>JAWLRI010000108.1:705634-779837 GCA_034781795.1 Crypturellus tataupa | reverse complement strand
TCAGGCTACCACCTCTGCAGGGAGTACAATAGAGTTTGGCCGCGGTGTCTTCACTCCGCTCCACCCTCCATTCACTCCTGTCTGCACAGCACCATCAAGTTGTGCCCTCTTTGTTTGCTCTTATCAGGGTGTGCTAGGAGGGCAGATTGTGTTGCCAAGGGAATCATGGAGAGGTAGTTTCCGCACATATCAGCCATCCTGGATATGTATCACCCCAAGCAAGCTTCTGTAAGACCAAAACTTCTGTTAAGCCTTCTGTTAAGCCTAAGTTTTCTCTAATGGCCCTTTTCCAGGCCATTCTTCCACACTGTCACAAACTGATAAATATATATCAAAAGAATCTATTTCTACAACAATGTACCTAATTGTGTCAATGTGTCTAATGGGTCCTATGTGTTTAATCCTTAAAAAAAATACTGTTACGGGTAAATACTAGCACGCGTTCTGTGAAAATGACAATAGTTTTTTTTCTTCTATTCTTGTGCTCAAATGGATATAGAGATGAATTTGGATGGAATTATTTCTAATTCAGTATTGTATTTCTTTAAAAATAGTCTATGACATATTATCTCTGAAGGAATTTTCTTCAATTATATTTACGTCTTTATTCTTGAATATGTGATTGGCTCTAAGCCATTCTTGGTTTCTCTACTTGTTCCTTTCTCTAGCTTCTTCCTTATTTTGGCTGTTATCTGCATCTCTCTGTGATTTAATTTCTCCATTTCTCCTGCTAAGTATCCTATACCCTCTGAGGTTTTCTATATCCAGACATTACAAAGTCCTTGCGAGTTTCCTTGAAGTGACATATTAAAGAATCATAAACATGTTTGAAAAATAGGACTTTAATTAATAGGAGCATCTTCAGTTACACCGTGGTTTCTAATCAAACTGAGGATACAGAATGAGCACTGAAAACAATATCTCCTCAGCCACTTTATGTCCCATTTATTCAATACTGAATGAGAATGTTTCCCTAGATAGATGGTTTGCTTTTCATTTCCTCACTTAACATATATCATCACTAAAAAACTCCCTTTGAACCTGGATAAGTATTAATTAAAAGCAGATAACCTTCTGACATACAAGTTGCCTAGAATAATGTTCATCTGCATGTGAATAGTTTTATTCCCACAGAGCCCCTTGGATGTCTTTGCCTGCAGAGGCTGGCAAAATGGAAACCCCAGGTGGTCAGAATTATAAAGCTATTCTTATTTATCAATCATTGAAATTGCAATCTATTTAATCTAATTTAATCTATATAACTTCTTAAGGTTAATGCTTTAATAAGGTGGTCTTCCAAAAACCAGCAGTTTTATTCATGAGTGTGATACAGCAAGGATAATCTGTTAGGAAAATGGTCCTAGAAGTTGAGAGGTCTGGATCTAAGGCTCTCTGCTGCAGATTTCTTTTGCGACTAAAAAGCCACTTATGATTCTTCTCTTAAACATATTTTAACCTTATTATACAGTGATTTCCCTGAGATTAAATTAGGTGCCCAGGTAACTTTAAAATTCACTTTTTTATTTTCTCCTTTTGTTAGAAATAGTGAGAATGAGTAGAGAGAAAAATAGTGAGAATTTATGCTAAAGACATATTCAGGGTAAACTGCCCTACTGAAGATGATGCTATGATGTGATGTGCACATTCAGGTAGCCTGCTAACAGTGGTAGTTATGTTTGCTTGTTTGTTTGTTTTTTAACTCCTAAAAATATCTAGCAGGTTAAGAGGTCGCCTCATATGCAGAGAAGACTTTTTTATATACCATATTTTCTTCACAAAGCAGAGGTGCGATAAAAACAGACATCTCTAAAAAGAAACATTTTGTAGTCAACTACTTTAAAGTTATGTAAAATACTATAAAAGAATCCCCCAAACCACACAAAACGACTTGATTTTATGCTTTCACTAGACAAAAATTTAGATTAATATTGTTATTATTTAGAAATGAACTTGAATTTTTGGCTTCATGCAGTTTAAAATGGAGCTTGGAGCACACCCGGCTTTCCACAGGTTTTCCATGTAACTTTGTTCCAAAGCAAAGCCCAGTATATTTATTAAAATATTTTTAGAGTTTAAAATGTTACCATGGAATATTCTCCTGATATTTTCTGGAAATCATGACCCTTTCGATCTTGGAAAGCTTCAGGAAGCAATACTAACTCTTCTGTTGCCATCCCTTGACTTACCAAAGTGCAAAGAAAAACATATTCCGGGAATGCAAAATAAATAAACCGTTCTTTAACTCAGATTAAAAAATAAAATAAAATAAAAAAGTAATATCCAAATCTCCATTTTACACAATTGCAAATTCTGAACTGGAATAATGTGAATAAAACCCAGGCTTTTCCTCTTTTCCTCAAATACTCAACTACAACACACATTTGAAATTATTCAACACACTGTAGATTATTTTTATTTTTGAAACCTCTACTTTCATTCCTTTTCATTTATGATTAAAAAATATATATCTATTTATGATCTAACAGCACATCAGTTGTTTTCCAGGCATTACATTTTTGGGAAATTAATTTACATGAAAGGTATTTTCATTATTTTTGAAGATTTTACTTATAGAAAACCTAAAAGGATGTTTGAAAAGTTACAGTTGTAACATTTTTAACATAATTTGGATATTTCCTAAAATTACATTTAAAAGACGTAATTTTTATTAATTAGAAATATTTCTTTACTAGCTAAATGTACAATTAATATTTTTAACACTTCCTAAAATTTCACTTAAAAAAAAGGAGAGGAACGGAATTAAACAAAAAAGACTGAGATAAAATTAATTAATCATTAATTATCACAAAGTTCATATCATTGGCCAAGAAAGCAGAAAACCATAAACTTGTTAAACCAATGATATTACTCATTATCATTCAATAGTGTTACTCATTATGATTCTCTCCATCATCTTCAAGAGGTCATGGAGAATGGGGAAGGTGGCAGAGGACTGGAAGAAAGCCAGTGTCCCTCCAGTCTTCGAAAAGGGCAAGAGGGAGTACATGGGAAAAAAGCAGGCCGGTCATGGAGCAGTTCATCCTCGAGACCATTTTTAGGCATGTGAAAGAAAAGAAGGTGATCAGGAGTAGTCAGCATGGATTCACCAAGGGAAAGTCATGTTTGAAAAACTTGATAGCCTTTTACGGTGGGGTGACTGGCTGGATGTATGATGGGAAAGCTGTGGATGTTGTCTACCTTGATTTCAGCAAGGCTTTGGACACCGATTCCTGAAACATCCTTGTAGGGAAGCTCCGGAAGTGTGGTCTGGATGAGGGGACATTGAGGTGGATTGAGATTGGCTGGATAGCAGAACTCAGAGGGCCATAATAAATAGGGTTGAATCCTGTTGGTGGCCTGGGGCCAGTGGTGTCCCCCACAGATTAGTATTGGGCGTGGTGCTGTTCAACTTGTTTGTCAACGACTTGGATGAGGACACAGAGTGCACCCACAGCAAGTTTGGGGAAGATTCCAAACTGGATGGAGTGCCCTACACCCCAGAGGGCTGTACTGCTATTCAGAGGGACGTAGACAGACTGGAGAGTTGGGCAGAGAGGAACATTATAAAGTTAAACAAGGGCAAGTGCAGGGTCCTACACCTGGGGAGGAATAAAACCCAGGCACCAGTACAGATTAGAGGTTGACCTACTGGAAAACAGGTCTGCAGAGAGGGATTTGGAAGTCCTGGTTGACAAGAAGTTAATTACGAGTCAACAATATGCCCTTGTGGCCAACAAGGCCAATGGGAAAGAGAAGAAAAAGAAAGAAGTAACTAAACCTGAGAAATAACTCTAATATTGTTCTTTTGCTGTCTTATTTATTTATTTTGTTTGTTTGTGTTTTGTTTCATTTGCTTTGTAAGAATCAGGCTTGGAGTGATGTTGATGTAAAAAGCAAAATTTTGTTGAAATCACAGTAAAAAATAGTAAAGTGGTCAAATGTTTTTATTTGAAAAATATGTCTATTTTTATGGTACAGACTATTGCTAATATAATGCCAGAGCACATTACTAATGCTCTCTCACGTTTATCTCTTCAATAGAAGTCTTGGTCTCTGCCCAAGAAGCCCTAAGAATTGTCATAAACCTGGGCCAGTCTCCCCAGAATAAAAGAAATGGTTCAGACAGTTGTTGAAGTTGCAGTATATTTAATTTCTCCTTACAGAAAGAGTCAATTGCCATCTTTAGCCAGATTTATCATTCTTGTTTGCATCTCCTTTCTCTCTCTTCTCTAACCTCCTTAACATAGAGAAAGCATAACTGCACAATATTTATTTCAAGTCCAGAATGTATTTATTCAGTGGTTTAATAAAGTTTCTATTCTTTTGGCATTTGTGTCAACTAAAGGAAATGGAACAAGCAGAAAGGATCTGTTTCTTTCATTCCCAAAAACGAGGAAATAAAATGATCATCTGCTTTATTGTCCCTCTCTCATAGGTCTCTCATGCCCTAACTAGCTCAGCAGAAAACTTTTCTGTCTGGAACATATTTCTGCTCATTGGTTACTTTCTGTTACCTAAACTACCATTACAGGGAGTCTTAACCTGGTCTAAACTATTGGTCTAAGGAGCTACCTGTAGGGAATTGAAGAGCTAAGGACACAACAGCTATTTGTGAGAGAAAGTGAAAAAAATGTACAATAAGAGTAGTCTCTGAGATTAGACTATGCGGTCCACATAGACCATTACCCTGCTTCTGATGCTGGAACTGCACATCTAGGGGAAGTATTAGAGATCAGAGAAAACATATAGTTTTACAATGACACCCTCCCGAACATTCGATTGGCTGTGGCTTAGGCAATTTCTGCACAAGAAAGGCAATTTCTCTTTTTTATTTTATTCAAATAAATTTGTTTAGCATTTATACAACAAAGTTTTCAACTGAGGTTCTGAATCCACTTATATTTTGATTTCCAGACCTTCCAACAGCACTGATTTTGATAGATGAATTATGTACGGTGTAAGAAAGGACTTCCTATTTCTAGTTTGATTTTCTAATTTTCTCATTTTCTAATTATTGGCTAGGTTTAAGATAAATTTCCTTCTTCACATGGTACATAGACTCCACCTTTCCTTCAAAGTTAGTAGATCAGAAGAACTATCATCTCTATGCAGAAGAAACGATTTGGATTGTGGTAACTCACTAAATCACAGAATCACAGAATGCTTAAGGTTGGTTATTAAATGGAGAAAAATTCAGCTTTGGAAAACAGGGTTTTGAAAACAGCTTTCCTCACACTGTTCTTCTAGAAGAGAGTTTTTCCTCCACCACATTTGCTAGTATAGCAATTTTCAATGATTTCTATTCAGTTTCAGCAAAACCTTTCTGTATGTGTCTTCCCTGCTTGTTTGCAATGGTGCTGAAAGTTCCCTGCTCTCTTACACACTCATTTCCTGCTTCTTTCATCTTTTTTTAAGAGCAAGTTCAGCTGCTCACAAGGAAGGCAGAATCACCAGAGGATCCCACCTGGGTAACATCTTGGATAACATACACAACCAGCTTTCCCTTCTAAAAACCCACTAAAAACCTATAACAATCCCTATACAAAACTATTAACATATAAAATTTGTACAAATTACTGTAGCTTTCCTCTGAAAATATGGTATTCATCCTCGTAATTCAATTCTTGGCCCAGTGTGGTAATCAGCTTAGTGACCAAAATCCCCATTAGCCCTTTGCAAAAGAAAGAGTCACATTTTTTTGCCTACTGCTTTTTTGGTAATTGTAGTGGTCTCTAGCTATGGTTAAGGTAACACCATTTTAATGTTTTTCAAGAAGATATGTTGACAAACAAAGTCCGATAGCTGGAACCAACAGCAATACTTGAAACATAGATACATACCAAAAAAGTTCAAGTTAGTGTGGAGGTAATACTGTGAAAATGCTCGGCTTAGATCAATTCAATGACCTTCATTTAGATTCATCCGAACAGGAATTTAAAATCTGTGAACTTGATAACAACAAATCATCTGGGTATAGGAAGCATTTAGATTTTCAGTACCAAACTCTCATGTCAGATGGTAATTCCCACAGAGCAGATCAATAATATCCGTACATTGGCATCTGAGTACAAATTTCTCTTTTTTGAACTAAATAATACTATTGTTTAAATCGGGACATCTCCATCCTGGAAAACCTCCCAGTGGCTGCAATACATTCTCTGCTAAGGTAAGTACATCAAAATTTGGCTTGCTGTGAGCACAAAGCAGGCAGTTCACAAAAATAGAAATAAGATAGTAAAAGCCTTATAAGCCAGGTGCATTGCATTAGCAATGAGCAAATTCATACCGACTTACTCTTTACAGCACCAGTCACCTAATTCGTACAATTGTTAATAGACGATGGCTTTCTTCTGGTAAGAGTTTCAAAGGATGAAGTCACACAAAAGCTTAATACTATTAGTCTATTAAGCTGTAGGATGATAAAACATGGTTTTTTACATGTCATTTGAATCACTGAGAAACTTAAGTTACTCAAACAGTGTTAGGCTAGTAATTTTACTAGTCTTGATATAAAAAAGCAGCTTTGATTCAATAATACTCTACTATACCAGCTGTGTTCACTCTGTATTCAAGGAAGGGCACAAAACCATTCAAGATGTGAATAATTTTATTGATTTTATCTAGAAGTTATTTAGAATGAACACTAATACAAGCTAGATTTTTTGTTCTTTTTTTCTGTTTTCCTCAGAAGAATAAAGAATATAAAAAAAATATATCTGCAATACTATTTTGTAAAATAATTAAACATAGTCTTCTGTTTCAACACTTAATTTTTCACTGTTATGGCAGCTTAGAGAACACATTTTGGTTTACTGACCAACTAGGGAATCACATGTTTTAGACTTTTTGAAAGATAACATAAGGAAGAAGTGATTGACCAGCAGAAGCCCCTGGAATCCAATCAGTACAGAACCAGTAACCACAAATGACATCTCTGATATATATCAGATGTATTAATTACACAAGGAAGGCAACTGTGTAAATAAATAATAATAAAAAAAGCTATTTAAAATGTACCACCACAGGAAAATAATACAGAGACCATGCATGGTTCCAGCAATTATTTATCTCAAAGAGAAGAAGTCTGTGAAGTCAAAATCTCAGGAACAGGAGATGACTAAAAGCTGTATGCTTAGTAGATAGCTTTCTTTGCAACTGCTGAGGTGCTTGCAAGGCATTTTTAAAGTTTAAAGTTTAAAAACATATCTTTTGGCTAAATTTCTGTAACTGATGTAAAGAAATAGAGACTGTATATATAAAATCAATGTTAAAAAGAATCTATGACATATTGTTTTAATAACCAAATATGAAGGAAAATATGTATTTAAGTAATGAAAATGTATGAAAATAAAACTGCCATGAACTCTTGAAAACTGGTTAATGAATAAACATTAAGGGATATACTTCTGATCTATGGTCCATTTGAGAGGAAACAAGGTCAGAACCAAACAGTTTGCATTAAAGGCTGTCTATATAAAAATACGCAAAAAAAAAAGTGATATTATAGCTAGTATCTGTTATTAACATACCAGCAGTATCTGTTAAAATCATTTGATGAGAAATGAAAATTAATTTGATATACAGAGAATTAAGGCCTTAAGTCTCTCCTCTGGTAACAATAAAATGAACTTCAAATTTCAATTACACATCTAAAATTAGAAGGGGGCCAAAAATTTTTGTATTCATTGTATTTTTCTTATCTTTCTTCCCACTGCAGTTGGAGATTTGTACACACATGAAAACAAGGTAATTCAAGTAAACAAATATGGTTATTTTACTCCAACTATTCCATAAATGAAATTACCAGTCAGATACCTCAACAGTAACATGATTTTGGAAACTGCTCATGAATCTGAAGTGGAAATATGTATATATGTATATCATTAGATCACTTAGATCACTTATTATACTGCCAGATCCAGACTGTTTCCTGGATAGTATTTTCTGAACTGAAAAATTAGGGTGAGCCTGTGCTCCTTCACATCTGTTTTTTTACTGCAGCCCCTGCTAGCCTGGTCTCCGCATAGAAAAGCTTGTGCATCTATCATATCCCTGTCAGCAGGGTATGCATCAGCAGTTCAGAAGTCATCTTTGTGCAGAATGTATACTGGACATGTCAGTAGCTTTATAGGAGCTTACCAAGTCAGCAAGATAAAGAGGCTCCCCGCTCTTCTCTATGCTCTGTTCATCAGAAGGCACACATTGCAATACCAGGTCAGGCTACGCATTTGCAAGAGCTGGTTCCAGCAACACTCCTTTTTCTCAGGGGACCATGGTTACACATATTTTGGCAATATTTCCATCTGTACAGTTTGATCAGGTTGATTGTGTATTTATCTTGCAGAGGCCACACAATCTACGCCACTGTGGCCATCAATACAGTGGTTGTTTCACAGGCCCCTCAGTATGGTTTCTCTGCTGTTCTCAGTTTCTACAGATTGCAACAACATACTTGCTCACTGGAGGAAGCAGCTGTGACCAGCCTGTATGTTCTCTAATCTCACTCACTACAAAGTAGTGGATTAGCATCGAAGAGGTCTTGTAGGTTCCTAAAGTCTTTTAACTATGTAGACTGTCAAGATTCAAGACTTCTCTGAAATAATTCTGACAGGATTTATGCTGGTAAACCAAAAACTTTCAGGCATTTCACAAGCGAAGGTTAAATACAGAAAGAACTCTTGTTACAGAGAATTATGGGGTGCAGAAGTCAAGCTCATAAAACATTCATTTATCTGACCTGCTAATGCACCATAAAAATAAAATAGTATCAAAAGTAGGATTTTTTTGTCATGTAGAGTTTTAAACAGTGTAACATGGTAGAGAATCATTATTTTATTTTTTTTTTCTTTTTTTTGTTGTTTTGTTTTGCTTTTTGAGGATAATATTTCAAAAAATAAAATGTCTTGTTTTCTATCCTATACATAGTGCCAGTATATCAAGATGGATTTTATCTTCTATAAGAATAAAATCAAAAGACACATTGAAATATTTTGGTTCAGGTCACTTAGACATTAATTGCATCCTATGTGTGGCTACAGGTCTCAAGAGAGTTGTTCTTCAAATGACTCATACTCCTGTTCTCCTCTATGGGCCAGATTTTGTAGCTGGACAATTCATATAAATTCTCTTCGATAGTCAGGATTTTTACTACTCCTGTCCAGCTAAATGGTGTATTTCTCTCCTACTTCTGTCCTTGGGGAATGCTGCATGAGTACAAATGGATACTAAAAAATACAATACTGCCCCTACACTAGATATATTCCAACTGAGCCTGTTGAAAAATGTCTTGACTACAACTCAAATATTCATCTTTAATTTTTATATTCTTTAATTTTTTTCTAACCTGGAAATGCTTGAAAAAACAATTTTTCCTTCCCCTGAAAAACAATTTTAGTTTCCAAACCTGCTTTTCATCAGCACAGTAAAAAAACAGTTATGTAAAATAAGTCTATATCCCAGAAATCAAAATATATGAAAATGAATTTAAAAAAAAAAAAAAAAAGAAGAACAGACTCATATGTGTAGGATTTGCAAAGTTGTTGAGATTTTTTTTTCCAAAGCATCTTTACTTAATGTAATTTGCTTATTCCAAGCAGCTAGCAAGGTTTCTTTATTTGTATAAAAGGCTTTGCTTGGTTTGGACAATATTTACTAGGGTCGTTAAGTCTCCATCCTTTAAGTTTTTTGATGTTATTTAAGAATGCATAATTCACTCACATTGCCAATTTTATCCAGATTAGAGAGAACTAGATAAGTTATACCACTTTTCATGGCGTAAATGCAGGCATTTATACCAAAGAAAGCACATTTCCATATATGGAATTTTCTTACAATTTGTAAGAAAGAAGTAATGTAGAAATGTTCTTTAAAATGTGGCATATTTACTTTGTTGTTATTCACAAATATTATTATTGCTTTTCGCAAATACACAGCAAGTCACCAAGATATACATTAAAACTTCCTCAGAAGTTTTATCATGAATAATTACTTATCAAAATCACACTTGTCCAATATTTCTCACTTTATTACCCCATTTCAAAAGTTTCACTTACATGATAATGTAGAGCTGCTTCATGTACATTATTCAGTCATCCCTTGCCCATAGCAACCAACAAAATAGGCACTTCAAGAAAGGGAGATGGGAAGACAGATTTCTTTTTCTTTGCTATACCTTTTACATCTCCACAATGTAACTTGCCTAGCAAGGACTATTTGCTTTACATGGCATATTTTTAAGTTTTATTTTGCTCTAATTGTATATTTACCTGCATAAAAAAATATATTTTCAGTAAGGGATTTTCACTGGAAAGGAGTTGGTCTGAATGTAGGAAACTCCCGGGTGCTTGTTGCACCCGGGAGTATATTTATACTTTTGTTGAGAAGAATTTATGTACAGTAGGTCAAATCTACAAAGCTAAATAAAGTCCCCAAATGCCGAGAGATGAATTTTTCTCACGAGGAAATAAAAAGATGGACAGCAAGTTTTCAACACGATGAAGAAATCTCATACTTAAAAAAAAAAAGAGAGGTAAGCGTTCTTTCAAAGCAATTTTCTGTCAAGTGGATGTGGTGTCTACTTTCTTATTGAAGAATATAAGACATATTGATCAGGAGGAAGGCTCTGGAGTTACAGACTGTAAAACTATGCTAGCTGATTTACTGACAGACTTTTCAAACAGTCTGACTGAAGAGTCCATTGAAAATGTTTCAGGGATCACAGAAGGATTCCTGGTCCTGGAAGAAAATAAAACAAATGTAGTAGGGATTTCTGCTTGAAGCAACTAGTTATCATCCTTCTTTATGAATGTATAAAACAAACAAAACAAAATAAAACAACTTTGTAAAAGTGAATAGAAGTTTTCTAGCAAGAATACAAGAACCCAAATATTTCTCTCATGTTGCCTGTGTCTGACATCTTCTGACTGACAGATAACAAATATCTCTTTAATGATAGTGTCATTCAACTAATTTCAAGAAAAAGGTGTACCTAGGCAGTCATGCTTTTCCAGCCTTAAGAGGGAATGCTAATGTCATAACAGGAATCACTTTATTAAAAAAAAAAAAAGAAAAAAAAAGCACCCAAGTCCCTCCCTTTCACCATTCCTAGCTTTTTTTTTGCCTCTCCTCACCTTCTATGGACATTTTCAATTTAAAATCCCTTACTATCCTGCTTAGCTCACTAAACTTACACAGTAATAACATATGTATATTTATTATTTGGGATGACAGCTTTACCCTCTTAGGATCAAATGTAAGTAAAGAGAAATAATTAGTTCTTTCTTTTTTTTTCAATAACAGAATCACAGTTCTGTTTCTTATGTAATATTCACCATCGGCTCTTCTGGCAGTTTTGTAGAGTCAATGACACTCACTCTATCAATAATGCTTGAAAATATTTGCTTGCAGTCCAGCAGTGATGAAATACAGATAATAAGCAAAATAATCTACTCATTATTTAAATTAAACAATCACAGATGAGATGATGTCAATTCATGATAATTCATTTCTTGTCTGGGAAGCGTATGTTGTTGCACCAAGTCCAGGCACATGATTATTGCATTATTCACCTCATGGAAGAATTGTTTCCTATTAAAAACTTTTTATATACATTTTTTTGAAAAATTATGCCTAATAGTTAGAAACTAGAACAGCAGAGGCACCTACGTGACTTTGTTAATAAATGGAATTAACAGAATCCCTAGTTGCCCTCTTAGAGATTTATGGGTGATTTATACAAATAAACAGGTTTAAGCAACTAAATCAACTTAATTTCTTCCTCTATTTTGCT
Source organism: Crypturellus tataupa (assembly GCA_034781795.1). Taxonomy (NCBI): domain Eukaryota; kingdom Metazoa; phylum Chordata; class Aves; order Tinamiformes; family Tinamidae; genus Crypturellus; species Crypturellus tataupa. Next base: position 768,049 of record JAWLRI010000108.1, on the reverse strand, counting down.
GTCTTACTCCTGACCCCTAATTCTGGTAAGAATACATGGTAAGAATTCAGGTGTAGTAACAAAATTTTGCTGTATGCAAGCAAAGGAAGCCAGAGCACAGTAAAGTTTAATTTTAAAATTAACCATCAGAGGAGAGAGAAAATGGTAGGTTACTTTAGTAAGGTCCATCTCATTTCCATTATCTTCAAGATGATGAGTGAGTATGGGAAGTCAGTATGGGAACCCCAAAAGAGTAAAAAAGATGACGAATTCTAACAATAAATGTACCCTTTGTCTAGATGCTATTATCCCAATATATACAAACCACTGAGAAAATGGAGCCTGCACACTCCTTCGTGATGTACATCCACACAATACATGTATGCAAAGTAATGAGAGTTACATGATGCAGAACCCCTAAATTATGATTGTGTGAGTATCAGCTACTTTATACCAGTTCCACTTGCAGACTGAGTCTGTGAATTTCTTTCCTACTTAATAAGAAAGTTGCCTATTTGCTGATAAGCTTTTGAGCAACCTCAAATTTTGTAATTTAAATACACGATTTAGAATGTCTGCTTGTATCACAGTTATTGAAAGCAATATCTAGTGAATGAGATATTAATTACTTCATTTTATATGCATTCAAATACTTGAGAAGATGATATTATACTGTTTATAAACAACATAGACTCTGTCAGAATAAACAGTTTCAAGGGCCAGCTGTAGAGCTCTTTTTTATTCTAAACATTTGTTGTATTATTACTAGCTGAGCTCATTTTCTCCAGCCAGTATTATAATGAATTGTTATTTAAAACGTCTATTTCAATGTTACCTAATGGGCACTAAATCTCGTACCCGCTATACTGATTACAACATTGTCTGCAAAATGGAATACGTGTTCTTGTTCTTGAATAAAACAACTTTATTTCTTCACTGTTTCATACCTTCCTTGAATCTTATCTCAGCTCTATAGTACACCTGTGCCTACACTTGGATCTTCTACGACCCAGTTAGAGAATCCAAAGGCAGTGGCAGAAATTCAACACTCCCCCCACACACACACACTCATACAGTTGAACACCATCAACAAGGTACTGCTAACAAGCCTCTGTCACCCAGTTAGATCTCCTTGCAATGCCCTGCTGGGGTCATTCAGATGAAAGCTTTTAATAAGCTGGGTTGTGTTCTGTCCTTGTGTCCCAGAGCTTGTGGAAGATGCACACAGCGCAGTTCTGTCTTTTTCCCTACCACCACAATAATGAAACTGCTGCCCCTGAGTTATATGGAATGAGCTGTGTCTTGAAGGGCTGAAAGAAGAGAAAGGAGGGGAACATCCACAGCAAACAATTTTGTGCATCCTGGTGTGACATTGCTGCAAACTCCAGTAGTGTGTTTCTGACGCTGCTGAAAACTGAACAGTGTACTTAATATAGATGTTCCTCAGAGAAATCTTTTAACTGGAACATAATCATATCAGTAATGTCTCCTCTGTCTCCCCAGTTAAACCAGAGGGAAAAGGTTTAGTGAAGAGGCAACAGTTTCAAATGTTCTCATTTTTCCAAGGTCATTTTAGGAGATTGAAAGAATTAAGCAGTATACAGTGACATGCTGCTTGATTACACTTTTAACACCTCATCAGTGTTTTTCAGTAACTTGTATTTTTTACTACCCGATCTTTTTGAAACTGTAGTTTCCATTATTTTGCTTTTCATATTCCATTTGAGATTTTGTTTCACTATATTGAAATTCTATCAGAGGCAAAGAATAGGAAAAGTGAATTAAAAGCAGTTCCTGATAATCATGAAGACATGGTCTTCATTTCCTTGCCATGACTGCTCATATATTGATGCAGAATAGGCCAGAGAGTTGGTGGGAAAAATGGGGTTAGCAGCACTTTCTTTTTTTCTTCCCATACTTGTAATACAGTGGCTTTTCACAGCTGAGAGTGATGAATTACTATCAACACAAGACAGCTTTTTTGATGTGTCCTCTTGTACATGAAAAACTGGGCTGAGACCACCTGAACTTATTTCTCTTGAGATTTTCAACAAGTATAAAAAATGGTTTTGTTTTGGACTTGGTAGGCCTCAGAAATGAAAATGCCAGTATGTCGAGGACCACACATCGATCTAATTTGCTACCTGAGCTCCCAATCCTATTCTTTCCCCACTGAAATTGCTGCACAATATGTGATACCACATCAGCCATAGTGCAGTATTAAGCTGTAGTTCTTTTTTTAGGAAGTGAGTGTTTTATCTTTTTGAAATAAGCTTCGATTGCAAAGGCTGTAGGTGCAAAGAACTATTGAAATATTCATTTATTAATTTTCAAGTCATTTGTGGAACCTATTTAATTAAAGGAGAGCAGCTTAATGGGAGAAAGAGTTATAGTTAAATTACCTGATGCCATACAAGAACATTTTGATTCTTTGTGTTAAAGAACAATGTGTTTTATTACAGGAGCATTACTCCACCTTGTTATTTTCCTGTATAAGGCAACAATGTGAATAAATGAAAAAAAAATATTTATTTATTTAAAATTGTTTACATATAAAGAGTTTAGGAAGACGAGTCTATGCGGAAATACTATTTTTTTTTTTTTTTTACTTTTATACAACTGAATAGCAAGAATGATTTTTCATGTCTTCTGATTATTAAACAGGCATACTGGAAATGGCATTTTCCAGAGCACAAAGAGTTTCTTTAAAATAAAAATCTGTAGTCTGCTGAAAGGTCCATACTGTACAAGAATTCTTTGGGTAGAAATTTCTTTCTTTTTGGCCTTTCCAAGAAGGCCAATGGGGTCCTGGCCTGCATCAGGAGGAGTGTTGCTAGCAGGTTGAGGGAGGTGATTTTCCCTTTACTCAGCTCTGGTGTGACCACACCAAGAGCACTGTGGGCAGTTCTGGGCTCCCCAGTACAAGAAGGACACTGAGCTTCTAGAGAGGGTCCAGTGTAGAGCCACGAAGATGATTATGGGACTGGAGCATTTGTTGCATGAGGAAAGACTAAGTGAGCTGGACCTGTTTAGTCTGGAGAAAAGAAGGCTGAGAGGAGATTTGATCAGCATGTTCAAGTACCTGAGGGGTGAATGTAGGGAGGATGGGGCCAGGCTCTTCTCTGTCGTGGCTGGTAACAGTATGAGGGGTAACAAGTGTAAATTGAAACATAGGAAGTTTAATCTCCATATGAGGAAGAACTTCTTTCCTATGAGGGTCTCACAGTCCTGGAACAGGCTGCCCACAGAGGTTGTGAAGTCTCCTTCTCTGCAGATCTTCCAAACCCTCCTGGATGCCACCCTGTGCCACATGCTCTAGGTGTCCCTCCTGGAGCAGGGTGGGTTGGACTGATCTCTAGAGATCCCTTCCAACTTTAACCATTCTGTGATTCTGTGGAATTTCAGGTGTATAGATAGATGGATGGATGGATGGATGGATGGACGGACGGACAGACAGACAGACAAACTCTTATGCATTTTTTTAAATTCTTTGAGAATTGTTAAAAGTCTAGACTTCTTTTCTTAAACATGTTTTTAAAAGTCAACTTTATTTGAGTACGTGATAGTATACATCATTAGTTAATGAAGTATCAATATATGATCAGTTCTAGCACAATTCTATGTCAGTGTGTACTTCCTTTTCCTTCTGTTTCTTATATCCCAGAGAGAGTACACTGCTGTACTTTCAGTCTTTAACGGTTAAGAAAAAATAAGAGTTTTTCAAAGGAACAGTATTTATGTTTCTTTGTGTGTGTGCACCTGTGCAGGGTAAGATATATACTCCTATTAAGAATGTTAATATAAATTTTGACTTGAACTGCTATTAATTAATTCAGCCCCACTGAAATATATGTTAAACTAAGTTACTCCAAGTCAAGCATTGTACTGCAATATTTATAAAACGTTACACAGACGGACTACAGATTATAATAATTTCTTTATGACATAACTAATTGTCAGAGTCCTTGAGTCCTCAGTTATTCAAAAATATTAGAATTATCTTCAATGATACATTAGTACAGGTAAGAGCCAGTACTTGGTACAGCATAGACGAAGAACGCAACAGTCAATCACCGTGCTAAGAAGTCAAATTCCATGCTAAATTGAGGCTTAGGTGTAAATAAAAAGCACCTACATCAACAACTGAAAAGCTGAAAATCCTTACTCAGCAGCTGCCTAATGCAAGAGAAGATATTGCTTCACAAGTACTTGTTTATGCACTTCATACTCTTCAAGATCCATAATCTCCTCTCTATGTTCCCACTTTCTTATTAAAAATCAAACTATTAAAGGTTGACATACCATCCAAAATCATCATTAACAATCCCTCTCCCAACAAATATTTGAGGTCACCTTGAGGTGACCTAGAGAGGTTACGCAGTCTACATCCTTGGAGATACGGTCAGGGTCCTAGAAAATGTGCTCTAGGCACCCTGTTTGAGAAGAGGGATTGGACTAGGTGATATCTATGCCTTCCAACCTCACAGTTCTGTGCGATTCTGTGATTAATTACAGTTCTACTTTCTATGATGGTCTTGGCCAGCTGTAATCTGTGTAATTAGCTGCCCTTGAGATCCAAAACCTAAGTGTTCCTCTGCTTGTTAGATAGACATTGTCATCACATACCCAAGAACTATGAAATGTCACATTATGCTGTTATGGCAGCACCAGTTGCTGTCATAGCAGGATCTTTACAGAAGAGTGAAAAAACTAGTGTGTGTCACAGTAAATTTACTTCATGTCTTTAAACAATTTGATTTTGTATCTTTCACCACCCTGGACAGAGCTTTAACCACCAAGAGCATGTGGTCTTATTTTTTTATTATTATTAAAATCTTATTTTATGAGGTAATGAGTTACTCTTGCATTCTACTGAAATGCCACATCAGTCACAGCTGAAAATATTCAAGAGCTTACACCAGATACTCAGAAACTTTCTGACTAGGACAGAATTTCAGTTCCTTTTCACAAACAAAAATCTGTGATTGAAAATAGATTACTAATGAAAGTAAGCAGTTTTCTTGCTGTGAAAAAAAAGACACAAACAGCATATGAAAAAAACCCTATTGTATGCAACCCTGACTGTTTGTTCTCAGAGTAAAACTTTCTTTGAATGAAATAGGACCCGGAGAGGGTGAAACAATATGTTTCCTTAGATGAGATTTAAAATTTCCTTTGAGAACACAGATAATCCAGTTATCTGATTTACAAGTACATTATTCATTCGATCAACTACTATATGCTTAAGGATATACATAATAAATTTATAGACAGACACACATCTTCATAGCTCACTGAATTCACATCTTTCCTTTCATATGCAATTTATCATCTGAACCTAGACATGTGCCAGAATTATTGTCTTTCTTCTTTTTTAAATGTACTGAACAGTGAAGAGTTTTGTACAAATCTGACAGTCATGGTTTTGTGTCTCCTGTCATATGCCATAGAGCAAAATATAGCACAGACAAAGCTCAGTAAATAATTATAATAATTACTGTATTCACAACAGATTTCATCTAGGTCTCATTCAGCCTGCAGCATGGAAACTTCTTTCCATTGCATAGTTTATGCTCTACATCAGTTGTTCTCAACATCCGAGGGTCACATAAAAAGCCTCCTAGAGACGTTACATTTTCAATGAAAACAAAGCTATAGTGTTTCTTGCCCTTCTGTTTGCAAAATAACCTTTCTAGTATAGTATTCAAAATTCAATTGCCCTTATTCAGATAAGCAGTCCTGTTGAAGTCAAGGGAACTAACAGCACAAGCTAACTCATGAAGACGCTTATTAAAATTCCATTTAATCCATAAATTTTGATAGATATAATCTTTTGTAATTGTTCAAGGAAAGAAATCATTATAAATTCGATTTAAAAAAAATCACAGGAAATCTCTAAAAACGAAAAAAAAAAAAAAAAGAAACAGAAGAACGTTTTGCAGCTCCACTGAGCTCTCTCTCTCTACCGTCTGGAATGTATCAAATTCAGATTTCTCCTGTTGATGAGGAGGGAGGCAGCCCTACAGATGAGGGAGAGAGTGAGGCTAAAACTGAGGCATCATTTTCCTGTAACAATAAACTGTTTTAATTACTAGTATTGTCATACTAGATCTTAACTGAATCAGATATCCCCTTTTCCACCTCCTATACTGCAAGCTTGAACAGCAGCGCACCAGCAGCAGCTCTGTATTCCGGGGACTGCTCCATGCCCTCCATCACAGCAAAGAAAATCTTGATTTGCTGGGGCCATGTAGATGCTACGCCTTCTCCATTGTCAGCTGAAGAGGCCAGCAGACCCCTGCAATGCCGTTGCCATCTCCAGTCACATCATTTTTGCACCTAGAGGAGGTAGATAAGTTCAGTGAGGCTGTATATACTGAAAACTTCCTATGTGCTACTGGCAGAGACAGAATGGCTGAGTTATCCATCAGAACAAAAGGTAGAATTTCAAAGAAAAAATGTGAAGTTGTCATTTTTACCACCAAATTTAGCAGTTTGAGAATTTGGCTGTAACTCCCATATATTTGTACAAATGTAGCAGCCTCAGACAACGGGTCAGATCCAGTTGCCTCAGAAATCAATGAATGTCTTTCTTTTGACTTCAGCTGAATTGGAGTCAGTCCAATATCCTTTCACTCTGTCACTTCACTCTCTCCTTTCAGTCCTCCCTCTCCCCCACTTTTCTCCTTCCCCAGCTTCTTTTTACTCAGTTCCTCCTTCTGCTGGCAAAACGCATCTTGCTTACATAAGAGAACCAATTTATGTTCTTGGCATTTAACTATACTGATCATTAACACCCTGCATTGGAATGGCTTTATTTTGGTCAGTTATTTTTGCCTAAGATTCTTAATTGGAGGAGAAAAAAAAAAAAAAAAAAAGAGCATGTTTCAAAGTACGATGCAAGCATAGAATCAAATTTGAAAGAACCATACAAATATTTCATGGCATAAAGTTAACATACAGCCTCAGAAATCTGAAGCTGGTTTCTGTGGTTTTGATAGTGCGCAGCAAGTAATTATGTGGACAAACTCTGAGACTGAGATTACTTTAACATACTGAATGATTGAATTTGTATCACATAAAACAATTTGGAAGTCATCCAAGCACTGGGCAACAAAGGGCTTTTCTGGAAAATTTAACTCTGAAATCTTATGTCTTATCATTAACTAAGGAAGTTCAGATCCAGAAGAAGAAAAGTACGAAACTAGGTAGGTTGCATCTCTCTCAGTAAAAATAAATCAAGTCTAAAGAAAATAACTAGGATGACAAAACTCTCAGAATGTATGTCTTGGAGGGGGAGAATTTTAGAACAGACTTTGCAGAGCATTTTGTGTAGGTTACACAATTTGAAATATGAAAGCTTTAAGCCTTAAATATAAAAGCTAATTAAGTCCTTTAAGATAAAAAGCATTAAGAATGAGAAGACGACATATAGTTTAGTGATTACAGGCACTACTTTTTAAAAACTTTTAAAACTGAAATAAATGATAAGCGAAATTATTTATATAGCAATAAATGATATTGCATTAACAAAATGATTTCACAAGCAAAAACTTTGTTTCAGATGAGTATAAGGGCTCTGTTATCTAAATAACTTATTTGATTTTATATCCTTAAGAAAATTAAGAAAATTTTATTTTCTATAAAATAAATTACACGATAGATGATAGTTATAAGAACTGATGTCCAAAGGAATATAACTTTGACTTCTAAAACACTTTCATTCTCACATCTTTTCACTTTATAAATAAATAAAAGACTTTTTGTATTTTTATCTCATTAAATATTAAATATGGGTTATTAAATTAATAGGCAAACTGCACTTTCAGTCTACCTACAGCCACTAGAACAAAATTGTTTGAATGTCTTACTTTGATTTGATTTTGAATTAAATTCCAGCTTAAGTGTATGTAAAATTTGGCTCATTTAAATTGGTATTAGGCTCTACTTATGCATTAAGGCATAAACTCTCACCAAGATCTTTATATAATATATGATTTGCAAGTTAATATAAGGACAACATAGGTTACGACAAATCCATTTTCTTTACATAAAAAATGATGTTTTAAGATCCATCTCATTGACTTATTTCAACACCTGCTTCAGATCCTTTTACTGTGTAACTCATTGGGAAAAGCAAATCAATGCTAAGATTGGATTGTGGGTAATTTCCTTAAGTTTAAAAATTCTATTTTGCTATATGGAGAAATAATCAAGGCCAAACTCTATCCTATGTTATAAATACTAATTTTCCTTTACAATTTACATTCTAGAGGTTTTAGATAAGGCTTGCAAGTTCAAATTATTCAAGTACTTGGAATGTTTGAAAGTAAAAAAAAAGAAGAAAAAAAAAGAACAAAACATCCTTAACCTTATTAGAACAAAGAAAATCCTGCGAAGAGTAGCAGATCATTGAACAACTCAATAATAAAAGAAAAAATGAAGGTGAATTAGAGTAAATGATAAAAGATGAGTTTCAGGAATTTTAAATAACGTAAGAAATTGAGGCAATACCTATCAATATCAGTGGAAAAATACATTAAATATATGTAGAAAGTAAGAGGCAGAATATAGCACAATATAAAAACAGCAAAGAACAATTATTTTAAAAGACAAACAGTGAGGATAGTGATAAACACACAACTTGTTACTCCCATTTTCTTTGTTCTGTTCTAAGCCTTCCAACATCTCTTCAGTGTTCATTTCATAACCTAGTAATGCAAATTCTTTATAGTCTATGAGCCATAAGCTCACTTACATATACCCCCAGTTATTGCTCACTTCGGGTTTCTGTGACATTTCGTAAGCATGTGTTTAGCAAGATTAATACTGATCTGAATTATCCCATCTATTTTGTAATTCATAAAGCATTTTAAGTAGTAGGAGACTCTAAGTGCCAGTGATGATCACTTTGCATTAATATGGATTCTGTCTACAATCCAATTAGAACAAGCATCAAGAGCTTCTCTGTAATAACTACACTATTGTTTTCTACTCTGTTAACATTTCGGTTTGAATTCATGTCAGTAATTTTGATTTAAATCAAGAGTAATACGTATAAAAGTAAAGTATATATTCAGCACAACTGGAAACATGTTCAGGGCCAGCCTGGATGTGACTGCATCTATTACTAAACAGACAGAAAGCAAATTAAGGGCTTACACCTTCATGTTAATGTTATGTTGCTTAATTGTTGTAATTGTCCCTCATTTTTGAATATTCCATCTAGGTTTCTCAAGGAGAATGTCCAGGAGCAACTCAAGGGACCATCACCCTAGCAACTGCTCTCAAAAGCACTATGGATGAGACTGTGAAGAGTGAGCTTACCACTGTCCCACACTGTCTTACTGTCCTCTGAAGACTTTACTTTCCCATATGCTCTCCAGCAACAAGCCTGAGTCACACTGTAAAAATACCACTCCAAAACCCCTCACATAAATCTGAAATTGTGATCTGGGAAAGAAAAAAAAACCAACAACCACCAACAACATAGTTATGTCTTTGGATTATAGGAAAAACCTCTAGGCCCAGAGGAGGTCAAGAGGCACATCCTAAAGCAGTGTATCTATGACCACCCAATAAAGGCAGCTAATGCTTAACAGTATTCCTGCAAGTCATTTTGAATCCTTTGGCTTTAGAGACAAGGTGGCTATGTGAATCACTTTTTTTTTTTTTTTGGCTTCAAAATCACATGCGACAGCTAAATCCGAACTGTGTGTGCTGTCAGTGACAGAGGGCACCTCACAAAGTTCAGTCTGAATGGTGCAGTCTTCCATGGTATATAGGTGCCTTAGCTTACTGTAGTCTGCCTACATCTTCATTCTGCACTGCAACACCAAAGACTCATGCCAGTAACATACCTGGACATGGAACAGATGACATACTTGAAAATACAGATATACTTGATAATGTAAATCCACACTAACTCTGTTGGCACCTTTTGACTGCAGAGGTTGACACTACAAAAGAGCAAAAGAGCTTTTGTTAAGGTCTATATTCAATATTAAAACCAAAATACCCATGGAAGACTAGATTTCCTTTCTCCAGAAACCATGCAGCAGACCCAGTTGCTACAGCAACAGTTCACAGTCTTGCACCACCTTGCAATGCATCACCTCGAACTGGGAGAAATACTGCTCTTGAGAGCAGGAGATGCAATTCTCAGAAGAGCTCTGTGGAAACAGGGGCAACATGTCCTGAAAAGTTTTCAGAATTGCATTGGCAAAGCAACCCTGAAATGCTCAACTTCACAACTACTCTGTGTCACAAGGCAGAATTCAACAGTAAATCCAGCTCACAAAAAGTCACCTTTGTTTGTGTGGTCTTTCTACAAATGAAGACAAATGCTATCAGATGTCTCATCTAGGGTCCTTATTAATTCATATGGCCACATTTTATTGTGAAATGGTAATTATTGTTTTTATGTGTAATATGTATGCTTATATTTCTCTGGGAACTGAAAGTTGAATTTAACATTATGGAATACTCAGATTATCATATTAATTGAAATATGAAGTGCAGAGCTGCATCCATAAAATATTTTTTCTTGCAAACTTTTTCTTAGTCACAATGGAAAACCTGATTGATTACAGTTTATAATAGCAATAATCTCTTCAATATCATTCATTAGCACAGTTAACAACTAATTTGTTGGAGCTTTAACTGTCCTTGGCTTTCCCTCAAGCTGTTCGCAAGCTGGTCATTAACTGCTGGTTACAACTGATTTCTCAGGGCCCTTCTTATTTAAAAGAAATTTTATTTCAATTCAGCACCCACAGAGCCTAGCCTGGATTCGGTAAGCAAAAATCATTCTCTGCCTTAGCGACAGCTCTCTTCTTCCTTATTCTTCTCGGTATACCCTTTCAGGGATTTATGGGGAGGTAAGTTTTGCGGCCAAGGACTAACACTAAAGCCAAACAGCTGCTAACCTTATTCCAAATCTTCAGGCCATAGGAGAGCCAGAAAAGGAAGAGCACTCTATTGACATCTAGTGGGAAAGAAAAAAAAAAAAAAAAAAAAAAAGGGAGAGAGAAACAAAAAGGTCCAATGGGCAGCCTACAGTTTATTTGTTTTGCGCAAATCATTCTTTTTTGTTTGGAAAATATTTCTACTAAATCCACAGAAATAATGGCCACCTAAATACACTGAAACAGAGCGGACAACCAAACTAAGGCTAAAGCATACTGAGGTAGGGTAATAAAGTTACAGCTTAAAAAAAAAAAAAAAAAAGACAGGAGACTTTGTATGAAAATATTTTTAATAGATAACAAGTTTTAGAGGCATCTGTAAATTCAGAAAAAGTCTGTGCAAGAATCTCTTGTGTGTTAGTTTTAGCATTTCCTGAATTCTTGGTAAGAATTTAAATATCAAGTATAGTTAATGAAGCTGCTAGAACTACAGGGAGTGCAGAATAAGGTGTATAGCTGGCAGAAAGAGAAGCAGGGGGGGCTGTCACAAAGAGCAAAGTAGGTCACATCATTGTAAGGGCAGCAGCAGCTTGAATTAGGCTTTAGAGCCCAGCAAGACTGGACAATCCCAACTGTGAAGTACGTGTTACTGCGGAGACAGAAAAAAAAAAAATAGCTGAAAAACAGCTGACTTGCTTACTTACTTAAGAATTACTTCATTATAAAAGAGGATTGTGAAATATTTAGGAATTAAGAGTTGTATGTTATCCTGTTTATGCGCCTTCCTATGATTTCCTTTTCTCTCTTCAATAAAATACCGTGTTTTAAGCCAAACAATTTACATTTGTGACTGAAGAAAATTAAGCTACTGCACACCAGAAAATCTACTTTAATTTTCCAGGGTTTGTGCAGGAGCACCTAAAACATTAAATTTGAGATTAACTCTTTTGCTTCAAAAACACACACGACTGAAGGACTACATCAATTTCAAAACCCTGTGACCATGCTACCGAACAGAAGTCATACCATGTCACTGTTTTATTTGCAGCTTTCTATTAAATCATCTTTCTCCTCTATGTCTCTATGTTTTTTTGTTCAATTTATTAGTTTTCATACACTACTAAAATATTACTTCCCTCTTCTAGTGAAATTAAAATTACCACCCTATGTCATGCATTAATTTTTCAAATAAACAAGTACAATCATGATTTATGTGTATCTCACTATATATGAGATTTCCTACACACACACAAAGCCATTCTTTACAGCTTTCGTTGAAACCTACCATGATGCCTAGTGAAACAGTAGAATAGTAAGGCAATGAAAGGTTCTCACTACAGCTTCAAACATTAACTAGAATTGTCTAATATTTGAGGAATCTTTATACGCAGATCACACATTTTTTCATAACAGGAGCACTTTGTTGTGCATTTGTGCAGCATGTGATAGAAAAAGACTCTGAGCCATGACTTTAGTCTTCTGGTGAACCTGCAAAATGGAGTCACAGAAATAACAATCAAATCTTCTCTACACAAGATGCATCTCAGACAAGAGAAGCATGAGAGTATATATCATCACTTTAAACAATAATCTTGAATTCACTCATTTCAAGAAAGTAAAATAGAAATGCTCTCTTCATATAATGTTGTTGCATTTTCCTTTAATTCCATCAAATTTCATTAAAAATATTAAAAAGAGGCATTTTTTCTACTATCACAGGCTTTGCAATAAACATAGCACTATGAAAATGAAATTGGAACCAAACAGATTAGTAACTAAACTAGTAAGAAAAGACAACTTGAGTATATACTTTTTTTTGTATAGCAGCTGCAAAACTTTCATTTAAACTTCTTCCCACTTCATGCTAAAAAAAAAAAAAAAACCACATATAAAGAAAAATTGCTACTACAGTAGAAAATATACTTTACAGTTTGTTTATATACATGTTTGTGTGTACCTGCATGAGAAGGAGAGGTTTTAAATTCAGTACTTTCAGAACTTTAAATTTGCATTTTCTGAGAAGGTGACTGACATACACATACACGCACAGTGGGGCTGGCAGAAGTGACTGACACTACCACCATGCATGGAAGACTCTTGTCTAAGGAGAACACGCTGATATGAGCTCTTGTATATTTGAGCTCCAATAAAAGCCATTTCAAGACTTCCAGTACTCAGCTACCTCTGTCAAAGTCCTGTCACTTTTTCGGCAATGTAAAATTTCTCTCCCCTGCTCTGTCCTTCCAACCAATATTCTGGTCTATATATTAGCTGTCTTTTGCTTTGACAGTTTTAGCCTCCTCCTGTCCAGGCTTCCACGTTTCTTTGTCCACTTTTTTTCAAAGTATCACAGTTAAATGAATCACTCTGTTCTGGAAATCCAGCCCTGTAGCTTGCTGTCCTCAAAACTTTTCATCATCTCCTCATCATGATCAGCATACTCTTCTTCATATTCTACACAGCATTGCTCAATTCTGTTATTTTTGTTAAATTTGCTTTGATAGCTTTTCTATTTATTTCCTTTGTTCCTTTCAAACAGTTTATATTGTTTGGGTTTTTTAGCAGTGTTTTCTGAAGGAAAGATGATTTCCTCATTAAAAAGCAGGTCTTCAGCTTTGTCCAATCTGTCCTAACTTCTTTTACCTATCAAAAGATAAATCTAGGCAAGTTTCTTAAGATGAGATCCCCAGAATATAACAGACAAAGATTTGATCAGGTGCAGGCACATAAGGCAATGTTAAAACAAACAAACAAACATTTTTAAAACAAAATATTCCATACAAAGCATACCAGTAGCTAAAGTTATATCTTTATTTACTAGTAAATTAAACATGTCCAGAACCAAAATATGGCACAGATAGGCATTGAATGGCTTGTGTCTATACCTTTAAATTCATTTTCATCTTCCAAAACAGATGGTCATATCCAAAATGACTACTCAGAATGATCCATGGTATGTGATAATTCCTAAACGGTGCCCAGGAATCATATTGGAGAGCATTATTTTTCCCAGGTCAAACTGCCAAGGACCATTATAAAATAAAAATAAAAAAATAGGAAAGGAAGTTCTGGGGGCATATTAACATTCCCTGGATGTGGCTAAGCATAGATAGAGATCTCACTATATGATCCATCCAAGACCTACTCCACCAGGGGAAATAAGTGTAGGTTATATCTTGAATAAAGATTCAAACAAGCCTTAGTTCTTTTTCCTCTCCCTTTCTGAAAGAAATCACCTATAACCTTTCACAGGGGGGTCAGCAAGGGTTCATTCCTTTAAAAAAACAATAGTTAAATAACATGTTTTATGATGTAGAAAAATGACTTTACAAAGTCATTCTGCTGGAGGGGACTCAATCATATATTTCAGAATTATACCAAAGCTTCCAGACTATTTGGTGATGTGTTCATAAACAAACCATTAAACCAGAAAGAGAGAGAATTATTATGGGCAAAACATTTGTAGGTGGTGTGATTTCTATCATCCATCTTAAATACTGCTAAATTATGCAAGGGATACATTCCTAGTGACAGGGATTGCAATTCTGAATCCCCATTCCAGTTGCGCATAATCTACCAGATTAATGAAGTACGTTGTTTCCTGTGTGTCTCTCTGGGCCAGTGAATCTTCAGTTCCTTTCTGAATAGAAATATGATTTCAGTAATAGAGGTAGACAGTGCCCTTTTACAGCTGAAGTGAATAGCCTCAAGGTTAATGCTTTTTGAAAAGGAATGAGAAAAAAAGATGTGAACTTCCTATCTTTGGGAAGAATCATGGAACTGAACTTTATCTATCTCCCATGTCTCAATCAACGCTCTGATGTCTAGATATCTGCATAAATTTAGAGACTGCTACACATTTTCCGAGTGTGGGTCTCAGGCATGCTTGAGAATGCCAATTAAAATAGCTTCCTCAGAATACTCAGCCAAAGGAAAAATATTTTCTCAGTCCTAGTTTGGTTTAGGGTAAGTATCACAAAATTCCATTAAACCAAGGCAAAGGAAGACCTTGACAAAGCTAGGAGCACGTGCCTAAGTGCTTGTGGTAGTTTAAAGCTAAAAATTTACCTTCACGGGAAGAATCTACAGTTTAATGAGGGTTTTCAGGATCTCAGTTTTTAAGAATTTAAGAATTTAGATCTCATCTAAAATATACCTGAGGTCTGTGAGTCCTTTTTCTTGGACCTTTGTTCCTCATATCCTGTACCTCATATCTTCTTTAAGGTAAAGATAATGACAATTTTTTTCTTACTCCTTTTATAATTTAACAGTACAAGAAGAACATTCAGTACAAGAAGGACACTGAGCTTCTAGAGAGGGTCCAGTGTAGAGCTACAAAGATGATTAAAGGACTGGAGCATTTGCTGTATGAGGAAAGACTAAGAAAGCTGGGCCTGTTTAGTCTGGAGAACAGAAAGCTGAGATTTGATCAACATGTGAAAGTACCTGAGGGGAGAATGTAGAGAGGATGGGGCCAGGCTCTTCTCCATGGTGGCCGGTGACAGGATGAGGTGTAACGGGTATGAATTGAAAGACAGGAAGTTCCACCTCCATATCAGGAAGAACTTTCCTGTGAGGGTGACAGAGCTATGGAACAGGCTGCCCAGAGAGGTTGTGGAATCTCCTCTCTGGAGATCTTCCAAACTCGCCTGGATGCCACCCTGTGACACGTGCTCTAGATGTCCCTGGTGGAGCAGGGGGGTTGGACTGGATGATCTCTAGAGGTGCCTTCCAACCTTAACCCCTCTGTTATTCTGTTAACACTGTGATTTGGTTATGATTATGTGAATTTACTGCAACAAATGACCGTAACCTCATCTAAGATTCTTCTCTACTACAGTATTACTACTGTTAATGATTATGGCAATGAGAATAAAGAACAAAATGTTGCTTTTCATTTCCAGTCTTTTCCGAGTTTAATTTTTATATTACTTGAACTGTTTTGGTTAGAAATATAGTGGTTTTGGACTTAAAATTTGTGATATGCTAAACTACCATATAAATATACTTCAAAATATACTTTTCAAAATCATCATCAGAAATCTATGTTCCTCTTCTGGAAAAGAGTTCTCTCTCTTAATTTGCTAGTTTTACTTCTATTAAAAAGAGTTTTAAGATCCACTTTGTCTTTCCTACCACTAAAAAAAAATATTACTTTTTATCAGTATTTTAGGAGTCAGGTTCTTCAGGTTCCACGAGATGAAACTTCAGGGCAAGTAGAAGGCAGCATGAGATGGAAGTTAAGCATCAGGCATCAAGGAAGCAATAGCCAGTTGTCAGAGTCAGTCAGCATACAGTTTGATCCAAGGACCTAAGGATTAGAAGGAGTTACACCTTAAAAAAGCACCACATTTCTAGCTAGTTTTTGTTTAGTGGACCTTCTTCCCAAAGAAAACAATAATAGTATTATTAAACTGTAAGTATGTGTGTCTGGTCTGTCTGTCTGTCATCCTCAAAACCTTCTGAGGTCAAAGGCTAATTAATTTCAAAAGTCTTTCACAAAAGGACAGTAATCCCTGGTACATTACAAGTTTTGTGATAAAAGGTAGCCAAAGCAGATGAGAAAGCCTGTTAGCACTCCCATTCCCAAAGACCTGCAACAAGACCTTAAGGAGACAAGATAGATATCACAGAAAATGCTCAAGAGGGACATTATTGATGAGGAAGACATTTTGACCAGCTTTTGCTCTTAATTAGTCCTAGGAGTTGCTCTAGTCATGCTAACAAATGTATCAAGGCTGAAGCATAGGCTTGAGACTTTGCACATAGTTTTCTATGATATCTAATTGCTTACCCTCTAGCATGGTTTTGGACTCATCATTTCTTCAGGAGTGGTTTCAGACCCATCATTTCTTCAGGCATGGTTTCTTGGGTAGTACAGGCTAGGAACCATTGCTGAAATGATGTGTGGCATACTGGGGTGGAAGAAAGCTGCTGAAAGGTAAAAGTCAAGCAATGCCAAATCACTCACCCAAAAACAACTTGAAAAAAAGCCTCAGCTCTACAACCCAAAGACTGACAACTCTGTCTTGACAGACATGCGAACAGTTGTCAAGAACTTTGAGGGTTTCCATAATACTTGCTGAGGAAGGAGAGCTCCTCACTTTATTACTATAGTTGCTTGTGCTTTATTTGAAATCTTGCCCAAAGCTGGGCCTTCTTGTGACCTTCTTTTAACCCAATGAAAATGATTACATCATTCAAATATTTACATGGATAAGTGAATAACATTCCCGTCTCTCAGAAGAGTTTCCTCATCAGCAGATTATGTGGTTACTACCTTTCACCTCTTCTGCTGAAGTTGTGCAGTTTTGCAGAAAGGAGTGTAAGATTCACTGAAGTAAAGCAAGAACATAATTTTGTGCACTAGTGATTAAGGAGTCACCTGAAATAAGGGAGATATGAAATACGGCACCTGTTCCAGGAAACGTTCAAGCATTTTGTTAGTGATTGTTAAAATAAATTTCAAATAACTATTTTTAAAGACAAAAACAGTTTAAGACTTTTCCCTTCCCAGTAAAATTTCCCAATCACTCCATAGTCTGATAAAACAGAGACAGACAGATGGTTAGCCTTTTCCCATATGGGTTATGTTTCTGAATAATTTTAGGTGAAAGAGAGAAATGAATGTGCCTCTTCCACCATCTGGGCAGCACTCTAACTACATCATTTTTAGAGAAAAAGAGAATGTTATTTCTTCCTAGTTTAATGAAAATAATGTCTGAACAATATGTGTTAGGAGTCCACTTTTGTCACTTTGTTAACTTAATGGCGAAAAGTATTTCCATAGCAATCATAGAAGTTTCTGGCTTTGTGTTTTGATTGAGCTCAGAAACAAAATTAGCTCTGAAATGCGCAGCTGTAATAAGACTGACAAATTTCTGAGCATGCAGAGAGAAATAACTGCAAATATTTGAGAAATCCAAAGCAAAGAGGTCCTCTATAATACAGAAGCAGAG
Source organism: Crypturellus tataupa (assembly GCA_034781795.1). Classification (NCBI taxonomy): domain Eukaryota; kingdom Metazoa; phylum Chordata; class Aves; order Tinamiformes; family Tinamidae; genus Crypturellus; species Crypturellus tataupa. Next base: position 750,204 of record JAWLRI010000108.1, on the reverse strand, counting down.
AGTTAGAAAGAGGTTGAGCATTTTTTTTTTTTTTTTTGAATCACAGATGTTATATTGGGCACTAGGTTTTTTTCTACTTTTCTTTCGTTCCTTGGATCTGACAAATAAGATTTCAGTTTTGGCTGTTGCTGCTGGATGTTGCCAAGTGAAGACACTCATAATGATTAATGGATTTAAAATCCATGTCTGGTACATTTTTCCTCACTTTGTCTCAAAAGATTTTGAGAGGGACCTGTACATCCTAAGATTTAGCTGAAAGATCTGTTGCAGACACCTGTGTATAACTAATGACAAAGAGAAGCCTGAAATACCATTGTTCAGTTCATTACCTTTGAAATCTATGTAAAATGAACCATTGCATTGCAAATTTCTTGGGTGGAATAAATGGGACTTCAGAAACTTTGGCACATATATAGGATGGTATTATAGTTGTTTCCAAAAAAGACAGGATCTAAATCCTCTAGTGAAGATCATCCTGGAAAATTGTGAGATCCTAACACAATGATACAAAGATGCTAAAATAAGAGCTTTTCATTCCTTTTTTTTTTTTTTTTTTCCTCAATTCTGTACAGGCTTAACCTGTAACCCTAGGCAGCAGAAGGAATAATGGCTCTGTTAACATTTCAAACATGTGCAAAAATAGTCAGAGCACATTAAGAAAATAAGATATAATCAATCTCTTAATCCTGAAGTGAGACATGGTGAAAAACACTGCAGTAGTACATAAGCATTTAGAGAGAAGCAGGTCTGGTAGACTGGAATGCATACTGAAGCATGCCAAGCAGAGACTTGTTGAAAGCCTCATCCCCCAGCAATGATCACAAAGTGCTGAGGTGAGCTGAATGAGAAGGTTTTATGTCATTCAAGGGGAATAGCCTGATTGCTCAGCCATCCCTTACAATCTCCCACTGAAACAGGTAGAGGTGAAATGGTCTGTATCAGGAAGTCATGAAGATTGATGGCATCTGCTACTTCCAAATGTACTTATCTGCATGCAAACCACTTGACATGTGAACTGATGGAAAACAAAGGCTGTCTGCCCGGGAAAAGTGCTTTAGCAGGCTTAATTTCCATCGCCCATTTACACGGCAGAAGCAAGATCTAATAGGTCCCAGAGAAATCAGTTGGGCCATGATAAGAATTCAAACCCACAAAACTAAATAAAAAGAGATTATTAGGTACATTGGAGTAAGCAAACAGTAAAGTCTTAAGTGATCAATACTTGACAAGAGACATGCCACAAACTTCATGTATAGGTCAGGCACACACAATGTATTTTAAATAAATCGACTGACTCCTGGACAAGGCCCATAAAATGTCACCTTTTATCTCTCGGATGCTATTTTTCTCAAAGAAAAAAAGAACTCCCCCTCCCCTCAGGGATTTGATCGAAAAGATAGTCACTCCTGATACAAGGTTTAAGGGGAAAAACTGCAATCAAGTGGAATTTTTTGTCAGTACCTTAATCTCTGATTTGTAGAAGGTTGTGCTTTGGGATATTTGGTATGTCTGAGAATTGCCACCAAAGAGCCCTTCTGTTCTTTAATGGCTGCACTAAATCTTAACAAACGTGAGCATGAAAACTATTGTGCTGTACTTGTGAAGCATATATCAAAGTTATATTTTTTTAAAGCTTGGAAAGGCAGTTGAATCATGCATGCTCTTTATGGAGCTCTGATCAGGCTTATAAAGGCAGTTCAGCTTCAATAAATGCTTTTTAAGTGAATGTTTTGGAAAGTGAATAGGAAATTCAAAGCTCAAACTGTTGCCAAACTGCTCCCATAGCACTTTGATCACTTTGCTACTGACATTTTGTTGAAAATGTCTTGTTTTTTATTAAAATGTTGGCATCTGGGGATTCAGAAAGTTAACTGTAGTCACTGAAAATATAATATACAGTAAAACTGAGTGACATAACTTATTAAGTACTTTGTACACATTTCTTAAAAAAGAAAACTTTTTCCCTGTGGGGTCAAACACAGCTTTGCACTTCCCTGAAAAAAAAAAATTCATATTGTTAAAGTAAGACAAGTACCGAAGATAAATCAAACAGCAGGGCTTTGCCTGAGGCAAAAAAACACTCAAGCTACAAGGTTTGCTACCAAAAATTGTAGGCATACAATAATTTTAAAAATAATAAAATATATATAAAAAAACATATTAAAAGGAGAGTTTGAATCTTCTGCACCATGCTTTTGTTAAATATTTATGTCAGAATATTTTCTTTTGAAGGACATCAAGGACAAACTGTAGCAATCACCTTACTCTCCTCATCACACAGAGTACACAAATATATTCTGCAGTATAAGGCTCCTTCTTTCGCAGGTATCACAGCTTGTTTAACCTGGCAGGAAGTTGTCAATTTAGGTCTTGAATCTGACCTCTGATATGTAAGCCTGGACGTGTATGTACAAGTACAGCTGGTGATTTTTACAAGATAAGTTGCAATGTGCACCTGTGGAACTAAAGCAAGAACAAAGTCCTCTGTGTGAAGCTTCATCAGAATATAATATATTTAAAAGATACCAGTGTAATGGCTCAGTTCCATGAAGGAAAAGAAATATAATCTGTCTATTTGAAAATGATGAAGAAATGCACTCCAGGTTATTTTCCTTCTTATTCTAGGTGAATTAGCAGCTTGGAGATTAGAGGTAGGGAATTCGGGCTGACACTGGTGCAGTCTTGGTTAGCTGACAGTTTTCACCCGCAATAGCCATTAGTCTGGTATCTCGCAGACTGGTGATTCTTATGTATATACATGCCTAGGATTGTCTCCGAAATAAGAGACCATTGGAGTAAAATGAAATAATGAAATGTTTTGAAATTTTTTTTAATGTTGGGAATGCACATAGACTCATTAAAAAATAATCCCCTCAAAAGATCTCAAGAAATTGATTATTTTATAGCCACACACTAATTACTGGTGAATTCAGCTTTTTTTTTTCCAGGTCACATACAAAATATATTTCCTCAAACTGACTTTTATTTGTATATTGTTGTGTTTTGGGGACAAGTTCAGAAAATACTTTCCAGTGAAACTCCAGACAATAAATTACAATGAGTACAACAGAAGCACTTGTTAAGCATTGAAAGTATGGAGCATTATCTTTAGCTTTATTGATGGAAAGCAATGAAGCACAGAGAAATTAAACCAATCCAAATTTTCAAAAGGTGTTATAGGTCTGGATAGAAGGCTCCAGAAGTCATAACTAGAGGACATTCTGGTAATAAGGACTTCCACAGGAGGTCCAAAATAGAGACGATCTGCTTCAGAAGCAGAAACAACCATACCTGGATGCTTTAAAGGAGAAATGTGGCTTCTGTCTAACATTTAATGTCTCCTTTAAATTTCTAAGACTCACAAACTTCCCTAAATCCTGAAACTTGAAGTTTAATGACTCTTTTAGAATTTCTTTGCATTGTTATCAGTATATTTTTGCAATCTCTTTCATAGAGAGTAAGAATAGAATTCTTATGTCCAAATTTTATATGTCTACAAGGTAACATCAAAGCTAATCACTAGATCAATGCAGACAAACAGTATCATCTGCAGTGCTATTCATCTCCTCTGAAAGTACATAGGAGAATTCTAGTCAACTTAAACAAATACTTTCACTAGAAGAGAGCTTAAAAATTTTTCGAACAGTGTGTAGTAAGGTATGGAATTCCTTGCTGCAAGATCATGCAGAGCAGAGTCGTTCCTGAGCTGCTATAAATTTTTGCCCATTATCTTTTTGCAGACATCAGGTTAAAGGGGTCTTAGGCCTGATCTAAAATTGGAATTCTTGTGTTCTTAGTAGGTTAAAGTTTTGACCAAAAACATTTCACCACAATTTCTGCTAATTCTAAGTGTTCTTTCTGTCTCCCAGTTGGTCAAAAATTTGGACAAATAATATTTATACTGTATTTTCCCTGGGCTTTATTTAGAATTAGTCTAACAGTATGAGTGATATTAATACTGCCTCTAATAATAAAAACTTCCACCTTCAAAGCAACGCTTCATTTATTTAATTTTGGTGATTTACATTTCTAAAGTTTCTATATAGTTTCTAAAGAATAGCAATAAGAAAAATAAAGCAAGTACCTTTACAATCTACATCAAGATGAGTGACAGAAAACTCCATGGCTATGTCTCCCCATTTTTCTAGATCATTCCCTGGGAGACGTTCAATAAGCATACACAAGGGAGCACCAAGTGTTGTATCCCTACTTGTATTTCCATATCAAGGACCTAGCATTCATTTGGAGGTTCCCAGATAAATTGACACTACCAGGTGCATGCACCATGTTGATGGTTGATGTTGCAGAAGTTCCAGCAAGGCTCTCCTCATCCAGCAAGGCTCTCCTCACCCATACCCTGACTTATGTCCACTGATAGCACTTTATCACCCGTCCATTCTCCTCTACTAACTGCAAAGGTCTACCAAAGTGTCACAGCACTATTCATGCCCTTCCAGAAAAGGGGAGGAACGCATGTGGCAGTGGGTAGAATTCTAGTCAGAACTGGTGCTTGTTCATCTAGATCTTAGTTTCTCCTTCAGTGTGAAGGAAGTTCCCACCCTTTATCTCCCTCTACAACTCTTGCAAAGTTATAAATATTTCCAGGGATGCTTATAACATTTGGCATTCCATCAAGACTAGACCGGGAGGTTGCTGCATACTGTTTTGCAAGTATTCCTTCATAAGTATATTAATATCCAGCTGGTAGGTCCAAGGGTGTTTTTACTTCTTTTTAGCTCTAGTGGGTAAAGCTACTGAAGATCAGTGAAATTCCTAGTATCAGAGGGGAAGTCAGAATTTATAGGAACAAGGATCAAAATACTAATAGAAAATAGTTCTTCATAGTGGATTGACATGAAAGAAACCTTTGAGCATCTTACAAAGCCTTTCTTACTCAGAAGAAAGCATTTTATCACAGAGGAGGGAACTGAGCTTCTCCAGATTTCTGTTCATTAAATTTCCTCCTCTTTCATGAATCTCATTGGATGTGGTAAAGACTGAAGTAAGCTCTACTTACCTGCAAAATTACTCAAACTTTCAAAAAGTTTTATCCAAATAAAGCTGGATTTCATTCTGAACCTGAGTTGTGATGGAATGATCAATATGCCCCTATGTAAACAATAAATAGAAAGATAAATACATTCTGACATGGATGATGGCCTTCCTTCTAGCATATACATGCTTTGCCTTAGGAAATTATTTGCTGTGACTTCTGTTTGCTAATTCCCAAGTATATAATTTTAATTGTTAATCCTCATTAAGCAGGATATATTTTTTACTAAGAATAGAGATTATCCTGTTTGGTATAATTTTATGGGCTAGCAATTTATTTCCTGACTATAATTCATGATTCACTGAAGTATGAAAATTAAAAAAGAAAAACAGTGAAATAAGTTGGCCTTATTAAGAAGATAAAATTTTATATTATTTGTGGCTTGATTGAGGTTTTATGCTTTGTTTTATACAATTTTATGAAAACTGAAGATTTCTTAGCATAACCCCTATTTCCTTTTTACATTGGTTCTGATGAACAGTTCTTAATCCTTGTTTTACAGCAATACCCTGGAGAAGTTAAGAAAATTAATGTTTCATTCATTATGATAGACAGATAGTATTCTACAATATTGGTTCTGGATTTTACAGAGTACACTGAGTTTGAACACCATATGCAGATGAACATACTATTTATTTTGCCATTTACATTTCAATAAAGGTGCTTAGAGGGTTAATTCAACATTTAAGTATCATTTTTTTTTCAGCCTATCTCCAGTATTCCTCTTCTAACATAAAATTATGCTTTACACTAGTGGCTTTCTTCCACACTAATACACTCCACTCACAGAATTTGCCTAATCTACTCGCGGTTGCACACTGGCAAGCATAATAGCTAATTTTACCAGATAGGTGGTGCTATGAGTCTGCGTATCAAAGGGCAGACGCCAGCTAAAAAAGCCGACAGCAAGTACCTCTTCACATTTTGTTCTGAGAAGCAACTGGCATTTCTTCCCCTCTATGCTCTGAGGGAGCTCACAGAATAATAGGTGAAATGTCAAGAATAATTAAGAAAAATGATGGTGTTATATTGCGGCACAAGAAATTCATCTTTTCTGCTCTGATCTTCCTGCCCACCTTCTCCTCTGCTTTTAAATGTCATCTCTGTTCTCAAATTATTTAGGATAGGCCTTGAAAGAGGGTAGAATATTTTTTAGGTAATTTGACACACTCTTTGGGTTGAATTCCTGATGGATATTTCCATCCATGTCCCTCCAGTTAAAAGGACTTTTTTAACGCCTTTTCTGACTATGTTCAAGTGTAGTGAAATTGTGTATGGATGTTTTAGTTTCATGGCACAAATGGATTATTTATTTTGGGGAAGTTTAAACCCAGATAACCTCTTCTTTTCTCTTTATCTGAAAATGTTTTCTTTTCTCTTTCATAAATTTTATTTTACAAACACTCTTTACTTCCCTGCATATACATCAAGGACATACAAGATTTGGACATAAGATGACCACAGTACCTACATGCAAGGCCATTGTACAAGAATTAAAAACTTGTATTTGCTTCAGTTTTATATTATAAATCTGATGCTATGAAGTAATATATATAGTATCTTTTTTTAATTTCTTCCCCCCATCTGTTTTTATACTTTATTATTTGCTGTAATATAAAATGTTGATAGAAAAATAGAAAAAAATGATAGAAAAATTTGCACTCTCATTTGTGGACTTATGTATTTGGGGCAGAGAAACAAAGTAAAAATAATAAACAACTGTAGACAGTCTAGAGATCATTACAGATCACATATATGGTTGTTTCTTTTTTATATTTTCCCCTTTGGGCACATTCCTATTATAACATCAATTGGAAATTCATTCATATGTTTTATATCTGCCCACAAAAAATAATTATCAGAAATCAAAGTTTTTTTTTTTTTTTTTTTTTTTTTTTTTTTTTTTTTTTTTTTTTTTTTTTTGGAAATCCTAGATTTATAATAACACAGGATGAGAAAGTGTCTGGTGGAAAGCAGTATGCTCCTTTAAGATGAGCATTCTTACATTCAACTACACAAAGCTAGTTTTTCATTCATTTTGCATTAAGATGGAAGTGAGTGACAGGAAGAGAAGCCTAAACAATAATTGTATAATTTGGGTGTCATTTGACTGACTTCAGTTATTTAATAGTTAAGCATCTGAATTCTTCAAACGTCATCCAACTCCTCTACAATTAATGAAAAGAAAGAGGATGAGTGTTTCATCCTACCTATGTACAATGGAGTGATTTTTCTCCTCTCTATGCTCCATCCATTTTGCCTCCCCTACAGGGGAATAATTTATTTAAAGAAAGGTCTGTAAGTATTTTTCTGAGTTACTTCAGAGTGTTCTACTTTTCTTCTAATGGGAGGTCTTGTGCTAGTCTTGCCATCTTAACAACTCCCATGAGATACCCTGAGATCTCTCTTACTCATTTGTCCAATCAGTAGGTAATCTACCTAGCTAGCATTTAAGCTGTCCTAGACACAATGCAGACTGGCAGATACGGTAGGGGATCCATCTGCATCTCTGTAACAGTACCGATCCAGCTATGGCACTCCAGATACTCTAGGACAGCTGAAATGTCATCTTTAGGTAAGTGCATGACAATGCAGTCAAAGCAATCAGTGGAATCTAGAGAGCTCAGCTGACAAAATGTATGACCTTCCTTCAGTTGTCCACATGTAGACAATGTCTGCCTTTTGATATGTCCTTCAGTCTTTGGCATGGCCTTTGGCTGCCATTCCAGAAGATAAAGGTCTCCTACAGAGGTTTACAAACTGTGTAGATTTCTAAGATAACAAGAGCATCTTAAATGCTAGTAGATGCCTATGTGGGGACCACTGTATGAAACCTTAGATATCTGTTTTAGAATAAGCTAAATAAATTGCCGAGTGCAAAGCTTTCTCTGTGGGTCACTTTGTTGGACAAAGTTATGCAAAGAGATGCTGCAAATAAGATACATGAAAGTATAAAACAGTAATTTTTACCTGATATACGTAATAGATAACTAGGACTAGGACTGTTTTTTCGCTTTGTTCCTTCAAATTTTATACCTTTTCCAGACATTTTTCCCATTGAATACTTGAAGAACTGTTTCAGTAATCTTTATGCACTTTCACTTTTCTTATCTTCCATGGCTCTAGTCTATATTCTTTTGTCACAACTTTTTACCATAGCTTGACAATTTTCTCATAAATGTAAGCCAAGGTTATGCCACAGTTCTATATTAAAACAATGGCTTCGGATCACAAAGAGATGACACCCTACCAGGAGGGTTAAAAGCAGTCCTGACACTCCACTGACATCCAATTCTATTGCCTAATCAAAACTGTCTAGTTCCCCATGGGACTGGTGTGATAGGAGACTTACAATCTTCGGGATCAAGATCCAGGGAAGACAACCAAAGTCACTGTCCTTTAGGCAACTAATAATAGATAGGCACATATTCATCAGCTATAGCACATAGCTCATATACAGACACCAATATTTTAGTATCTCAATCTAAAGCACATTCCAAATTAATGTTTACGTAACCCTAGTTTCCCAGGTTAAACAAATCCCACCTATGTGTCAAAATAGACCAAGTTGTTTGATATGCATGGAATATTTTGCTCTACTGAGGAACAACTAGGATCACTAAAACAGGTTAGGTTTGTGATTTTCTTGGGTTCACAGTTTCTCTGTGTCATCTCAGTGAGCAAGAAAAAAATTAGTTCAGAGGTGAGTTCTGTAATCCTCAAACCTTGTCCTGCATTCAGCATATGAAGTAGATAGATACAAACACAGGAAAAGAAATAATTATCTTTCAATTACTGTATGCCTGCTTATTTGTAGGCAACAAACACAGTTATTGTTTGGAGAAGAAAAAGCGCAAGAAATTGAATGTTTACTTCTGGTTTGATCTGCTTATTTTTACTGGATACCTGAAGGTAGGTAGGAAGCGGATGATTTTTCCTTAGCAAAACTTTTGAAGGATTTAACTTTTATAAAGTAAATTCAAGAGAATATTATATACAATTTACGTTTATGACCTTTTATGCACTTGTATTATCCACTATGGTCAAGGAAAAGCATATTGAGCTGCATAAGGTGAAACTGGCTCTTTTGGATTTACTCAGCTCTATACAAGAACTAAACCATTTTCCCAGTAGTGGTGTCAGGTAGTGTAATCAATGTAATAATATTTTGTGAGGCACAATCAGAAAACTGTGATAGGATATCTTGTGAATGACCACCCACCACATAGTGTCACATTTTTCTTATGTACTGCAGTTGACCACGCTGAGAAAAAAAAAAGAATGTAGGATCCTTAAAAACACATAGGATTTGCACAGTATTGCCTTCTAAAACATCTGCAAGCAGCCTACCAGCCTACATATGTTTGACCTAAGGGTAAAATGTCCTAAATTCTATTTCTGCATGTGCCCAGAACTGTTCTTTGTGACAGTGAATCCTGGTGAATTAGGTACCCAACCCTCAAGTCATGATAGAATCCCTAAGTTACCTAGTAAAACCATACTAGCAGGACCAAAGATCTGAAAGTTGTACTTTGACTGTCCCGGACACTTACTAAGCCGCTTATAAAATGCACTTGAGGCTGCTTTGCTTTTAAAACACAGCTGTCAGGAAAAGGTGACAAGGGGAGGCATTGCTCATGTTTTATATGACAAACTCTTGGTTAGAGTAATCGTTTGAGAGATTTCAGTTCTGTATCCTTACTCTAAAGAATTTCAAACTAACTATTTTTTTTTCCCCCAGAGTGTTCTCTGATCATCAGAGAAGTAGAAAGGAGGAGGGAAGGAAATGGGAAGGACAACAGAAAATAAGGATACCCGCTTTACCTCCTATTGAAGTTGTGTCACTAGATAGTCAAGAATGCAAGATTCATGAGATGTGAAGGAACACAAAAATGACTCTGCACCTTTAGATACAAGACACTCTGATCCAAGGAGAGAGTTATAATTCTTAAAAAAAAAAAAAAAAAAATAAAAAAAGAAAAAAGTGAGTTTTCTCCTTCTTTGCATACTTGATTCTAAATCCCTTATAGAAAAAGCTATGTTACCAATAATTTGTGCATGATAATAGAACTTATTACCTTTTCAGAAATGCCCTCAATGTCTACATGACAAATAATCTGTAATTGTTACTTGCCCAGCACTGTACACTTAACATCTTTGCACACTCTGTTATGACTTGCTATAGATATACCACTACAGTCACCTGAAATACTCCACATTCATTCCAGAGGAAAGTTTCCCTCTCCCTCCCTTATGTTATTACCTCCTTCCTATTTAGTTATTACAGAGACTCTATCCTCATCATATATGTGTGTGTGTGTGTGTGTAGACAGTGTACAGTGTGCGTAGACTTGTTTTGTTTAGGAGAAAAATGGATACATTATTTTAGTATCTGAAATAAAGTGTTACAGGCATAGTATGCAATACAAAGCAAATGAAAGGAGCATACAGTCTCAAGCAATTAGAAGTGTAGGTTATGTCACTGCAAAAGCCAAACAATCCTGTTTCTTTTATCACTTTGGAGTATTTCATCAGATAATGACCCAAAACACATTAACAATATTGCCAGAGGGAAACAACAGAAAATTACAGTGACAGTCACATACTTGGATGATTCAGGGTCTAGATATTAAATGGGCAAATGCTAGAATTCTGATTGTACATGGCTGTCAAATTCACTCTGAATCAGATTCTTTTACCTGTCCTCTTGCTCAATGTGAATGTAAAATGATAGAGAAAAAAATCTGTTTTAAACTTCTTTTGTCCATTCTCTTCTGGTGTAAATAGCTCCTCAGCATGAAATTTAGAGGATGGCTGACTAGGTCCTATGAATAATCCTATTCATCACAGGTAGGTGGCCTCTGAAGCTGCAGGTGCTACATAAAATACAAACTCAATTTTTTTAAAAAAAGATGGAATACAAAGATTTAAATAATGAAAGTAGTTCCACTTATTAGAATTATGCTAATCTTGGAAAGGTTTCAAATAAACAGATGCTTATTTCCTATACTTGACAGTATATTTTATTACTCTAGGTTTTTAAAATATATGCCTATTTGCCCTTTCAGTTGCAGATACTGGTACATATTTCTTTTCATCCATTGATTTGTGATAGTCTTGAAATTATGTACAGTACCATTCAGTTAATTAACCAGTCCAAACAACAATGGTGCAGGTGCTCTGCGATTGCTGGGAGTCGTCTCAGCTCCTACAGTTTTCATATAGAGCAATAGCAAAGAGGAACTAAGCATAGAAAAGGGAGAGCAATTGACCAGGTTTTATGGCATTCTCCTGGCTTGTAATGATATCCAAATTGATTATATGGAAAACAGAGGACAGCCAGAGTTATAACATTTGGATTGAACTAACCAAAATATTATAGAGAGAATGGCCAGCTATTTGGATTCAGTTTCGAATCTTAATCTAAAATAACACTCCTAACATATTTGTGCTCATCTCAGAGGGAATGCTTTGATACCAAATATCCTCATATTAATGTAAGTGCCTGGATGACCAATCTCCACAGTATACGGTCCACCACTTTCCCTACAAAACTCTCTCCGCATGATTAATTTTGAAAGAACTATATGATTTCCTGTTCCTTTAACGCAGAGCTGCATATTCCCACCTGCTGTAAGCTTGAGGGCTCCAAGTTCCAGGCTGTTTCGAATTACAGTTAAATACCATTCTACCTGTCTCCTCTATTTACTTCTCTCTGTCCTGTACACAGTTATGTACTCACACCCTACATGCTGCAGCTCTCAGCAGTTACATGGGGCTTTATTTTCTGAAACACAGCAGTGACTTTGGGATTGATCTTGCATTTTCAAAGAAGTTGCTTTTGGTTTTTGAAGTCAGAATCTGCAAAAACAGGTGATGCTTAGGTATCGCAGAATGAAACCTATTTACCAAGAAATTTGAACACTGACATCTTTACTTAAACAGTGCCAAGGAGCGTTCCTAGGTGACTGGGATAGTCATGGGGACATGATTACTGTTACTGGTTATATTGTTAGAGCAATTCTCCATCACAGTTTTGTCCAGGCTAAATAACACTGAGAAGAATGGCTAAGGACAGACAAGATGCTGTGGACCACTCTCAGTAGGCAAAGCCTGTGTTGTGACCCAGACAGGGAGACGGAAGGGTGATAGGGACTTACCTCTGAACACAGAGTTTGGATCTGAAGAGAGAGAAATGCAATTTGCTAAATGATCTCAAGTTCAAAGAATGGCTCTGTGGACTATTTTGATTACTGTTTTATGCATAGGTAAATGTTCTAGCCCATCCTTTATATCATTCCTTCTGGATCCATTACTGAGCTACAAGAATTACAAACAACCACTTTGTCCACTTTGTAATTTAAAAATATTAGGAAAAGGATCCTGTTGCTTTAACCCATCCATGTAGGATGCTGTCTGTTTTTATGTGCATGGGTTCTTATTTATTGTTATTCATTGTTATATTTATTGTTGAAAAGATAACTACAGCATATAACTAACATTTTGCAGGTTACTTCAGAAAACTGCCATTTGATTTCATTGCTATTTGAAGAAAAAATAAATATCCTCGTTACAGTACTAACACAACTTGATCTAGAAAGTGAGATACTATATTTCATTATGATCTCACTATAAGCTGCCTTTGATCATCTAAAACAAAATTGTATATGTATAGACTATTTCAGCTCTATGATCCGTCAAAGTATAAAGCTACTGCACTACAGTTACTACTGACAAATCATGAACTATTATAGAAATAATTTAAAAACATAATCATAACATCAAATTCTGGATTAATTGTTGAAAATATTATGAAGCAATAACATTTTATTTCAGATACTATAATATTTTTATAACAGAGAAATGTTTTTGTTATTATCAAATTATAAAAAATGTCATCAAAAAGATGATAGATAGTCATTTAGGCATTTTTTTCTATTAGATCTTCCTTATAGCTTTATGGGAGTGATATGCAGAGACAGTTCTGGAATACAGTTGTGTATTTACAGAGTAAATGCACCAAAAAGAGTTGTTGTACAAACATTTTTGCTCTTAACATACATCTTAAGTCTGCCCTAAAGGTTTTGTCTCATCTGTTGAAATGTTAGCTTTAATTTAATAAGAGTTATTTGCTCTGACAATTTTGGAGCTGTAGACACATATTGGAAGATAACCTAAGTCCTTTAGAATCATTTCACATCTGGTAGTACAATACTATTAAATACTAATGACTGCCATTAATAACAATAAGGGATAGTTTAAGTCTGTGGAATAAAGGAAATGGTATATTGTCCGGGAACCATATAAATAATTCAAAAACCTTGTAAGGTCATTTAATTAATAACAGTTTTTCCTTTTCTTTTTTTTTTAAACTTTCCTACTTCAGCTCTTCTTCCCCCTAAGTTTTGAGGGAGTAGCTTAAACAATACTTATTTTTTTCTTCTTTATTTTCCCATAGGCCATTTCTCCTCCAGTGATTTAATGGAAAAGTAATTTTAGGCTTATTAATTAGTGTATAACTACTTGTCATTTAATGCCTTCAGAAGCTAAAATTAATGGAGACTCTTCCAGAATTTATTTTTTGTGACAGACCCAGAACTCTCCCTATCCTGGTAATCACCTGCCATTTAGCAAAAACATCTAATGGCTTTCTTAGCCTTCTGAGCTGAAAACTGACTACACCCTAAAGACCACAAGCACAGTGAATTTTCGTATTCAGCAAATGAATTTTATGTACATTGCTGGACAAAGCTTTCGTTACTGTAAGCAATGCTGAGATACTCAAAAAGATAATGTATTAAAAATTTAAAAGCTAATATATCCACAAACTTAAGAATGCAACGTGTTTAGGAATGAACATTTGAGAAAGCTGGATAAGCAGTGCTGCAAATGCATATCAAGTTGCATAACATTTGATCATGAAATATCAAACCTCATACCAATGAGCGAAGCAGCGGGGGAACAGAAACAAATGACTTTTCCAGACCAAAATTACTTTTTTTTTTTCAGTTAATGACTGAGTTTTCAGAAACAGAAAAAGATATTCTTCACAACTCCGGAAGTAAATCTTTAGCTTTCTTGTGGTCTGTGTTTGAAGATCTTGGCATATTTGTCTCTTCATTTTTATTCGGCATATCTTTTGCTCTCTTTTCTCTCAAATGGGAATTTTTTTTTTCTTCAAAATATATTAAGTCATCATATTGGCCAAAATTATTTATTCTTCTGTTGTACAGAAGCTACTTCAAATAGTAGTTGTGAACAACAGTTCTGCTACACGCAGCTTCTTCCTGTCTTTTGCTGCTCTCAGTCAAACTAACCTATAATCCCAGGGGTAGCAGTATTAGATTAGCCCAGCCTTTGAAAAATTTGACTTAGGAATCTAAATAATAGATGTGTGAAGGAAAACAAATTTAAGATTACTCTGATGTTAGAGGAAGGATTTCACAAAAGAATTGCAGAAAATAGATTTAAAAATTCAAATAGCAAATACAGTCTTAATCACTTTTCTCTGCATCCAGTGAAGCAACAGAAAAGGTTCTATTTTATTGATTGCTAAAGGATACTACAGCAAAATGCTCTACAGAGCAAATAGTGAAGTATCCCTATGCAATCAGTATAAACCAGGTCTACTAGATAAAATATTAAGTTTAAACAAATTATTAATAACAAAATCTAAATACAGGATAATCTAGATGAAGATTCTAGGCAGATCAAATGCATTTCCATCTTACGTTTCAGTACTTAATTAGATATTGTTTTCCTGTGTCTAATTATTATTGCACCACTTTCAAATATATCTGAGAGCAGAAAGGTTTGGAAAAAGTATCCATGATGGAACTTAGGATACTGCAGTTGTGAAACTGCACATTTTAAAATTTAATTTTGCTGTGGAAAAAGAAAAATGAAAACATTCGAAGTTTTAAGAGACGGTGACTTAAAATTATGATAGCAACTCTTCATTCTTTTCATTTCTCTGACCTTCAAAAAGCAATTCTTAACAGATAGATTTGGAAGAATTATAGCAATATTATTATATTGCTATAATAATAACAATAATGACAATAAGAATCAAGATGCTGACGCTCAGAATGTTCACATTTTGTTTGTTGCCTAATTTTGAGAGGTATCTATGTTTTATTTTCCTCTCCCGTAAAGCAGAGATAAAAAACAGTCATCTCCTTTGCAAGTCATTCTATAGAAGGTAACTACAACTGTGATAGAAATTAATACAGCTGAGTGTAGAATCTACTTCTGCAAAAAATGGTGAATGATTTTATAACTGACAAAAACAAGAACATACTGAAGTGAGCAAGAGTTACTTTGTCACAACTGAAAATGTGAGCAACTCCTCATGATGACCTGGCAAGACTTTTTTTTCCTTTTCCATACAGGGCAACACAATTATCCAGCTGTATGGGTGATGGGGAGATTTGCCTTTGAAGTGTTACATACTGACAACTACAAAATATAGAGTTCCATGCTTTGATTTGGGATAGCAGGTCAGGTTTCTTTATTCTAGCTGCTTTTACACATTTAAGTGACTTCCATTCTAAGAAGTCCACTTTCACTTATAGCCTTAAAGTCACATTTGCCACTGCTGTATGTGAATACAAATAGAGCTCCTGAACACTCATTCTGAATGTAGTGGTGTGTTCTTAAGTGAGTATATGGCTCACTACGATTCAATTCATTTAACTAAACATAGACACTTGCCTCCATTTAATGCTGCCTAGAGTTTCAAAAACTTCTGCACATGTCCAGAAGATGTGACACAGACATTATAGGAATCCCCAAACTGCAATAGTAATACAAGACTAAGTAAGATATCCTACAGCTTCCAAAAGGACACTAGATACTTATGTTTAAGCAACTGAAAGCTGTTCTGTGAGTTTTTATTGTTCCTAATCTGGCTGGAAGTGACAGAAGTAATAATAAGAAGCCTCAGTATATATTAAATGGTTTCCAAGCTTCTATATTTCTATCATAATGGTTTTATCACAGGAAGATGGAATTAGCAGAGAAGAAATGGGTAACTCTACCAGCACTACAGCAGGATCAGTGCTGACGCTTACATCTAAGAGACTAAAGGAAGAGAGCCTCATGAACCAGGCGTTTGTTTCAGTCACTTAATGTCATGTCCAGAGCCATTTAACTTGCCATAGGAGACATTTAAGATGCCCTAACTTATCTGACATATCCACATGAGGCTAGGAGAGGGCATGCAGGAATGAAGAAAAAGGCATAAAGGAGAAGCAGCTGGAAACCAAGCAAGCCCCAATTTGAAATGTCACACTTGATTAGAAAATTGAATCAAGCCTTGGATGTCTACGTTTTTGATGTACAATGGAGAGCTAATTTATTAACTACAATGAACAGAAGACTCTAATCACTTACCTAGAAACATCAGGTGTTCTAGGACCCCTGGTGGTCAGTTTCATCTCCATTGTGACACAAGTCTCTAAAACCTATATAGCCTCTGCCAGTTCCATATACGTATCATTGATACATGAGGGCATCCCATTAGACACTAGACACTTCTTGTTAGGATGAATCACTTCAGATGTCCACTGAGTATAATAGGAAATTGGTAAGTCGTGATCACTGCTACATGTAGACTACACAAAAAATTAGGTGCCTGTAACACAGAAATAAATTCACAACACAGAAATGAATCCCACTACTAGTTAGTGACAATAATCTACACACACACACACGCACACAAAAAGGACTTTACTTTTCTATTGTATATTTGTGTTATGATAGTTAAAAATTCTCATGAACATATAGATGTCTTATGTATGTTGAACAGAAAATAAAGTGCTTGCAGATAACAGGAATATAAGAAAATTTGAAAGATTCTTTAGATTATTAGATTCTTCAGAGTAGCACAAATCAATCAAACTTTTATCGCTGTTAAGTGACAGATCTTAGATAATATACAAACAGAAATCTAGTAATTATGTAAGTCAACCTTTGGGAGGGAGCAATAATAAAAAAACAATGGGATTTAGTATTCCTCTTTAAACTGTGTGTATATTACTGCTCTGGAGATGTCAGGAGTCCAGCACAATGTAAAAGGACAGGAGTAAGAATGTCAGAGTAAGAATGACAAGGATTCTGGATACATATAAAACTCAGCAGCCTCTATCAGGAAAATAAAATTAATAATTGATCAAAGGTTAACGTGAATAACTAAAAGAGAAAATGTTTTAAATGTTTAGCCAGACAGGAATCAAATGCAGAAACAAACACAATTAATATGCTAGTATAAAGACAGCTACCTCTATAGGTCCCCAATGGCTAATGGGTCAGTCAGCCTGACAAATAAAAGTAGTTTCAAAAATAAATCAGTTTTTCTCATAAAGTGAACTGATATGTCACCTTAGCTACTTCAATGGTATATCAGTGAAATTCCATTGATTTCAATTTTATTTCAATAAAACAATAAATATTTTTTCAGTTATTTATTATCACATTTCTCTCTGCTCCTGACACATATACTGGGTAGAGTACTGTAGCTAGAAAGTATTTATTACTGCAGATATTGCTATATTTTATAACATTTCATTTGTATTTTCTGCAGTAGTGGATCCTAAAGCTGGATAACTTCAAACTGGATATTCAAATTTATGTGGCAGAAAGGCAGCAAATACAGGAGAAACTCACTTGGCCAAATCATAATATTTCTGTAACCTGACCTTAAAGAGATATACCAAGATTGGAAAGAGATCACAGATGATAAATCTAAAAGAACAGGAAAAACTATTAGGAAATAGGAAATCGGGAAGGCCAACACATGAAATACACAACTAGCATTAGCACAAAAACAATATTATTTATCTGTATAAAAACAAAGGAAGAGGAAAGAGTTCTTTCATTGTTCTTCAGAAAAAAAAATACTTAGTAAACAATACAGGGAAGGCTGAACTGTTTCATGAAAATTATCAGTAATGATCAGATAAACAACACATGCTATCATCTCTAAAAACGAAAGAGACAGGTAATAACAAGAAAATAAACTGACAAGTGATATTGTGGGAAACTATGTGTCTCCTCCAACTAACTAATTTAAGAATTAGCTCTCTTTCCCTGGAAAGGAAAGAGGGTTAATTTTGTGTGTGTTGTTTTCCTTTGTTTCAGAGTTTTCCCCCCTTGGTTTTATATCTTTGGAGGGTACTTCAGCTTTTGAACCCAGATTACCTTGTGTACCTAGATGATGAGTCTGGGGGTCTTAAAATAGCCAAGATCTTAAATATTGTATTGTTTATATACCCATTCAGGATGCCTAAATGGTCTCAATCACATTTCTGCTCTTCTACAAATATCAGCCTTTGGATGGTTATCTCATTACTTTGAATTCCACTCTTGGAATAAAGTTTCTAAGTCTTAGGTAATGTGCCACTATGAATCACAATGCTTAAGGGCATTTATGTCTGCTATAGATATATGCTGTTAGCATTTATCTTTCAGAACTCATAAAAATGGATGAGGTACCAAAGACTAAGAAAACAAAAACAAAAGACAAGTTGTCTATCTTTGAAATGGAAAATACGGGAAAAGCAGGTAAGAAATAAATATTGACCAGTCAGTCAACTTATTTTCCAGAAAAGAGCTGGAACAAATAATCAAACAAAATGTCGGTAGTTATGTAGAAGATAACAAGGAGGTAAATAGCAGCAACGTGATACGAACAACTTCTGTCAAACTGTTCTTTTGTATTTTTTTTCCCCTGTGGCGAAGTATCAAGTATTGTAGAGAGAAGAAAAGATGTAAATTTGCTATATATTTATTTTATAAAGTCCTTTGACGTTAATTATTTCTCACAGACCTTGTAAATAGCTAGCATGTATTGTACCAGGCTTTGCAGGGGTCTAAAAACCAGCCAGTACTGGGTATTAATATGACTTGGACTATGCAATGAAAAGGCAAGCTTAAAAGTGAACATGATCTTAACAAACTGGAAACAAACAATAAAACACTATACCATCATTTAAGAACATGTGTGAGACCATCAGGGAGGTCTTAAGCTCTGTTTTGGGTGCTTTCTCAATAACATACTCATTTAATACAATCATAGAAGCATCAAGTCATAGAATCATACTGGTTGGAAAAGACCTTCAAGATCAGCAAGTCCAATCGTAAGCTCCTCAACACCCTGCTTGCTAAACCATGTCCCTAAGTGCCTCATCTACACATTTCTTGAATGTGTGAAACATGACTGTGACTCCAACACCTCCCTGGGCAGTCTGTTCCAAGGCTTCATCTCTCTTTCCATGAAGAAATTTTTCCCAATACCTAACTTGACCCTCCCATGGCTCACCGTCCACACTTCCTCAGCTTAACTATGAGGACATTATGGGAAGCAGTGTCAAAAGTCCTACAGAAGTCAGACTCCACATCTACCAAATCAGTCATCCAATCATAGAAGGCCATCAGGTTGATTAAGCATGACTTCCTCTTGGGAAATCATGCTGACTATTCCTGATCACCTCCTTGTCCTCTGCATGCAAGGCTTCACCTCCTTGTCCTCTGCATGCAAGGCTAACTGCCCTGTAGTTGACTGGGCTCCACCTCCTTGTCTGTTTTGAAGACTGGAGTGATACTGGCTTTCCTCTGCTTAGGCACCTCTCCTGCTCAAAAACCTTTTCCCTGACCGGGAATCGAACCTGGCTTGTGGCGGTGAGAGCACCGAATCCTAACCACTAGACCATCGGGGGAGGTCTTGAGCTTTGGTTTGGGTGCTTTCTCAATAACACATTCTCATTTCTCATGAAATTTCTCATTTCATACAATCATAGAAGCATCAAATCAGAGAATCATAATGGTTGGAAAAGACCTTCAAGATCAGCAAGACCAACCATAAGCCCTTCAACACCCTGCTTGCTTAACCATGTCCCTAAGCACCTCATCTACACATTTCTTGAACACTACCAGAGACAGTGATCCTTTTCTGTCACACAGCTCTCTAGACCCTCTGCTCCAAGCCTGTAGCACTGCATGGGGTTGTTGTGACAAAAGTGCAGGACCTGGCACTTTGCCTTCTTGAACTTCACACAAGTGGTCTTGGTCCATCAATCCAGCCTGTTCAGATTCTTCTGTAGGGTCTTTCTACCCTCAAGCAAATCAACTCTTTCTCCCAGTTTGGTATGCTCTACAAATTTGCTCAATCCCCTCATCCAGATCATCAATAAAGATATTTAAAAGGACTGGACACTGGACACTTGTGGCCAGTTGCCAACTGGATTTAACTCTATTCACGATCATTCCCTGGGCCTGGTTATGGACCAGTCAGAGCACTCCAGAGCATTTCAGTTGACAGTAAACACCCCTTCTATTTACCTTAAACATTAGGCTTAAGAGTGAACTGAATATCTCTTCTTGACTGAATTAACCTAACTGTGTGCAGAAACAAAATTCAATGTCTGTGTGCTGGAGACCACTGACAGGGCCCTGAGTACAGCACCAGCCCTCCCTGTTCAGGCCCAGTTCCCGTCTTCCATTTCATCCCAGCATGGGAACTTTTGGCCAACTCTTGATGCTCTTATTGAAACACTTTACAAATTTTATTCAAACAAAGTTTACTAGCTTTAGTGCAAGATTAACTAGATAAAATTAAATAGGTGAGAGCACTTAACATGACATAATGGCCCCTTCTGTCTTAAATTTTATGAATTTGTTTCACATCATATTTTCTTTAGTAGTTACTGTGATGCTGCTCACAGTAGTACTTGGAAAAAAAAACAGGATAATAAGGCTGAATGTAGGAAGCTTCAACAAAATACATTTCAGCAAAGTCATAGTGTCTATGTACAGGAGGAATTTGGGAAGCAGTGTTGATAAAATATTCGTATAATGATGTTCTCCATGACCTAGCTGTGTGGTCATCCCAACAGACATCAGGGTGGTTGAAGTCCTCCATAAGGACTTCCATAAGGACCTGCGATTGCAAAGCTACTTGCAGCTAGCTGCCTGTAGAAGGCTTCATCCACTTCCTTTGCCTGGACAGGTGGCCTGTAGTAAACAACCTCCACAGTGTCACCCCTGCTGGCCTGCCCTTTAATCCTAATGCACAGGCTCTCGATTCTCAATTCATCCTCCCCTATGCTGAGCTCCGTACATTCCAGTTGCTCTCTCACATAAGGAGCAACTCCACCACCTTGCCTTCCTGGCCCATCCTTCCTAAAAAGTACATATTCCAGTCATGAGAGCTGTCACATGTCTCAGTAATTACAATGAGATTGCGGCCCTGCAACTGCACATGCATCTCCAGTTCCCCTTGTTTATTCCCCATGCTGTGTGCATTTACACAGGCATTTGAGGTAGGCTCCCAATGTGCCCCTCTTTCTAGAACAGGCAGTTGTAACTCAACTATGTGCATCTTAGTAACTCTTCTGTTTAGTGTTTTGCTGTGCTCCCTCTCCAGGCTTTGGGTATCCTTTGCTGGCTCTGTGTTAAGATGGCATGAATGCCATGGTGCGTTACCCCCCAACCTTATCACCATAGCCCTGATGATATCCCCCTTTCCCGTCAAATCTATTTTAAAGCCTTATCAATGTGCCCGACTAGCTCATGACCAAGGGACCCTCATCCCACTTTGGGAAAGATGCATCCCATCAGATGCCAGCATGCCTAGTGCCATGTAAGGCTTCCTGTTTCCAAAAAATCTGAAGTTTTGGCAATGACACCAGCCACAGAGCCACGTGTTATTGGACTGTATCTTTCTGTTTCTTTCCATATTGCTGTTAGCACTGGGGAGAATGGAAGAGAGGATGACCTGCATGCCCAAGTTCCTGATCATCCAACCCAGTTCCCTTTGAAGCCCTTTTGATTGCCCTCAGACTGCACATTGCTAGTTCCTCTCCTCTCACATGTGGGACCAGCAATGGGTAATACTCTGTGGGTTCAACCAGGCTGGGAAATTTCCTGGTGACATCCTTAACTTAGGTCCTAGGAAGGCAGCAGATTTCCCTTTCAGGATGATCCCTTCTATATATTGGACCCTCTGTTTTGGAATTCCTTCCTCTTGCAGGTGGCCACAATACAGGAGGTTGGCCTTTCTGACCACAGCAATATTTTTGGAGGAGAGCGACTCTTGCCTTCACTATGCATTGATTGCCCTTCATCCTATAGGGCTTTGTACCTGTTGCATAGCAGGACCTGGTAGGGTGAGTTGGGAGAAGAAGGATTTCTCCTGCCACCTCAAGCCTGGACTTTTTTTTTTTTTCCATTCATTCTCATCCTGGTATCTTCTGCCCTGTGTTGCCTAGGGTATGGATTTTGTATTTCTTTCTTCTTGTTGGATACTTCCTGGTGCCTGCTCATGTTTTTCTGAGGCCAGGCCTAGGCACCACCAATCTATCTCCCTCTCTGACTTCCAGATGCTCCTCAGCTTTTCTACCTCCTCTCATAGCTCTGGTACCACATTGAGCAGACCTTTCATCTGCTCACATCTCACACAATTGCTATCTCTGCAGTTTTCCAAAGGAGCTGTCATACTTTGGCTTCTGTGCATCCTGATACCTGGACAGCCACATGCTTTTGCTTTTCTTAGAGGGTCCGTCTGGGTCCCTGCCTCCTTTTTGGCAAGTGCTGACAGGGTCCTCCAATGAGTATTTGCTATAGCACGGTTCTCCCAGGGGCATGCTACCGCACCCTACCTGCCCTAACTGCTGCATCAACTGCTGCGCCCTAACGAACACCATGCCACGCCGTAATGAACCGCCCACTCCTGGTTCCCCGTGTTCCTGGTTGCCTTGGGGGCTGCTCTTGTAGGTGAAGGGGTTGGGCCCCTTCACTGCTGGTGCTGCAGTTAGATAATCCTTGGTCAAATAAACAACATATGCAAGATGTTGAAAAAAACATCCCATTCTCAGGCCACAGTAACAACTTTACCCCCTGAGGCTTAATTAAAATACAGCTGTGGAGCAATTGTGCTTAAGATTGGTAACCATACCTTCTTAAGTGCCTTATACCCCTATATAGCTACTGAAGAGAAAGAGGTGCTGTTAATGGCTTCTACTTGGAATTTCAGCCCAGATAAATTAACTACTTTATTAAATAATGACTCATTGGAGAGAAATTGGAAGGAGGTACTATCTATTAATATTTAGATTTTTTCATTGGAGACCTCTCAAAAAAGCCTATCTTTACCATCGATTATAAAGGATGTTAGGTGATTTGTTTAGACTTAATTTAAATAGTTACATTTAGATGTAGATTAAAAAAAAAAAAATCTTAATGAGGCATGATTCACTCAGGACCTCTAAGCTAGCTAGCCAATACCCAAGTTTAAATTACACCAAAATAAAAGCTGTCTTCTAGCTGCTACGGAGCTTATATTCATGTCCATGTATTCTCTACCAAAAATTCTTTAGACTATTAACCCAGAAATAGGTGGCTGAGCAAACACCAGTTGAAATGTTACTCTTGCTTGGAAACTATTTTGTCATTTGTAGACTTAATGCATGACTTCCTCTTACATCCTCTTAAAGAATATATTTCTCTGTAGTCAGGCCTCCTGTGTTATGCCCTCTTTGAAAAATTATACCCACTCTAATTGGGATTGCTCAGGGAATCAGTTAGAATTCCCAACATAAGTTTTTGTACTTTGTAGATGATTTCATGCCGAATCTGTCAATGATCTGTAATAATTAAAATATTCCTTAACTCATTCACAAACATTTATTATATGCCAATTAGTAATATTTTGGCTGTCATCTTTTTCTTGTAGATAATAAAGGGCCATTAGTGCCTCCTAGAATATGCATCTCATTTTTTCTATTACTTTTGGTACTCATTTTCGCCTTTACCAAATTTTAAAATGATGATTACTAAGTGTGCTTCAGGATTAAATATTACTAAGATTGCGTTCCTTTCTCTGCTGCATGATTCACCAATTTATATATCCCACTACAGAAAATGTTTTGTGCAGTAGCATTCAACTCTGAGATTTACAGAGCTATCGCCAGCTCCTAGCCAGAACTCACCAGTTTTGCACATTCCTTTGACATATAAGTATATTATTACCTAGTATTTATCTAAATTAATTCTTCTGCTCTGAAAGACCCTCTAATGACAAGGTATAATCAATCAATCATGCATCATTTGTAATAACGCAGCATGACAAGTCATACTTCTGCATTTCAGTGGCCAGAGTCATTCTGAGCGCTTACATGCATGGTATTGCCACATCTTTGCAGATGCTTAGTACCAGCTTTAGCATTGTATTTCCTGATTCAAAGCAACAGCGAAAATCAAATTTAGCTCTCTCCTTCCAAAGTAGGTAAAATGAAGGAATAATAAAAACATGAATCTAAACACTACTTGCCTGTAAATATGACCTTGATGGGAGAAGACTTGCTCAGACAAACAGTGCAAAAATCTAAAAATCATCTCACTTAGCTACTAAGGAAGATTTCTGCTTTGTATATGTTAGAAGCAAAGAATGTTCCCTTGAAGTTTGTCTGACTACCTTAATTAACATTATTGCATAACCAATTTATAAGCGAGTATTATCGTCACTACTCAAAAGGGAGGAGGCACTAATAAATTTCATGTTGGTAATTCTGAACTGGTACTGAAGTATTGAAGTTCCGAAATGGTAAAAATAAAGTAAAATGTCCAATTATTTCATGAAATTATGAGATTTAGTACATATACAATACTAGAAAACTCAACTCCGGAGCGCAGAACTTTATTCATAAAAAATGGTATCTAAAAAGTATGTCATTCCTTGAATGGTAAAAATGTAGCTCGACTAATATACCAAAATGTAAGTCTAAATGAAATAGGCAAGGGAATTGAATGTAAAAAAAAAAAAAAAAAAAAAGGACAAAGGAAAGAAAGAAAAAAAAAGACCACTGTAAATGTATAAACTAGTAATACTGTGTTTCACAAAGTTTTGAGATTTTCACAGATGGCTACTTTGTCTTCGCCTCATGTGATAAGTGGGTGTGAACGTTCTAATGGAATTAAACGTTGCTGTTGATTAACAAAAAGCATCTGTGCCTGTGACATAAATAAAGCAATCTAAAGCTAGCTAAAATAATAACCACAGTGAAATGTGCCTCATCCTTTTTAGAGCCCGTTAATGGAGAACTGGAGAGCGTATATTTTGTAAGATGCAAGAATTTCTGCTTGGGAAAATTAAAAGTGAAGCCAAGCTTATCCATTTTGAGATGGATTTTGATTCAGATATTCTAGTTCAAATGTTGTACAGGCTAACAGCATGTATAGTATCAGCTGTCAAAATTTATCTGATAAGCATTAATTGCAATCATGCAGTTGTGCATCTGAACATGCCTACATACCAGGTTAAAGTCAGATGAATTCAAACTACAAAAGATGTATTTTCAAGTGTTAGCTTAATCAGGAATTGAAACAACTTATTGAGAGATGTCTTCAAAACTTTAAATTAGAATTTATTGTACTTACAGAACACATATTTGTGACCAATTGAAAATCAGATATCAGGCCTGAAATTATTTAGTGTTCTACGGAGAAGTAAAGGTTAGATCATGTTTACAGTAAAATCCTCAATCGTCCATTAATATTATTCTAATATTTTCTAGTTTTTAACTTTCTTTTTTTTAACATATTTATATAGATTTTTTCATTCATATCTATGCAAACTCTTGTATTTGAAGGCACACTGGACTGAAACCTCTGAAAAAATACAGGATGGATGCCAAACTGGAAATTCTGAGGCAGCATTACACGAATTAACTACTCCTAAAAAGCTTTCAGAAAATAAAATAAGTTATGATGCATTGCACACAGCAGTGTTACATAAACCCTATATTCTAAGACTTGATATAAAAGTTGTTGCATGTGTTCTGCTGTGTTTCACCATGCCTATTTTAAAATTTCACAGCCCATTCCAAACATATATCAGAAATCTGAAGAAGCTGCAAGTTTTAGGAAGAAAATATCACCTTCTCTTTCTGGCAAGTGCGAAAAAATAATAATAATAAAAAAGATTGCATTCCTTTTAAGTTGATAGGTGGAGACTTTTCATTGTCCGCTGGGTGCTGAAATAAGAGAGAGATACGTGGTTCTCCCTCATCTGGAAGCTGTATCCTGCAAAATGAGGAAGGCAGTATGCAACTACAGAGGGGGAAAGATTAAGTAAATATGTAGTGACTGAGGAAAAATAATTTTAAAAAGTGAAGAGTGTTACAGTTCTTTCTGTGGCTTGACAGAAACAGTATCACTGATATTTCCTTTTCTTACTCTTTGATTAGTGGGAAGTATGGGAGGAACCACTACTAAAATTTTCATGAGACACATATACAAAGATTTCTGAACAAATCCTGGTTCCTGGTTATGTTTATAAGGAAAGATGTGTAAAGCTACAGAACTTCAAGGTCAATGAGGGGGTCATATACCAAGCTTTTCCCATTTCTTGTTACTAAAAATTAAAACTATAATTCCTTAAAATTTCATGAGTGTAAGAAGAAAGTTTTCTTTCTAGTCAAACCAACCCTAAGCATAACAACATACCAGTGGTACTGGAAATCAGTGTCTGCAATGGAAAAGATCTTTGATATAAAATGGATATTGAAATATATTTTTTGTATATAAAACACAGTCCCTATGAATTCACAGATGAAAATATATGAAGTGCAATGTGTCTTAAATTCAGAAGCCTGTGCAACTTGACATGGGCTTCAGTGCTCCTTTTGCAACCTTCTAAGACCTGAGTTGAGGCAGTGCTAAAGTGCTTCAGTTATGAAGTTTTCTCTGCTCTGTAAATAGAGGTGACAGAATACTCAATTCTGTTTTTGTTTTTTAATTTATCATGAGCAAGCTGTTAGTCTTCTGCCAAGTGGTAGCCAATCTTGAGAATAAAATCAGCCATTTACCTTATGTTGCTAAGGTGTCAATTTTACACCAACTACATTTTTTTTTTCTCACAGAGGGAGAGATTATGCTCAGACAAATCATCTGTTTGAGGATTTTAAGTCCACATGCATAAAATCTACTTAATTTGAAACATGATTTGTGAATGAAACCAAGGTACAAAGCATTTATTTTAGTTGCTTGTAAAATGTCTCCCTAAAACAAGTTCCATCAATGAGCTAGAAAGATCGTAGCTTTTCTTGTGGCCCAATGTAGAGTTCGCAGGTTGCCTAAAGGAAGGACTGATAAAATTAGATGTTACAGCACCATCTGGTGACTCCTATTTAATATCTTATGCATAAATAAGGTACTCATTTAGTTATAGTATTTTTGCTTAATTGGACAATTACAACATGTTTTTATTAATTATTTTATTAATATTAGATACTGATTGTTTATCATGATACAAAAATTTATGTATCATTACAATATCTTATACCTATCATAATCTTCATGTATTACCTCCTTGGGGCAAAGACTGATTATATGGTCTATAAAAATGGACAGAAAACCCTAATCCAGAATTCCAGTAAAAGAAAAACTGTAAAGTACATAGTGTTTATTTTAAAAAGACAGTTGGTATTGTGAATTTGTAAAGACAGGTTCAGTATGTGTAATTCTAGTATTTAAAATACAAATGGATTTAAATGATAACACCAATAAAAATCCTTTCTGATCTGTTTACATTATTATATCCTAAGCAAATATGTCACTAGTTACATGAAAGAGTTGAGGAGGTATATGAACTTGCATTAGCTCATCTGTGAAATCATCAAACATAACAAGAGAACTGTAGAAAAACATGGTTAGAAGGAATCTTTGGACATCATCTGATCAGGCACCCATCTCTGAACTAAAAGAAGGTACTTGAAGTTAGACACAAATTCAAAGTTAGATTAGATTGCTCAAGTCTAAGAATAGTTACTGAGTATCTCCATATATACTTTGCATATCTGCAAAGTCTACAGCCTCTGTGAGACACTTGTTCCAGTACTCAACCATCCTCATAGTGATCATTTTTCTTAGTATCTAACTGAAATTTCCCTTTTTGCAACATGTGCTCATTGTCTTTCATCCTGATGCTATGAACTCCCCAAAAGAGCTGGGGTCTATCTTCGCTGCTTCCTCACTTTACTGAAGCTAGTTTCCATTTTGATTCATATTTCTTGTACTGGAAAACAATGGAGTCAACTGATCCTACTCACATCAAGGCGACATAAATAAAAGCATATGCCCTCTCCTGCATATATTGAAGGACATATGTGTTGAAAACTTAATAACCATGTATGAAAACACAATGCCTTCAAGGAGCTGTTAGAGTAAAATTCCTGTTCCTTTTTCCATGAACATAACAGATTTAAAACCTCCAGTAATTTTCAATGCTTCCTAATCATGTTTCTAATGGCAGATTATCCACTGAAAGATTATATATATAAGAAAAATACATTTAAACTCTTTACCTGTTCATCAGTCAAAAACCTTCAGTACTTCATGTCTTGGATTACTAGAGTCAGTAGTGGGAAAAAGAAATTTGGAAAAGTTCCATGTAGATTTTGCAGATGCAGAACAACTTTTAAAGGACAGAAAGAAGAGAAGTGGGGGGTACTTCCCGAAAGGGTAACATTCCTTCGATTAAAGTACTTTGTCTTGAAAATAACTAATTGTAAAGGAATGTCAAATTTGTGAAGTGTGATACATTTTGTTGCAGTAAACAATGCAAGAATATTTAGTTCATTGGGAAATATATATGCTGCTAACTCTTAAAGCCACTAAAATGACCCAGGTTATGGAACATGAGACGTATGGGGTCCAAGACACTGGGGATTGTCTAGCTTGGAGAGAAGAAGGCTGAAGAAAATGCTGTCAATGTGTGTAATTATCGGGGGGAGAGGGAGGGGGGCAGTGAAATAAGAACAGAACCAGACTCTTGTCAGTGGTTCCCAGTGGCAGGATGAGAGGCAATGAGCACAAACTGAAATGTGGGATATTCCTTTTCTTTTTTTTTTCTTTCTTCTCCAGCCCTGAAGGTATTCAAAATCTACTGAACACAGTTCTAGGTGACCTGCTCTAATTTATCATGCTCTGAGTAGGGATTTGGACAAGGAGACCTTCAGAAGTCCCTTCTAACCTTGTCTATCCTGAGATTCTGTCACTGTTCATTCCATGACTACAAATGAGGGTTTGTGAAGAACTTTGAATTTCATTTTTTATCCTGAAATTCTGAACAAAACATACAACACAGTTTAGGACAAGTCCAAGTATGTGCCAGTGTTTTCATTAGATGATGCTCGTTCATTCATTCCTTGCCATCTCATATTCCAATTTTCCTCTAAACCGATTTTTCCTCTGGTGGTTTAGTCACCAGTTATTAGAAGATTCCTAAGTCTTTGTACCCCTGATTCCCTTTTTTAAAGAAATAAATCATCTATCTAAGTTCAGAGATTTTTTCTTTTTCTTGGAACAAGCTCCAGATAGCTTTTTGCATGTTTGATTAAAGGAAATCCCTGAGCCCTCTTCATATGCAAGCGCTTGTGCTTTTCAGTCCTGATGATTTCAAAACATCAGTTGAATGCACATCTGGGACAGCCTTTCAAGATAAGCAGGTGTGTCGAGAAAGCAAAATGACTTCCAAATGAACTCTTCAGTTTATGATAGCATTTTGGTGTTGCCTGTTGAAGAGGACTAAACAAAGTGAGAAAAGAGGTATTTTGTACCCTGTTTTCCTGCTTCTTCATAGAATCATAGAATGCTTAAGTTGGAAGGGACCTCTCGAGATCATCTAGTCCAACTCTCCTGCTCCAGCAGGCACACCTAGAGCACATGGCGCAGGGTGGCATCCAGGCGGGTTTGGAAGATCTCCAGAGAAGGAGACTCCACAGCCTCTGGGCAGCCTGTTCCAGTGCTCTGTCACCCTTGGGAGAAGATTATAAATTTAGGAATGCCCAGGCTCATTTAAATACCAAGAGGAAGAAGTGGTATTACTTCATTCTTTTGAAGAATCGCTCAAACCAGAATGGATCTCAGTAATGAGCTAGTTCAAACTGCTGCTCAAAGCAGGGCTTGAAAACAGAATTCGGAGTAGGA
The DNA here is from genome assembly GCA_034781795.1 of Crypturellus tataupa. Lineage (NCBI taxonomy): Eukaryota > Metazoa > Chordata > Aves > Tinamiformes > Tinamidae > Crypturellus > Crypturellus tataupa. The sequence goes on along the minus strand of JAWLRI010000108.1, from coordinate 720,167 downwards.
TATCAAGGACTTTTGTCTAGTCATGTCTCGAAAACCTCCAGGAACTGAGATTTTACAGTCATTTTGTTCCAAAGCTTAATTTTCATCATGGCATTTTTTTTTCCTATTAGAACTGTTTAGAATCTCCCCTGTGTCAATTTATGTCATTTTTATTCCCTCCTTTTGTGCACCTCAGTAAAGAATCTGGCTTGATCTTCTCAGTAATCTTATCCCAGGTATTGTAAGGCTGCTTGTCAAGGTTAAAGAAGGTTTGTTACCTCAGTTGCTCCTCATAGGTCACATAGACCTATTAATTTTTATACGTTTTAAATCAGCTATATGACCCCCATAAGAAGAAATAAATATTGCAGCATTATCCTAAACAGATTTTCTAACATGTTATTGTTCTACTGAAGGGAGAACAATCTGTTTTCTAATATCTTTGTGGTGTGTATTTTTGATAATTCACTATCTACTATACTCACTGGCACTTGGTGCTTTCTTCAGAAAATGTGAGGAAAGTTGACTACTTGCCTTTTCATGGCTGCAGCAGTTGGGTACCTAGGACTCCAAAGTCCTGAGGAGAATGAGATTTCTCTGAAAATATCTTTGGGTACTTAATGTGGGAAATGGTTGAAGGGGGTTTGAAGAATGAAAAATTGAGTAGCGCAGAAAAAAAAATGAAAAAGAAAAAAAGATGTTTTCTGTACAGGTGCAAGCTGGAGAGTTGGGGAGAAGACTAAAGCCACGGGTAAGGCTCAAATGTAGTGGAAATACAGTCTAATTTTAAAGATTCAAAGGCAAACTGCAGTTTGCTGCAATTCCAGAAGCCATGTAAAGCTGCTAGATAAACAGTGACCTGAAGTAAATGATTTTCAGGGACACTTTGGGTGTGGTTGGCATGATTTTTAAACTATGTGATTCATATATGCACCAGTAAATAAAATGGCCAGGCCTTGTTCTCTGGCCCTATAAGTGGGTGGAACACAGGTTTTGTTCCTTCCAGAAACAAAGCGCTTAATCTGCATCTACTGATAGACGCCATCCCTCAAAGCATGGGTAGGAATTGTCAAGAAAAAGCTGGCTTGCACTGTCAGCCATTCCAATATGCTAAATATGAAAAAAAAGGAAGAAAATGATAATCGCATGTCAATGGTTGTGCACATATCTTACCTGTTACCACAGATATTGCTCCCAGATCTAATCACACCTTTGGCTTGCATATTAAGACCATTAGTAGTTTCTCTGGACTCCTATGAACAAACACTTTATTTGCAGATAGTTGTATAGCTATGAATATCCAAAATTTATTCCAGTTAAAATTTGGTTTTATTGCAGCTCATTGTGCATCAACAGAGGGAGGGATTTATGTGGTAGCAACTTAAAATCAACAGTTAAAGACACTGCATACACAAACCTTGAATCAAGTTTGCATCTTTCTTCAGTTCTTCTGCATCTTTCTGCAGTTATAAATGTCATTTTGATGTGATTTTGTATTATATGTTTATCATACAGTACAATATGTACTATATATAATCTAATATTTGTGTACTTTTTCTAATTGTTACAGGTGTTACTGCTTACATACTATCATATGACTATGTAACTATTTAATTATATGGAGGTATTTAATGACCTTTGGAATTCTAGTCCCATATCATTAGAAAAATATTTATGGATATTTCACTTAGAAAAATACACCTGATATTCTCACATAATATTTACTTATGAATATCCCAATTATCTCTCTTTATGGTATTTGGAAGGGGAGTAATTATTCCTTTTTTTAAAGGTTGCAGGACTAAGACTTTTCTAGGGCTAATACTGAACTAGTTATGTGATTATAATGTCCATTGTTCATTTCTGCTTTAATTTTTGGATTCATGTACAACTTAACAGTGTCTTTTCATTATCCTGGTTAGTAACACAGTTATCTTCCCCTTACCAGAGGGTGGGAAATCTTGCCAAATTGGGTAGATATCCCTTTCTCAAACCTGAGAATTTTGTCTTATTAACACATCTATGCTTATAGAAGAACTTTCTATGACTTAATTTCATCTTGGATGGATTTGATAACAAATTACCATTGCAAAAATGTTTTAGAAATAAGGTAGATTTTCAAAAGCATATACAAAATTATTGCAATTATTTCCAAAGGTTATAACCAAATTGTTGTTTTGTTCCTTACTTTTTCCTTTTTTTCATTCTCATCTTTAGATTTAAAAAAGTTTCCAGACTCAGCTTCTGAATTTTCAGCAGATTCAGTGTCCAGGCTCAAAGACGAGTCACAGCTTTCTCAAATGATCTAAACATTTTTATCCAAGGCAAACATTTCAAAACTCATTTACATCTCTTAACTTTGATAAGATAATCAATGATTATCTTATCAATATGAAAAACTTTAATGTTAACAAAAAACAAACAAACAAACTTAGGTATCAGTTTGATCTAGTACAGGTATCAATATATATATTTTTTAATGAAAATTTATACTTCATTTAATGTACTTCACTGTTAAATATATATATCTTTAAAATGTCATGACAGTGTCTTTCTGTCTTATACTTTGAAGATTTTTGTGCATTATAGCACATACTTGCAAAATCAGTGATGCCTTTCAAAACATTCAACTCTTTTTTTTTTCTTTCTTTTTTTGAGATCCTTAATGAGGTCTGAAAGCCTCATAGTTGATGAAAGTGTGTTTACTCAAGAAGTAACAGCTATTACAGTTTACCTACTGAAAGTGGCATAATTAATAGCTTTTGTTAACTCTAAGGGATTCCAGACATGTCAACATCACAGCTGATACTAAATATCTTGCTGAAAACTATATAAAACTGCATCTTAGCTATGGGTTACCAGCAATAACTCTTCTCAAATATAAATAGAAAACAAAAGCATTTGTTACTGAGTTTAGCAAAGATAGGAATGGCAAACAATTCACACATTCTTTGTGTCAAACCTAGATTACAGGGAACATAATTGAAGTAGGATACAAAGCCCTTACCAGTAAAATCTAGTTCCCTTGAAGCCACCGACGAACTTGCAATCAGCTTTCTGAAAAAAAAGCCATGAGTTCATACCAGCCTGCATAGAGTCTGGAGGGGCAAAGTGATTGTGAACTTATTTCATGAAAGATCTTTCTAGCTGCTGGAAAGAGTAGCTGCATACTTTTATAACTGAAGATATTCATGGTAAGCTGTGGGATAGAGGAGATAGGGCAAAAACTAACATATTTTTTTTTCCTGTTACCGTGGTTCGTAGTACAATTCTTGGTTGTCCCTTGAGTACTATTGTAATAACATGATTAGTCATACTAAATGAGTAAATTAATACAATATTATACAGAACTGAGCAATCTGGGCCTTCTCTGGATCAGATCTGTGTTTCCTTTCTTATATACCCTGTATATTGCTACTACAATACAAATGAGTCACTACAAAACTTTCTGTTGCTTTTCACAGGTTGCTTTGACCTGTGCATTTGTCTTCTGTGGTCATGAATAGCCTTAGCTTATTAATAATTAAAGCATTAATTAAAAGTGCTAGAGATCTTCCCAAACTTTTCATGGGGCTTGTCATTTTGTACTCTGCAAAACTCTGCAAATTAATAATGAGATAATAATGAGTGAAATGAATAGCATTCCCATATTGTGATTACTTCAAAAGATCCACCCTTTATGAACATGGAACACCAAATTGTCCCTGTATTCCCTGGAAAATAACATACGTATGTATGTTAAGACTGACATTCATGAGCTAGGCTTGAAGTCCACTCCTTCCCTCATTTTTCCTTAGGGGAAGACCCAGTCAGCATAGTAGAAAAAAACTTTCTGACAGTAGGTGAGTAGAGAGAAACACTTTCAAAACACAAGACAAATAGGGAAAAGAAAAAAAAAAAAAGAAAGAGAGAAAGAGAGAGAGGACTCCAGGGACCATATTGCCTGGAGCAGGAACACAAATAGAGAACAAATCCTGGGGAGGAAAGCTCTAGCAATGCAAGAAGAGGAAAGGAGGGAGGATAAGCTGCTAAATAAATGTGAAGGAGAAGGAGGAGAAGAATAAGAGTAAGAAGAACAGCTTCACAAATTATGTGAAGCATCACATATTGAGAACAAAAAACAGTTGAATAAAGAGAATGTAATAAGGATTTGTGGGGTAACACTGGGATATAATGGGAACTACTGAGAAGCGGCAGAAGTCATTATGGTCAAGAGTGATGGTAATTGATAAGCATGAAGAGGGGATGGTTTGATTGGCTGAGTTAAAAGGATGAGACTGATGTTAAAATTTGGATAACAAAGTTATAATATTAAGAAGCAGGCCATCCAAAGAGTTGTAGCTGAAGAAAAGGGAGAATGGAGAGAATCTGTCTTGATAATTTCCTCTAAAGCTTAAGGAGAATGCAAATAACAGTCAATGCTCGTGAAATCTCCTTCTAGTGTCTTCTCTTTCTCATACTAGTTCAGTGAGCATAAGATTTTGTTCTTAGTTGGCTGAGGTTGTGAGGATGGGAGATTTTGTTCTTGGTAGCAAAGTATGCAATTGAAAGTACACACAGATTTTAACTGACACCTGTAATAAAGGTAAGAGGGAACATCCCACCAAAAATTCATGTTCAAAACTTTTAAGCAAAAAATCTAACAATCAGATTTTAGAGCATAATTAAGAACAGAATTAGGGTGGCTCTTAAGAACACAATTTGAGATTCAAATTAATATAGTGATATCATGTGTGTAATCATGTTTCTTTCCTACAGGTAGCTTGTCTTATTCCTTGTACTGAATACACTTGTGTCACTTCAAGGTCATAAAGTAACAAAAAATCCCAAAACCTGTCAACAAATTACTTGTAGGCTGATTATTATTATTATTATTAAGTCACAAAGCGAAAAAAACACCCTCAGGAAAAAATCCTGCAATTAAGTCATTTGATTAGCGTGACAAAAACCTTGACTCTTTACTGATCCTACAACAATATTTTTATGTCCCTAAGGCAAACTTTACATATATGCCATACTAACACCCTGGGGTTTCATTTAGACAGATAATAAGTGCTCACAGTTGTAGTTAAAGCCAACGGATCCATACTGTGAGCATAAAGTCCTATAGGAAGCTGATTTCCCTTAAAAATCAAGACTTACTTTAATTAAGTTGGACACTCAAATATCAGTGCATATATGTTCCTTATCTAAGACACTCTCTCCCTCATTACAGAATGTAAGAAGATGGATTAATTAAAATTATTAAGTCATTCAGATTCTACAGGGAGCATTATGAAAAAGCTTATGAAGTTAATACTTAAATATGCCATGTGTCTTTAAAGGAAATTTTGAATAGTATGTAGTAAATATACAATATGATAAATTGTGAAAACAAAAAATACTGAACTGTTGTTCATTAAGAAAAATTACTACCCATTCTGGACAAGAGTGAAATGTCTCCAATAAAAATAATTTAATGAAGTCACTATAATGTTTGAATTATCATACTCAGAAGAATAAAATTATGTTTTTGACAGGCAATTTTAACTTATGTGATTTTGAATTTCTCATCTCAATACTGCTCTTTTAGTTTAATACTTCCAGTTTGCTTTGCAGTTGGTAGACTTTCTAGCAAATGTCATTGTAGGTTGAAATGATTTTTTTAATTATTACTTTTAAATTACAAGGTTTGTTTGCTTTTCCTTCCTTGTTCCTCAAAGTCCTGTATTCTGATTTTCCCAAAGTATTGTTTTACTTCATTTGATTTCTCAAGTGTTGAAGTTAATCTTTTCAGTATGATCTTCTATTCACAGCAAAAGCATCCATAAAAGTAGCAATCATACTTTCTTTTATAGCCACAATGCTTAAGATAACAAATTTAGTAAACAAAACATGCAACTGGATATATTTACATTTCTAAATATTTATTTTTAATGGCTGCTAAAACTAACTCAGGAAAATTCTTTTATGAATTAAGGAACAACCCAAAGAATTCAAGGTCAGGTCTGAAATGATTCCCAGAATACTAAGATCTCCTCCTACTTAAGAATATATATGAAATATTTTCTCATATAGGCAATATAAGAAGGAAAGAAATACCTCAGCTTGAATTTATTTTGCACAATTTTGGAAAGCATTGTATTGATCAATAGCTGAAAATAACAAAATCAAAAAACTATTGATATTGATGACACTAGAAACACTCTATTTCAAATTTTTAGGTTTGAAATAATAGGAAAGGTGATTCTAACATTGTCATTTGTTTTTAATCCTAAACAGGCAAAGAAGTGTTTTTTTTTTTTTTTTTCTCCAGTAGTTTTCCCCATAAAGAGATTCATTACATTTTTCAAAGAAGCAAACGTCAGTAAAATACAGGAATATTTAGAAGATTTCTTTCCATATGGGTATTCTTCAAACAGTCTAAGGATTCTTACCATTTTTTTCCCTAAATGTACCTACAAGCCAATTTTTAAATAATATCAACACAGATAATCCTTCATGCATAAATAGGTACATTGCTTTCTTTCGGTATTTGCAAAAGCTTCTCAGTAATACAGATGATAGCACTATTATGCCAATCATGGTAGTGCAAGTGAAAATAAGGATCAGTTGTTTCATTTTGTTTTACATTTATTTTTATATACCTCACATCCCACTTAGCAGAGGTATAAATTGTATGTCTGCAATGTAACAGCTTATGCAAACACAGCATTTTGTATTCAGAACTATCATGCAAACAGCTGAGAATATTTATATTGGTGTTAATTAGTCTGTGGTGGTATTAACTTAGCTAAGGAAAGTTGGCTAAACCCCAGAGTGGTACGAGATTTTTAACATGTATCTGAAAAGAATCATCAGAAATTTGCAAATGAAAATGTGGTGTAGCACCACATTTAAATCTAAAGATAATTACCTTCATGAGGTCTATACACTCAGCCCTCATTACTACTAGTCTGAAATACTGTCATGGCTATCAGCTAATAGGATACGAAACAAAGTCCTCTTTTTCAGAGAGACGAATACTAACAACTAAGTCAAACTGACACTCTAAACAAGAAACCAGCTGGCACAGCCTCACCACACAGTACATGAGAGAGGTAAATAACCTCATGCTTAACCAGATAAAATCAAATAAGGGTCGGGGTTGGGGCATGGAGGATTCTTCAGAGTAGTTTTTTTTTTGTTGTTTGTTGTTTGGATAATTAGATCAAGGGAAAAGTATTATCCCTCATATATCAGGACTGATACATTTTTCAGGAGTGAGGAAAAGTATCATGTCTGTTTTATGCTTTTTAGGATAATTTCTATTTCAATTACAATTTTAGAATTTATACCATATGTATTTTTCCTTTGTCTTTGAGCACAGTCTGCTTTTCCTTAAAATGGTGCTATAGTACTTCTGGCTTCTGGGTAGTACTCTCCTCAGTAACGGATATTAATGATCCAAACTTTCAGAAAGAAATGGTAGTACAAAAAAAACAACAAAAAATGTGCAGTTCTAAATAATGAATTTAGCCCTACTACTGTAACACACTACATCACTATATGTAAGATCCTCAAAAATACTTACATTTTCTTATCCAGTTTCCACATCTAGATACCATTAAAATAATAGGAAACTAGAAATCAATTTGACTTTAAGAGGGCAAAAAGCAACTAGCAGAGACTACCCAGATCTTGTGCTGCATTGTAAGTAATCATAACTGAATACACTAGTTTCCATGCAGTAGGGCCAGAATTAGAGTATAGAGAAATCTTTCTAAATTAGGGAAGAACTGAGAAGCCTTGCATTTCAGCAGACTTCAGACTAATATCAGATTAATTTTATTTTTTCCTCAGGAACATATCCGGTGTAAGTCAGTAAATATAAGCTGAAGACAGTAGAGTTTTACAACACATGCCTCATGATGACTTCAATATACTTAAAATGTTAGCAGATGAGGAGTTCTGCTTTAGTCATTAGCAGTCTAAATCCTTTCTCAGTGACATGAGTCCAGATATTGCAGGTGTTAATTCAAGGAGGTGAATTAATTATTAAATTAAAAGCATTTTTCATTATGAAGAACATTTTTCCGATGTTTGATATGTACAGAATATTTTTTTTTTTGAAATAAATAATGAAGATCCAGTTTAAAAGGCAACTTTAACCCTTTCCCTTTCAGCCTTTCCCCCAGAATGAATACCACAAAGGATATTTGAAGCAAACTTTTTCCAAATAGACAGAAATTCTGTCTGATGACTGCAGCTATTCTCTCTAGTGAGTATGTTAGTTTAAATAAGGGAAGTCACCTTTTATCTGGATTTTTTTTTAATAGTTAAATTGATGATGAAAGTGTGGAGTTAAAAGAGAAATATTACATTTAGAGAGATGTAACAATGTTATCATACAGCTTTATTCCATATAACCTATATTATTGATGATTATAAGGAATCAGACAAGCATTTGGATTTTGTATTTAGCAAGTAGCACAGACAAGATCATGCTGTTATTTATACACTGATGAATCATGAGTCATTAAATAAAATAAGTGGATTCAGAGCACCATAACACCGAAAATATTTTCTTAAATAGTAAAAAAAAATGGAACTTACGTAATAGTCTTCTTCCATCTCTGATAATGGTTTCTCAGTCAATATTTGATTGTCAAAGCCCTTCTTTTCCTTCAGGAGAACAAGAGTCCTAGTTTAAACACTACCAGAGAAAAGGTGTCAGGAGCAAAAAAGGAAGAAGGTACCATTCAATAGCAATTTTCCTATGTGGAAAGCAAGTCTTTGGATGGGACCTCAATGAGATGTGAGAAACCTTTTTTTCTATGTCCCTTTAGCTCAGAGGAAGCCAAGTTCTTTGGCCAAAAAGCCCCCATCCTCAGAGAATCTGGAGGAAAGAAAGATCTCACTAGTTTATTTTTGACCTAAACAAAGTGCACTAATTTTAATCTACTATTATCCACCATTTTATGTGTGCTGTCTTGTACAACATCATCAGCCATATGTACATTCTGGATGAATCCAGTGCTTACGCAGATATTAGGGGACAATGAATACCTGAGGTGCAATTGTTAAATATCTGAAATTATGGTTTAGAGTAAGTTAACGTTGTTTTAAAATTAGATTCAATCATTTGTATTATATCTTTATTTTCTCCCACCATTTTCCTCAACAATACTTTCAGTTCTACACTGCATATCCATTCAGGTTTCAAATAATTATATGAGAAAATAGAGGGGCTATCATATTTATAGTTCATCTAAGCTTATTATTCCGGAGGCCTGAAGAATGCAGCTTTTGGCATCCCAGTGCAATTGAGATGTATTACTAAACACCCAGTAGCACTTGACTGCTGTGACAAATTATAGAGCCACTCTTCCTACACACTTTATTCTTTGTTATTTTTGTTTGTTATAACAGCTAAATTCTGGAAGGAATTGTACCAAGGCACAGACTCTTAGAAAGAGTAGGTCAAAAAGGTTCTTTGTTTTTTTCCAGCAATATATGAAAATATATCAAAACTAATTTATTGTATCAGTATTTCCACTGTTTAATATTGATTTTCTTGCTGCAACTGGAAAATCAAATATAGATTATGGGATTAATTGAAGGATTGGAAACTAATAAATGTCCCATCCACAAAGTTTATAATTAGTCTGAAATGTCTCCTTTAGAGTCACAGCAGAATTTAGAAAGGGGAATGCTGGAGGCTACCTACTCCAGCACACTGCTCAAAGTGGTGTTAACCATATCAAGTTATTCATGGTTTTTATCAGTCAAGTCTTGAACACTTCCAAGAATGGAGATCTCACAGTCTCTCTGAGCTGTTGCTGCTCTACAGTCATCATAAAAAAAAAAAACAACAAACAAAAAACCACAACTCTTATATCCAATGAGAATTTTCCATGTCCCAACTTGTGTCTGTTGCTTCTTGTCCTACCATCATGCAGCCCTGAGAACTGTGTCCTCTCAGTAATCTCTGACCAGGTAGTTGTAGATAGCAGTAAGGAGTCTTCTCTTTTTAAGGCTGCATAAACCCAGACTTGAGAAGAGAAATCTCAGGGGAGAACTTACTTCCGTCTCCATTTTCCTTTTGTCTTCTTTTCTTTACCATCTCTCGTTTTGAAAATATCCATGTAAATGAAGAAATATCTATGACACCAAAAAAAAAATATATATATATATATATATATTTTAACCAAGGGGCCCCATCACAAACTGTGATGCAGGAAGCCTTTAATGGGTCTTTAATATTAAATGGCAGACACTATAAATCTGTCAGAGCATATCAATACTGCTAAATAAGAGGAAGAGACAAGCTCACACTCAAGGACTCTGGCGCAATCATCCACAGTGCTCAGTTGTTAGCGGTCTGCCCAGCTTTCTTTTGCATTGTGCGGTGAGTCAGCTGGTGGTGCTCTTCTGGCCTCTGGAACAGGGCTGGTCCCAAGGCATCCTTCATTTAAAAGAATAGATACAGCCTCAGAGGGCAGGTGATTATTTTTTCTGTAGCAATACACACTCAGTCTTTCAAGTTTCTTCTGCCTGTTTCAAGTGCCACCAGATCTGTTCTCTATATTTCTGGGGTTGGTGCAGCCCACATAGTACTCTTCTCAGGCTCATTTTTTTTTTTCATGTTATCTTATGTAATTAAAATTTTCCTTATTATAAGGTAAAGTACTCCAGATACTGTGATTACTTACTGTGTCTAGTAATCCTATGTAATTATGGCTTATGTATATATGGAACTTTAATATTTATATAAAGCTGGAAAGGGGACTACTTCCACTGCCTACCTAGCTCCTCTCACAGCCATTTGTAGTTAATGGCTGATTCCTATCAGGTATATGACTTAAAAGCATACAAATGAGCTGAATTTTCAAGAGCAAATCTTGCTTTCTAACTTCAGCATGTAAATGAGGCACCTGAAGTTAGGTAGCATGAGAACTACACCATCCATTAAAAGCAAACAAACAAAAATCACTCTTTCTGATAGACAGACATTATAGCATGTGGTATGTTTCCCTGTATGAAAGCATTCCTATAACTGTTAACAGTCACAGAAAAGTCCTAGTATAACATTACATATAGAACAGCTGGTACACCCACACAGAAATGTATTAAAGAGCTTTGTCAGTCAGAAAATGTAAATACTTCAGTTAAAAAAAGTTCAACACACTTACTTTACTTTCTTTTATAAATATTTCAACTAATTACTTACAGCTTTAAAAGCCTCATTTTATCCTCAGAGCACCCTAGAGTTGGAAGTCTTTATCTAGGTTTAGTAGCGGTGGCGGAATGCCAGTCGCACTAAGTGATCAGTGAGAAGTTGACAACTGCATCCAGTGACATAAAACAAGAAATGTCCTAGAAACTGCCAATATGTTTGGGCTTAGTGAAGAATATTTCACTGAATGAATAAATAAGCAGTTCTGTTTGTTTCAGACAAAAGCATATATGTAATTTGTACCAAAATATGTGCTCTCCTAATAGTGCCTCTTACTAATCAGCAAAGAAATTTTCTGTCAAGTTTCCAAAAATGAAATGAAGAATGGTAGGAATTACCAGACTATTCATCTAGAGCATGATAACATATACTGTAATGTAGTTTAGCAGTTATTAGATAATTTAAACCTCTTATAATTCACCACCCTCAGTAAAATAAATGTACTTAAGACTGGATCTTCAAAAATCACTAACCTATGGGAGGACCTATCTAAGGACTTTTCCAGTAAAGTGAAGTGATTTCTAAACACTCCATATACCTCTATATGCCTCTGCCTTTGAGGTCAAAAAGAGACTGGAACTCTTTTCGTGAAATTGAAGAATCTCTTGATCATTCTTTCATGTCTAAATGAGAAGCACTAGGTGCTTCAACTAGACTACTAGTTGAAAGGAATCTGATTGGGAAAGAAAGGGAAAGGACTAACAATTTCTGAATAGGCTTCACAGTCCTCAATATCTGGATTGGAATATGAGGCCAAACAGAATTTAAGAATCATTAAGTTCAATCACTAGGAACACCCAAACTGTGAATTCCTTTGGTATAAGATCCTAGAGCAATAGAGACTTTTCATACCATCCAGGTTAGGGTGGTTTTCTATGGTGCCTTTAGGATAAATCACACTTGGGTGCTACAGTAACATAGTTTGAAAATTTGAAGCTCTGTAATGTAAAAGTCACAGCTTGATGATTCTACCCATATGCTTTTACATAGATTGATCTTGTTATACTGTGTTGCAAACAATCCTATTCAGAACTATAGGCTACCATTTCTGTTCTAGATAGTTCTCTTATTTTTCTAGTAAAAAAAAAAAAAAAAAAAAAAAGCTCTGGTATTGACTTAATATTTTAAAAAAGGAATGGGATCTGTGAGCAAATACTTGTTTTTTTCAGTATAAAAATTAGAGCAATGATCAAGCTTATATCATTAGGCTGCTATAAGACGAATTAACTGAACATCAAGAAGAGGCTGGTAAAAGATTTCTGAATGGATTGGAGTAGGAGGGATTTAAAGAAAAGAAAAGAAAAAGTAGATGAAAAGCAGACACTGAGCCCCACTTAAATTCTTCAGTTTTTCCGAACTGAATCATGTAAACAGTGTATGTAGTTAAAAATGCTGCAGAGATTTTAAAATTGAAATATGTCAGATTCTCTAGTAGATTTCTTTGTACTTATTTAATTTTCACCCCCGAATTTCCTCAATCATACTGATATGAAATGAGAATTATTATATTGATTTACTTCACTCAAGACAGCAAAATCCACAAAGACAGCACAAAGACAGTGCTCCAAAACATAAGCAGAAGAGAAAAGGTGTTTGTTCATGTTTATGAATATTTAGCAAGTAATGTCAAGAAGACATTAATGACTTTGTAATGCTTCTAACATCATTCAAGCATAAACACTGAAGGCTGAATTTTGACTGGTCTATTTGTTTGAGCAGACTATAGGGAAGAAATGTGGTATCAGCAAACCTTGCAAAATGTGATGACCTGTAAATGAATATCAAAATTAACTGCAGATGTTGCATGCAATAATCAGAATGTTCTCCACACTCTGATGTTTATGTAAGCAATTGTGGCAATTTAAGGCAGTTTGCAAGACACAGTATCTGAGTCTGCCTGATGGCGAGAGAAGGCAATTTTGTGGTTAATGCATTGATCTTGGACCCAGGGAATTAAAGACTTTTTGTCAGCTTTGCCACAAATTTCTCATATGACCTTGAACAAGTTGTTTCGGCTGAAAACTACAGAGGAAAAAATAATACTTGTGTGGTGCAAAAAAAATAAAAATTAAACCCCCAGAAATTCTACTGAGTCATTTAGACATAAAAATTCCCAAATAAAAGTTTTGTTCTGAATATCAACAGACTGGATGTTGGTTAAGCACACTCTTACAAAAATCAGTAGACAACAGAGCACCTGAAGTCCTTGGACAAGGCAACCTTTAATTTCCCTGTGTTTCATCCCCTCAGCTGCACAAGAGAAGTGTTTATATCAAGGGAGTATGATCATTTAAAAATCTAAGTCAACCCTAAATTATTGATTTCAGGAAAACTATGAGAGGTTTGTTGATTTCTCAAATTATGAAAAGTGTCCAACTAATGAAAATGCTTAATGTCAAACTTCATATTCCATTAAATTTATAGAGCTTGCTCAGTTCCAAAGCAGAAGCATAGACATGACTTTGTAAAAAATTTATACAACATAACATTTTATCATTTGGTTAATTTCTTCAGGATAATACAGACATCTTTAAACAGGCTGTACTAGTTTGAAATCCTAGATTATTTTTAGTTTAGTAATTTTAGAAGGCATTATGCTTTTATGAAATATATTTGTAACCTGATATCCAAAAATGACAGACCTGGGCTTATAGGTCAATTTAAGTATGGTATAAAAGCGGTGTCTCTGGAATGACTTTTCTGAAATATTAAAGCACAGAAAAGTTAACAGCAGCATTCATTCTTTTCTCTGTGATCCCCTGACTTGCAAGGAATTGTTTAATTTGTGAAGAATCACACAATCTAGATTTGCTTTTGAAAAAGAATGCAAGTAAGAACCAATTTGTTACTTTATGTAATAAGGAAGAAGATAGAAGTATTCTTCATACTGGAAGAACAAATGACTGTCAAATTCTCACTGATGTGAACTCAAGCTGATTACTCCTGTACAAGGGAAGACTTGTAGAAAAATGGAATTTGCGAAAATTACATTATTCCTGCCCTTAGCAAAAGAGGGAGAAAGAGTGGTTCAGTTTTTGACAGTTGACACCTACTTCAACGACAGGTATGAGCAGGAGCATTTCAAGGTGTTTAACATCCAGATATAGAGAATTTACTTTTATCAAAGAATAGGCTTTGTTTGCACAGCTCAACAAACAACATTTCAGGATTCATGCTAGAATAATCAAAAAACAGAATTTTAATCTAGGACGTAGTTATCGAAACCCTTTAAATTCTGGCACACATATAAGCATGGAAAACAGATCAAAAAAATGGAAGAAGGACGGAAGGAAGGAAGGAAGGAGGGAAGGAGGGAAGGAGGGAAGGAAGGAAGGAAGGAAGGACGGAAGGAAGGAC
>JAWLRI010000108.1:688535-705603 GCA_034781795.1 Crypturellus tataupa | reverse complement strand
AAAGAAAGAAAGAAAGAAAGAAAGAAAGAAAGAAAGAAAGAAAGAAAGAAAGAAAGAAAGAAAGAAAGAGAGAAAGACACACCATTATGGGAGATTTTAATTTTCTGACATTAATTTGAAAAGAAATGACCCCACAGGTCTCAAGTATGTGTTAAGTAGGTCTTAAGTATGGTTGAATGCATCAGTTGACAAATTTCAGTACAAAATAGTCTAAGAAGTAAGAGGGTGCTGATGCTTCTTTATGTAAACAGCAGGGAGGAGCAGCAGAGGGGCTGGTTATAAAAATGAGCTTACATCAAGCAATCACAAGCTGATTCCGTTCATTTTAAACTGCAAGACAAACAAAAATGAATCCATAGATGCAGCCTGGGATTTTAGAAAAGCAATTTTTGAAAAAAAAAAAAAGATATTAATTGCCAAAGTTGACTGAACTGCAGCTCAAGAAGTGGAAGAATTGAATTATTTTAAGTCAAAAGTGCAAACATTATCTGAAGCTTGCATTTCAAGCAAAAGGGAGAAAAAAAAGGAAAGAAAAAGAAATCTTGTCAAAAAAGGCCTTCAGACCTCCCAGGAGGAAGAAGCACCTTACATAGGATATTAAGAGTAAATAAAGAACCTAAAAGGAATAGGAAAAGGGATTGATCAACAAGAAGAGCTATGTCTCAGAGGTCAAAAGGGTGAAAATAAAAAGAAAATGGCCAAAAACCTAGTTGAGCTGAAACCTGGAAAGGAAATTAAAATAAACAGTAGAAATTCTTCAGCCACATATATAAAAAAGAAATAAGAAGGGGAAAAGTTGAGGCAGCTACATATTTAAAAATTTGAGAAAAGGGTTAATCCAAATATGGCAGCAGTTTTGCCAGTGTTTGAAGATGTGTCTGTGGTTAACAGTTCATCTACTTTGTATCTTGTAATAGTTAGTGCTATTCATATTTCTGTAGATCACTTTTTAGATTTCTGCAGGAGTTTGTTACAAAGTTTTAGGATAGATTATGATGGAAAAATGACCAAGAACATGAAAGTAAACCACCACCTGTGAGTTCTCAACAGGAAAAAAAGAACCAAAGGAAATTAAAAAAAAAAAAAGAAAAAAAGAAAAAAGAAAAAAAAAGAAAAAAAAGAAGAGCTTTCCCATGTCCCATTTTGAGAGGATTGCCAGCTCCAGGAGTCCTAAACTCAAGGTTTGATGTCAGCATCTTGCTGCCAGGGTGGCTGCTGAAGCCCTTCTGCTGCGGTTCTTGGCTGCAGGGCAGCACAGCCTATTACACTAGCACATATATTGCAAGTTGGGGTATATCAAACTAGAGGTTTGCACCTTCTCTTTTACCATGCAGGAACTACAGCAGGTAACCAAGTAACCAAGCAGAATATGGCAATGCCTCTGAAGGATCCTTTATTCCTGGGGCAGTTACCTCTAGCAGCTCCTCTCTTCTCCCACAGGAGATAAAGAAATAATATTCTATCTAGTAAATCCTCAGGGGTAAAATAGACCCTACAGATGAATAAAATTTACAAAGGCTTGGGTATGACCTTCATTTTTGTTTCTGATACAGGTCCATTGAGAAAAAATGCCCATGACAGATCCAGATGAAAACCCTTAATCAAAGCTTCCTATATGCATAGGGAAGATTGGTAATGATTAAGCCAATTGAGATGACATCTTGACAATAATGATTCTACTGCATTTAGCAGTAGACTACTGCATATTGCATTTAGACTTGAGATATTAGTTTTATTTACCTATCTCGTGGCAACTGTCTTCAGTGAAAGCTTCCATTTTTTAGTATGAGGCGCTGCTTTTTTATAGACCTAATGGTAAGAAAATTTGTAAGGTCTCATAAATTAAATAAGGTTTGAGCCAGCCACTTGTTTCTTGCTCATCACCATTGATGCATCTTTCTATGTTGCTTCCTTTAAAACCTTGCACTTCACATAGATTCCTTGATATACACAAAGACCTTATGAAGGCACTTTACTATGCCTCATGAACACATCATGCTGCTAACTTGAGCAGAATAAATAAGGGGATATTGAAAATGCTTGTGGAACTGGAGAAGAGGAAAGATGAGAGTATATTTTGCAGGTGGCTGTCTTTGAATGGTAGATCTTCTTTGAATGTATATCCAGCGATGGAATGGAAAGGAAGAAGATTGGATTGGGAGATTGTCATTTTTTGTGACATTTAAAAAATAAGGCTTTCATAAGAATGTATGGGACAAGCATCAAAGCTATATACAGAAGCAGAAATGACACCTTTTGCTTCCTGTAGGACAGTTCATAGATGACTTTGCTTTGACCTATTCTCCAGGTGTCCGCTGAGCAAATAACAATGATCTAAGATGAATTTTTCATCCAAACAAACCCTGGATACACTGCTAATTCATCATTCCCACTAAATGCATTCAGAGAGAGTAGGCCACCCCTCCCTGATATGCTCCTTTCTCCTCTAACTCATTCTGCGGGCAGCAATCAATTCCAATCTCACCTTCTACAGTGGCTTGAACCACCTTTAAGGTTTTCATCATGTGTATACTGGACCATGAATAAATGTGTCTGCTTTGAAGTTTAAAATGGTCTAATGTATGTCTACCTGCAGTTTACTGTCATTGTTGCCATATACTTTAGTCCATCCATTCGTCTGTTTCCTTTTTGTCAGAAGTTAATCTCAGCTCTCTAATGAAATGTCAGACCTGAATATTTGCTCCCTTTGGAAAATAATTCCATTCATTAAGTCTTATCATTCCTTCATATCCCCAAGCTATTTTACATATATCAAAAGTATCAAATAATTGTATGAGAGTTCATTGTAGTTTGGGACAATTAATGCTGTGTTTATTCACCTGTAACTGCATTTTTCTGTGGCATTAGCTTTGTTTCTAGCTTTAAACGTTTGGATGGCTTATATCTTTAATGCAGTTTCTTATACCTAGTATACCACTGGCCCTTTTTGATTTTTAGTTTTCAGATAGTTTTATAGATTTCTTTTGGCTAGAAGTGTAGTGTAAGCTATAAAGGTGAAACAACTAGCTCAGCATCTTCTTATTTATCTTCAGACGTGTAGGGATGTGTGTGTGCTGGAGAAGGGAAAGTCTTATACAACTGAAAACTAATCAATGGCCTAAAATGCCCATTAATAACATTCAGTAATCAGCCTAAGCTAATGATGTCTTGAGATTTCTTTACAAATACATTCAATAAACTGGGGAGAAGTATGTCTCCAGCGAATAAATTCAGTTCAATGTGTCTCAGAGTATTTTTAAAGTTGAAAGCACGGTGGACAGGAAAAACCTGAGTCATCAAATATGCACACAGATATAATATCTGATCACAAAGAGGAAAAAAGGCAGATTAACTCTGCTCAGTCCCTTATTAAAGTCCAAGACTGTCTAAATAGTCATAGCAGTAAAATCGTGTCCTCAAATCCATTCTCAACAAGCTTTTCAGAAAATGGGCTCAGATACAGGCTCTTCTAGTACAATTTCACATAGCCTAGAATATTTCTCCATATTTTCCCAAATATTGTATACTGGGGAGTTAAGCAATGATATTTCAGTCAACTATAATTGTTAACTAATGTACTTATTAACCATTGTAGAGACTTAGATTTACCCGACTTTAATTCTTTACTAATGTATTTATTAAAAACTTCATATACTTTTTAGATTTATTCAATGAACTATTTATTCAGTGAATTATTAGTGAAGTCTTAATAACTTAGCACATTTAATAGAAAATAGAAGGTGCTATTACCACAAAGTAAAAAGCAATAAGAAGCATCAATTAAATTTCCTTATCATGATTCAGGCTTTAATTTTCTGATTACAGTATTGGTGTACTTTTATATTTCCAAAGTGAATGTCTGGGGAACAGCTTCTTATAGAAGAGACTAAAAGTTTTCTGAATCTGTGAGAGCTGCTATTTATTATCTGTAAGAGCTACTATTTGTTTTTCTGCTCCTGGGAGGCATTAATTGCTTAAATAAGCCCTTTCTTGCTCTTCCATATGCCTTGCAGTTGTCCATAGCTGTATAACATGTATATACCTATACATATGTATGAATATACAAGCATTTATATGCACATATAGCATAAAAAAAACAAAGATGATGTCTATTTAATCTTTATATCATGTAATCACATAATCAATGGGCACCGACCAGATTATTAGAAAGCCTTATAAATGTTTTGCTCACAAGAAATATGGGTTCAGGAAAAATGTGATCAACTTTGTGCATATCCATGTAATCAAATCAAGAGTTATATATTGTATTCATGACCTTCCAGACCACCAGCTGAAGTCCAAGCAGGAAACACCTCAGACAACTCTTGGCAACTGTGTTTAGACAACTCTATGAAGTGTCTGGTAGCAATTCACTGTAAAAGGAGTTTGGATACCTACAGTTTAACTCACTTGCCTGTGCCCAAATACTATCTGAGAGGCCTGTCCTAATGAATTACACATCCTCCAACTGAGTGTCCTTTCATCTGTGTACCACACTTGCTTCTCTCATGTGGACATTTCTCTTACCTTCAGGTGTCTCAAATGCTACTAAGCACTCTAGCTTAGATGTGTAACATTTAAGTGTTTTAATTTTGAGTCTGTCTCACCCGTAATCAGTTATGTGACTGATTCAGTGAACTATCTGCATTATCAAAACTAGTAAACTATGTTCCATAAGTCTCAGAAAGAGAAATGCATTTTGGAAAGAAAGAGTTATGGGCTTCCCTGTAGAGAGTTTTTAGGCATAACATTTTGGCTTTTTCTCTCTCACATTGCTTTTCTCATTGTAGAGGGTTTTCTGCTGTGTTATGCCCTTCTTGGACAATCTTGTTTGGTGAGAAGTAGTCACCTCTCCTCACTAGAACTGTGTTAAGCATAGGGTAAAAAAAGTGTATAAAAAGTGTTGAGATAAAAATTTGCTTTTTTCCCTTTAAAACACCATCAGTGGGAAAATCTGTGGCTTGTACCATCCCTTAAAAAAAAAAAAAAAGAAAAGAAAAAAAGTCAGCCAAACACCACATGCTCAAACTTTTTTTCATAGAATAGAATCATAGAATCATAGAATGCCTAAGGTTGGAAGGGACCTCTAGAGGTCACTAGTCCAACCCCCCTGCACATGCAGGGCCACCTAGGGCACGTGGCACAAGGCTGCACCCAAGCGGGTCTTGAAGATTTTTTTTTTTTCTGAAATACAGATAATATAGGTGAGCATAAACATCCAAATATCAAATCTAAGCTTAGAGTGACTATGTATAAGGAATATAAGCTATAGTTCTGATTTGTTATTTTTCTCATCTTTACTTTTCATCTGTGCAGGAAGTATCTGTGTTTTCTTGATAATTAATTCATATAACTGCTTCAAATTTCTCTTCCTCCTAAGAGACCAGATGAATCTTTATCTCTGCAAACAGGCATCCTTCTGAACCGTTTACTAAGTGAATGAGTATCTCACTACCTATTACACAGAAACTACAATTCTGGTAGCCTTTCACTAAGACAGTTCGGTGTTATCTAAAGTCATCTATCTACAAATGTGTAAGGACAGAACATTTCCTCAGTAATGTAGTTCATTGCAGCAATCAAGAATAAAACAGGCTTCCTGGCAGAGGATATTGAGCATCTTGCCTTCATCAAAATAATACAACTCTAGCTCATGGCTGAGGGGAATGGAGGAAAAAGATAACTTTCACTTAAAGAACTTCAGGAAAACTCGTAGCTAATTAGTAGACTTGCCCTTGTAGCCCTGCTCTTTGAGTTATACAGTAGTCAGTACATATTGAATGACTTAGTAAAACATTCACAATTTTGTCCATGAAATTAACTTAAACATCTTTTTTTTCAGGTTTTGTTATTCCAGTGTTGATCCAGCTAACCTTTGGGCAAAGTATAAAGTGAATCATATTTTTTTTGTCATGATAGTTGCTGCTAATCTTGCTGTATTTTTTTTCCTGTACTTCGAGATTCAAAGATGGGCTTTTGAAAGTATATTTCTTTTCAAAGGACAGAGAGAGTTAATCAGAGCATATGACCATATACATAAACAGTTTACAAATTACATTCAAAACATGCAAACAAATGAAAGGTTTGTTGTTATTCATTACTATCAATAAAGACAGAAATTTCTTCCCAACTTTAAAAACAATTACTAGTTGCCATGTGATTTTAAAGACATAATTTTACAAGGTTTTCCTATACAGAAGATAACACATTGATTAATCTAAGATTTGTCCTTTCCTATATCTACTTTGATCTTTAGTTAAAAATTTGGATAAACTTATTCTCATTTCATTAAACTTCTTTCTACATGTAACAGAAACACCATCTGCCAATGAGACCCTTCAAAAGAATATGACTTAATTTATTCATGAGATATCATTTCATACTTTGGCTATCTTATGCATAAAGTTAGGATTAGTTAATTAGAAACACATGTTTTCCCCGAATGTTTATTTGAAACCTTTAAAGAACTTTCAGGAGGCTTTTCTCAACATGTTGCTTGGGAAAGCATGGAATTGGTTTGAACACCCACAAGATACCAAGCAACCATGCAGCCTGATGCCTCCTGTGTAGATACAGCTGCAAGCAAGTAACTGTCAGTGCTGATACCAGTTTAAACAGTTTAACAGAAGCAGGTGGTTATCTGTTTCCATGTTGTTGAAAACAAAAACAAGATCAATTAATACCCCTGGTAGGCAGATCTGCTGAACAGACCGGCATTCAGCTTGATGAACTTTCTGGAACAAGTTATTCTGAGCAATAATTTTCAAAGGTCTTCTCCGCTAATTCCAACAAGAGCCTTTGTGAGATAAGAAGTAAAAAGTTTTGTTTCTGCCATTTCCACTGACCATAGTTAAAAAACACACACACACACATATACACACATACACACGCAGAGTTCTCAACTTCCCTACCAAGTACAGCTTTCCTGCTTACATCTTCAGCAGAACAATTAATTAATCCAAATCCAAGCAAGATTTCCCTGAAATAACAATCAGAAGTTTTTCCTGTGTATGTTTCTTGTCCCCTTGTTTTTGAATGAGCAACTAAAGTGTTGTGAAATTATTTATTTCCAATTATGACTTAATTTCTATGCTGGATTTGTGAATCAAGATTCTTACTTAAAAGTTTATGAACTCATGTCTGGAGATTTATGTTCTGTCTGTCAACTGTAGAGAACAACTGCTTTTTATAGAAAGAGCCATGAAGGAAAAGATGCCATTATTGTGTATAAGGTTTTTACTTCATACTTACAACAGAATTTCTTCAGTTTTGTCACGCTAGCACTTTTGCTTCCATTTTGTTAGAATTAATGTGTGTTTTTCATTATATGCAATATTTCTAAGTGCTTAAGAAAAAATAAACAGATTATGTTTTTTAACTCAGTTATTCTGAAATAAACAAAGGTGTTTACATATAGATTCTAAAAAAATAGATTGGACTAGATACCTAATTTTTAGATAGCTATAGATGGGGAATGAATTCAATCTTGTATGTGCTTGTATGCATTGTTTGTTACTATTGAAAAAAAAAAATGGGATAGGTTTGTGGTATTTTTCCCCCTTTTTTATGCGCAATACTGTAATTTAGACATATGGTCCTTTCTTTCTACGTACTCTGTCTGTCAGAAACATATGTCATTCCTCACAGAAGAAGAGATAACAGCTAAATCCCTATCTGACAAAGAGTGGAGACTGATCTCCTTTAATCAAATTGCTCAAAATATTGGTGGTTATTCGTATACATTTCTATTCAGCCTCTTTTTTTGATTAATGAAAAATGAAAGGGTATTATTTGTATCTAATGGTGTTTTACTAACATTGACTATTGTATACAACTCATAAGTATAATGAAGTCTTTTCAAATAATATTTTTGAAATCATTATTAAATTAAGCCTAAAATCTGTATATCATATTCGTATCAGAATCTTCATACATTTCTAAGAGCACTTCACATATGCTACTTTCCTACTTTTCCACTATGCTATGGATCATTGTCTCATCCTTAAGATATTAGAAATCCAAAAAAGGAAGAGAAAAGAGGAAAAATATCAGAAGCATTATGTATATTAAAGCCTAAAAAATGCTGAAGCTATTTTATATAAAATCATCTTTAAAACTGTTTTCTTCAAAGTGATAAATAAATGACCAGACTGTTAAGCACATACTCTTATGTTTTAAAATCTTAATTAGTGATCTGTGTCAGAAATCAAATCAAGATTCAGTCTCTTCATTCATGTTTATATTCCTATTGAATAAATACTAATTGCACTATATATTTCCTATGACAATAGAGTCATTATAAAGCATTTATATCTGTATTTAGATGCAGGTATTTTTGTACCTGTACCAACACCAAATGAAAGCAGTGAAAATATTTTATTAAATAGGTGAATGGGCAACAGAGCCATATGAAGAAGATATCTCCTAATTGCCTGCAGTGCATCTGCTAATAAACTACCAGGGCTCACAAAAAGCACTTCTAGGATAAAGGTCAGCACAATTGTAAAGGCTAGATTATTAATTAATATCAGGCAGCTATCATAACTTGCTGGTTTCTTGCCATCGTAAAGCATACTGATGGAGGGCTAAGAAGCGAAGGTATTATGAGCGATGAAAACTATAATAAATCTTTAGTAAGCTCTAATTTTACATAAACCTGCTGCAACCTTCATTTGTTACTAATAGTCAGACTGCAAAAGCTGTGATATCCTAATTGCCTTAGATAATTTGCTGCAGATTTAAATTCAGTACAATGAGTAATTTCCTCAAAACTGTAAGTAAAATCTAATGCTTGATTGCTGAACACTAAATGATTTATTGCTATATTTGTCTGAAACCAGGACATCCTGAATCCAGAGTGGGAACTGAATGTTAGAAATGGCATATTTAATTTACCTCAGCAAGTTGTTAGCCCATGTTTTGGTTCACAGACTGCTGCTGATCCAATCAGCTACATTACTATCAAAATTTGCAGTATGGTATTTTATGATGTCTACACTGATTTTTGAGTGATAACTTTATCAAGCATCTCAAGCTACTTGTGCTCATTTATGAATTAGACTCCTGGAAAGATCATCATTTGTTAATTCCCTAAATGATGGTAGAAAGGTCATCTTGGTTCAGGTAAAGAGGAAATTTATTAAATCTGCCGGAGGCTAACAGAAAGAAATTATATTTCTTGCTGATGTCTTCAGCTGCATCACCATTCAAAATACAGGAGAGTTCATGCAAATGTCAAGTTTAATCCACCTATCTCAATTATGCCCACATATAAAATGAATAGGTATAAGACAAGTGGATTTTATTATAAAAGGAAACAAAGAAAGGAGATGGATAATGCAAGTCAATTCTGTTTAAAACTTCGTTTTAGATGGGGACATTCCAACAAGCAATGAATGAGTGAGCAGCAGACAATTTAGATACTGTACTTTACTGATAAAAATATATGTTCTGTTAATTTTACTGTAGAACTAAGTAAAAATCTTTGTGTCATCTTTCATTTGTTATGAGATAGCACTGTTTATGAGAAAATAATTAATTTGTTGTTTATTGTCCATATTAACACCACTGTACTGAGATATGGCTAAAACAGAAATAGAGGTCTAATAAAATGCATCATTAAATATTACTTTCATGTGTTATACTCGTAGGCTCCTCTATTAGCATTTTTGTTGACAAAACAAATGAAGGCTAAAGTACAGTTTTTAAAATGTTTAATGTGATAATATGTAATTCATTTTATATTAATATAAAACTTCACTGAGTTATTAGATGATTAGAATAGGGAAGTTCCAACTATTTTAAATAGATATAAGTACAGTTAGTGAAAAAATAAAGAATATAGGAAACTAGGATTTGTTTTTTTCTATTTCCTGAATTGTGTAGGATTTGAGAAGTGAAATCGCTATTTTTATACACATTGATTTAACTGAAGTTCCATAGACATTAAGAAAAATAATGTGCTTGTGCATTTGTTTCAAGAAACTTGAGGTTTCATCAAGAATTAAAGTAGTTTGAAGTTGGGTCAAATCCAATCTGGCACTCAAAAATTTCATACAAACCACTTCTTTGTGAATATAGGCAGTTTCACTAGGAAATCCTGCACCACTTGTTCTTCATTAAGAATATATGGTTTTGATAAATCTCCCTAATCTACAAATATATTGTAAATATATTGTTGCGTATATACATGCATATGCACGCATGTATTTCTAAGTATATACATGGTCGCTGTTCATATTTTACTAGTGAAACTACATATACACCTATCAATCAGAACGACAGCAAACAAGACTCGCTTTATTTTCTGATGATTTCATTTAAAAAAAAGCCAAAACAGGGATTTTGTTATTTGTTAACTTATTTTACTTATTTACTGAGGTCTTTCTTTAGGGCACTTAGAAACTGTGAGGTCTAATGCCATTGAACCACACCTTTAAAAAAATGCTCACCAGTTCAGTGGATGATTTCAAAGATAAAATATTGTCAAAAGCTGTGAGAGATGACATTCCATACATTTTATGATGTTTTAGGGTATTAAGTAGATGTGTTGGGCAGAAGGTATGTCCATTATAAATCGCATAAACCAAATGAAAGCAATAGAATTTACGTATTTGGATTTGAAATGAATTTCATCCAAATAAGAACATGTTTTAAGAGCATGTGTGATTAGACTCTCAAGAAAAATGAAATCTCAGACAAAAAGCTAATTGAGTACCTTTACCTGTTACGGAAAAAAGCTTTCTTGATGTTCTTTTTTCCAGAAAGAATAACTATCAATAAAAACAGAGCACAAATAAAAGGTTGACTGTTCATGTCAATCTACCCTTTTCTTATATTCATTATGTCTCACTTACTCAAATATTCAAAGGATTTTACCTCTGAAAAAGTCAGATCTCCAGTAGAAGGACGTGAAATTTTATATTTGTTCCAGTGATAAACAAATCTTTTCTGAACAGATTTTGAGATAAAGTATAAAAACATAGGGAAACTGATGCCAAACTTTACCGTAACGAGGATTCCTGCATTTAAAGGTATAAATTAAAAAAAATAATGTTTTTGTTCACCATAGTTTGAGAGATGCACATAGTTTGTGTTTTATGCACAATAAAGCAAATAATTTAAGCAGGGACCATTCCTCTCAAGAAAGAAGATTTTAGGATTCAATAAGTGTTTACTTCTTGTCTCCTTCTATGCAGCAATTCTGTTGAGATCCTGAATTACCCATGTTTTTTGTGGTTTCTGCCTTTGGCCAGAAGTAAAGATTTGTGGGAGAAAACCTGGTGACAAAAAACATCACTGCCTTCAAACAGAATATTTGATTTCACTGTATAAGAAGCTTTTGTCCTTTTAGAAAGTGGTGATGATAAGGCTTTAAATATTAATGTGAAAAATAAATTTAAAAGATTGAATTTAGAAGGAAAGGGAGTTTGAGGAAAACCACATGAGAGACAAAAAACAGACCTATCTTTACTCTCAAAGAAAACAAAAAAATGTGCCTTTTAATTAGCAGTGGGGAGGACAGACAGCCTAGCATATCATTCAGAGCTAACACTGTGAGCAATCAGTACTGCTACATGTGTACTGCTACTCAGTGGCACTGAAATGCAAGGTGTCTGTACACATGCTTTGAACTTGAAAATATCAGGGATTCAGGCTTGACAGAGATTGGTGGTTGAGCAGTTTTGTAGTAAGCGCTCTACTTTCCTGTCACCTCAAAGGAATTCAGTTAACCCCACAATTTGTAGGAAACCCAGGCTCAATTTTATATGCTATTGTGCCAAGAATTGGACAAAAGTATTTCAAGTAAATTCCTTCTAGTGAATTTCTGAAAAAGACAAAGTATAATTATATTAGCAAAATCATCCTGACATTCAGAAATCTTTATAGAAATAATTTTCTTCATATTTTTCCCCAATCCTAGCTACTCAATGCACACACATACCTTGTCTTTGCTGAAAATAAATGTGGCTTGCAGCTCACTAATAAAACTCAGGATAAAGAGCAAATTGAATTCCTGAGCGAGACCAAGATCCGAAACACAACTCAGCATCTTGCAGTTTGCTTAGAACCAGCAGACCCAGAATAAACAAATTCTGATATCAGGGATTATACCAACAGTTTAAGCCCCACACAATCGGTGGGATATTAGAGAAGAGCACCAGCTTCATTATAATTTCAACTGAGGAGGACTTACAGTTTAAAAAATAACCTAAGTGTGCTAAAATTCTGCATCTTCTGAGTCTTGAAATTTGCTATGCCTCATATGCATGCCAGGTCATGTTTACTGTTTGTATCTGGGGCAAACATGAGCAAGAAGCTGTCAAGTTATATCTTTCTGTAAAACCTTCAGAATTTTTACAAAATCAAGAGGGCTATATTTCCCTCTCTTATTCTCATAAGCATGTATGACTCTAATATTAATTTCCTCAGTGGATCTATTTCTCACCATTAATCTTTTATTTACAAGGCTGTAAAATGGCTCACATTTCTGTTGTGTTACAGCACTTCTATGGCAGTGTGACACCCTGGACTGGATAGAGTCACACCAGAGGGAAAAAAAAAAAACAAAAACATAAGTATATACAAGCAAGCCATGCACTGATTACAAATTAGTAATTTGCTGTTATGGATGACAGTAGAATTATTTAAGGAGTTATGAAATAACTAATAGTTTTTGAACAGACTATTCCCCCTCATTTTATTTCCACAGGAGATGATTGAATTACTTAGAGCACTAAAAATAATCCTAGATTATCATCATCAAGTGAATTTGATAGAGAAGGTCCTGGGACCAGCATTTGCAGAAACTAATTCTTTCTGAGATATTTTTCATTTAATCCCTGCTTAGTCTGCCTGCAAGTTGCATTCCCTGAACTAGCACAAGGTCTGCTATGTGACATTAAAGCAAAGGGCTAAGCATTCTGTATTAAAAAACAAAATACAGTTCATAACAATTTCTTACTTGCAGCACCAGGTCAGAGAAACTTATGCAACAACTCTGTGAGTTTATCTGCATCAAAAGAGGTGAGTAATGCATGAAATACATTTAACATAAGTCATCAAAGTGGAAGCTGAATTATTAAATGTCCAGTGGTTGCAAAGAGCCTCACAAAACCGTCCGTACTGAAGAACTTGGCTGCTAAGTCCCTCAGCTAGGTGTTCTCCTCATCAGACTTTAATTTGTGTGTGCACCATCACAAACACCTATTCCTTGGTTTGCATTGGAAAACCAGGGACAAAGAATGACTTAGTGCTCAGTTTAGATAATGAAGGGACCAGGACAAAGAGTGCCACAAATAATTTAAGATAAAGTCTTCTTGTTTCGTTTTGGTTTGGTTTGGTTTGGTTTAATGTGGTATCATGTTAAAATAATGTTGAAAATGTTACATATCACTTCACAGATAATATGCTTTGAAGTATTACTCAGTTTGAATTACACAGGAACTATATATCTAATGTCCCCTTACCATGTAATCAGTATAAACTGTTCATTAATTTAAGTCTTTATCTGGAGAAATGAGACCAGACATTTACAATGGCTTTGATTAAGCAAGAGTAACCCAAACATATTATTATGAAGGAAGGAAGGAAGAAAGGAAGGAAGGAAGGGAGGGAGGGAGGGAGGGAGGGAGGAAGGAAAAGTGCATTATTTTATTAATGGATAGCAATATTTCTAAGAATAAAAAAGGAAAAGAGAAAGGAATATCCAGTAAACATATATTAATAGTTTTACTTAAAATGAACTTAATTTAGAAATTACTTAAAAAATATGTGCTCAGCTAATCCAAAACAGTATAAGTTCCATTTGTATACAGTACAAATATTTTAAATGAAATTTTATAAAGCTGAATTCTGAGGCACCAGAATTTGTCAGATAAAGATTTTTATCACACACAACTGCTTCTTAAATAGTTCTTACTAACTGAGTAGTCATTATGACATTTATTTTATTTGAACAATGTTTTTATGTAAGGTGCCATTTTTAATCCTTTACTGGAGATAAGCAATGAAAAGAAACATGTACCTTAGGAAAATAAATGAAAAATCTTCTTAAGAATAGCCAAGAATTCATCTGTAGGCAGTGAAGTTGTGTGTGTGTGTGTGTGTGTGTGTGTATCTAACTGTCAAATGGAATTTTCAAAAGTATTTAAGATGGCTTTCTGGAAGCATTTAATGTTTAGAGACTTTGAAAAATCCTCCCAGAGATAGGATTCAACTGTAGAATCTAGGCACCTAACACAGGATGACTAAATGCATTTCTCTACATGTAAGCTGCAGACACTGGAATCTAGTCAGCATCTGGAGATCTCTCCTTTTCACCTGGAAGTAGACAACTACAGCTCAATTCAGTTTACTGAACGTAAGTATTTACTGTCATTTTAGGATATATGAGACATGCCTGACACTCTCAGCTGTCACGCATGACACACTGTCCTTAGGAGACTCATGCCCCACTGACGTGGTAGCCAACCTCCAGGAAGAACACCATACACACTTCCAATGGTACTAAACGTTTTAAATCGTATTGCAGATATGATTTACAAAACAAATTACTGGAAAAGAAAGTCCTTACTATCATGACAAACTCATTTTTGATCTTTCACTGAGTTTTCCCCTTGATATTTCAACCCATTCTAATTTTTATGATATTGAATTTTAAACCTTTTAATATGATAAACATTTAAAATTTTTATTTACCTACAAAAACACATGTAATTCTGCTTATCTAATTGTACATTTTTAGTGCTATAAAAATAGCATTATTGTACTAGTCATAATAATGTTTAGTCCCAGATAAAGTTTAGAATGCAAACTTTTTTCAAAGATTTCAGAGACTTTGCCTGGAGAAAGTGGAGAAAGAAAAAACATATTAGCAAAGACAGTACAATCAAAGACAGTAGTGTGATGTGCTATCAAAAGATACTTTTTTTTTTCCCAGAAGTTTCATTTATTTATAGAGAATGACAAAACAAGATTTAGTATTGTTATTTATTACTTGGAGATTTAAAGTCCCCTTAAGGGAAACATCAATATACCTGTATGTGTTGTTGAGAAGGTTAGAGAAAATCTCACTGTATTTGTAAGCTTTCCAGTTGATTTCCCTGCTTGACTAATCAAGGCAAGATTGGCTTTGGATACCATGAATTTGGTAGCCAAATTTGGATTTGGATTGGCTACTATGTGGAAAAGAATATCATGTAAAGACACCATGCATGCATGAAAATATCCTAATATGTCATTAGGAGTTAAAAGGCTCATACACGAACTGAATGCATGGCAATAATGGGGGAGCTTACCTACATGCAATATGTGTGCATAAAATTAATAACTATTTAAGAATTAATCAAAATATGTATGACGGATGGTAATAAGTGATTTAAAAAAATGTGTCATGACAAAGCAGAAATAAGAAGACACTTAACAAGGAAAAGCCGAATCACAAATTTGAGTTCCTAGGTCACCTGGACTTAATTTTACATTTCTTGCTTGATAGTTTGTCATAACCGCTACCCAGGTCATATTGAAATAAAAAATGTGACAGACTAAACCAGTCAAATCAAAAACTTGTTGCTTGCTATAAAATCTTAATTTTTACAGATACAGTGATAAAAATGACCTATATGATTCTACGATTTCTTAGGAAAAAAACAGTTGTGTCAGATCTATTATAAATTTAATTGGGCTGTAAAATGACACAAACAGTAAATTTACAATTTGCATGCATTCTGAATTCTGCTGCTTTGAAAAATTAAAGCAAAGTTATATATACTTTACACAGTCTGCACAACTTCTTCATTAATGTAAAAGCACTGTTAAACAGGTACACCGAATAAAATGTTTTAAAATCCTCACTTGCTATGAATCAAACCTGTGGTATTTCAAAAGACTGCACATGAATTAATATATATCAAATAATCAAATCATGCAGTTTTCAGGGAGTTTTCAGGACTTGAGAGATCTCCAGTGCATGCTAAATATGCCTTTAATGACACCTAGTCTACTAATATAAATCCTGAACAGTATTTATACCGAGATCATTGAGAGAAGACCCTAGTTTCACAGAGTTGCAAGCCTCCTACTTGATGCACACAATATGTGTCGTGGCCAAGAATCTCTGACTGCTTTTGGGAAACAGCATCAAACTGCAACCCGTACAACACAATCATAGTATTTAGCTTAAGATCAACATTGCCAGTTTGTAGAACTTATTTGTATTTCTGTCTTTGGTGGTAATTAATTTACTTTAGCATACTGAACTTAGAATCACATTCAAAGTGGACTTACAGAGTTTGGCCTCAAGCTTCCAGTGACTTTGCTACATATTTGTACAAATCTAAAGCTTCTGAAAAGCTTCAAAATTATGAGAATTCCAAAGTCAGGAAAAGAGGAATTTGTATAGTGCTACATGGGAGGTGAAGTGTGGCTCAAGATGAATAGATGGGATTTGCAACACAAGAGGGAACAATACAATTATATCAGTTTTAGTTTGCATGTTGTGAAGCAGGAGGTGTCACATATCCAATAAAATACTATATAGCTGGCAATTTGTCATTGTTAATAGCCCGGTTGCTTACTAGACCTTATCAGTTTTGCAGTTTTGTTGACCTTACTCTGTGTTTTTCAGCAGGATATTTGATAGTTCACATTTTCTTATTTTTGTTCCTCTCTCATTTTTCTATATTAAATCTGCATAAAATACTAATGTATCTTTTCAGAAAAGAATAAAATACAGCAATATATTGTTAAATATATAACCATAAAATGAGAGTTGCATCTTATTGCTTCCACTTTCCAAAATTTCTGCATGAAGAGCCTTGCTCCACTTGGGTCAATATAAGCTAAATACATATACACTGAAACATAGAATACCAGAAGGGTTGAGGTTAGAAGACATAGAATCATAGAATCATAGAATGCCTAAGATTGGAAGGGACCTCTAGAGGTCATCTAGTCCAAACCCCCTGGGTTTGGGGGCCACCTAAAGCACGTGGCACAAGACTGCATCCAAGCGGGTCTTGAAGATCTCCAGAGAAGGAGACTCCACAACCTCTCTGGGCAGCCTGTT
>JAWLRI010000108.1:663112-679195 GCA_034781795.1 Crypturellus tataupa | reverse complement strand
CTTTCTCTTTCTCTTTCTCTTTCTCTTTCTCTTTCTCTTTCTCTTTCTCTTTCTCTTTCTCTTTCTCTTTCTTTCTCTTTCCCTTCCTTCCTTCCTTCCTTCCTGTGAATGTGTGTTAGATTCTATTGTATTTTTTCAACTTCACAATTTCTCCAGAATTTGAAATTCTTTTTGTTTTTCAATACATAAGCAGAGATTTCTAGCTGTTAGAAGCCAGAAGTCTTATTTTATAATCCTGTTATTCACTACAAAAAAAAAATCTTAAAGTGCTATTCAATAGAGTTTGAAATATGGTATCAACTTAACTAAGCATAATGAGCATGAATGTGATATAGTGGCAAAGGATCAAAACAACTTATATTTTGGGACGTTTGGATTTGTGTATTCATTGTTTTTAGGCAGCCTTACTATTGCAGAACATAGGACATATATAGTTAAAATTTTATACTGACTATAAAACAGACAATACAATGTATTGTGTAACTTAGGAACATCCTACATGCAGTTTGAACACAAAATATTCGTACATCATTTATGTTTTGATTACACTCTAAGTGCTGACAAGGTACTGCGTTTATGAATAATGCAAAGAAACTGAAAGAATTGGCTCTTTATATTGTATTCTGGGCCTCTGTTTTTCAGCCAAAATGATTTAACAATGTAAAACACATGTCATTGATGGAATATGATTAGAAATACATTGTGTTCTTGACAGTTAACAATTATTCCTCTGTGCATTAGTGATGCAGTCATAGCAACAGTAAAAGCTAAGTGTCAGGTACCTACAAAAATATAAGACCATAGTCATTTCAGTCACATCTAGTACTTGTAATTCTATCTGAATAATGTTTTGCCATTAATATAACTAATCAGACAGGAAAATGAAAATATAACGCTATGGCATTTCCATTGATCATTTTAATAAGCAATGAGAAGAAAAAATGTAATCACATTAAAAATACACACAAGAACTACAGTGCGCCATATTCAATTAATTCAGAACAAACAAATGCACACACACATACACATACGCAAACTAAAACGCACAAGTTCCCCCACCCTGGGCAGCAAAGCTTAAAACTCTGAAGATATGTTGCATTCTAATTGAAATACAAAGCATGATTAATCTTGATTTTTGAAGTATATAATATGTGTGTTCTTTTCATTTCCCTTTGCTGAAAATATCCTTAATCATCTTTTTAATCAATATTAGAAAAAATTCAATGTTGTCACAGTTACGATAGGATCTCAGACAGCCTAGTCCCAGCAGAAGCAAAAATATCCAACTGACAAATAATTCATGTGGGTTACACCAAGCAATTAGCTCCTTTCAATGAATAACATTTATGTGTTAAAGCATTATTTAAAGCATTATTTAAGTGATTTAAACATTTACAATAGATTTTACATCCACAAATGAGGCAAATCCTTGCATTAAGATTTAAAAAGAGTATTGTTTAATTTATTCTATGGAGCCTTCTGTTGTGGGATGTTCCTCGAGGACTTCTCTAAGCACCATTTAATTAGGACAGAAATCTATTCAGAGTCCCATTCTATAATCAGAATAAAACTAAGATATGAATGTTATATTCAGTTGCTCATGGCTGGAAGAATTTCCTGCCTTTAAAAGTAAATCCACAACTGAAGCAATGTGCATTGAGTGGGATGGAAAGGGACTATGCACAAACTATAACAGTACTGTAAGGCTTAGATAGGCATATTATTATCCCACTATATATTCAACTGAAAATAAAAGAAATTTTTTTCCCTGATTTTAAAAATGGGCTGAGATTAACTCTGCCCTGCAAGTGTCTATTTCTTCTGGCTGCCTTTAGAGGAATTCTAGACCACTAGCTCAGCAATAGATGTCTGCATTGTAGATATCTAAAATTACATGAACTTCTGCTAATGAGCTCCTACTAAAGATGATTTCAATCCTTTTCATATTCTCAAAAACAAAGGAGACTATATATTGCTAGGTTATGGTGCTTATATTCTACAGTAGCTTGTTAAAAAATCATATTTAAAACCATATTGTTTTATTTCAGGTGCTTTTAAGAGGTACCCTCTTTGTATCATCCAGTGAGGCAAAGAGGTTTATTATGTCACTTCTGCAAATTGCGTAAAATTATTCCGGGTTCTTTGGTTTTGAAACAGCAACAAATGCAAGCCATGGGAAAACAGAGAAATATATTTTGGACTTCTGTTACAGTTTGCCAAATCTGGTGCTCATCCTTCATTCTGACCTTGTCAATGTACCCTCAGTTTTTGCTCTAAACATGAAAAAGTATCTTCTAAGAATTACATGCAATTCACAGTATTTGCTGGCTGTGGACGGTAGGCAGAGATCCTTTTATTCAAATTCACTCAGAAACCTCAGGGTTCTCTCTCTTCTGCAACCTCCCAAGTCTTTCTAAGAGGAGAATCATCTGACTGGAAAAAAAAAATGTTTAAATATTTTTGGATCTGTTAGTAAAGTGGATAGGCAAAAACTTAACCTTCTCTTCTTGACTTTGAAGTATATTATGGTGATAATTTTTTAATATATTTTTTCACTCATTTTTGTTTCTTGTGTCAAAGATGATATTAGATTTCATCAGGAAATCTTTGAGAATATACTGATTCACGATGAAATTTGCTTTCAGTCATGAAGTTTTTTTTCTAATCTCATGCAGTCATTAGAGATGAAAACAGTCAACCACCTAAAATGAAATAAAGGACAAAGAAGATAAGTTTTCTTTTACTCCAAAAACTCTCTTTCCCAATGAAATAGATATCTTTGATATACAGACCCTATATTGTAAGGTCTATGTCTATCACGGTTTTGATGAGGTAAAATTGTCATTTTGTCATGTTAGTCAACCACTGAAAGGAAGAAATAGATTATAGCATCTTTTTGTTATTGTTTGTATTGTTTCTTTCAAGAGATGAAATTATCTGTGATTCCCACATAACATCCTGCTGTTGCTCTAGAAGGGCAAAGATATCCTTTAATACCTGTACTATGTGTGCTAAACCAACATTGGAGGACTGGATGCCTTGTGATATCCCCAGTTTGGTCAGATGTCTTCACTCTCAGATGCATTTCTTGCACAGAAATGCTCTCTGGGATTTTGGAGCTACCTCTAATTCCTATGTAGTCACTTACCTTTACACCTCCCTCCTCCTCTGCCCCACCACAGTTAGACATTGACAATGTGGAACTGCTTCCTATACCAATAGTGGGTTCTATTTTAGCTTAGTTTTGAAAAAGCTAGCTGACTTATAATAAGCAGACATATTAATTATATGACATATTAATGACATATTAATGGAGACTCCAGCTTCCACAGAATAAATTATTCTGCTTATCTTAAGGCAAGTAGCTTAATGGTTTCCTGGAATACCTAATTCTTGTCACTCACTCCAGAGGAACCTACACAGTTAGATTAGGCTAATTAGGCACAAGTAGGTTAAACTTCAGGACAGAGATGAGAAGAAGCCAGTTTTGTCTCTCTACTGCCTCGTTGCCTTTATTAGTGCACTTTTAAGCACCAGGTATAAAATTTGCTTCCTTTTTTTCCCAATTTTATATCAGCAGTTTTCCCAATTTTATATCAGATTAGGACGTTACCTGAGGAGACTCGAGACTGAGAACCCTCTCCCATCTTCTGTGATGAGTGATGATTGCACATTTGTACATCAGAGCCAGCTAAAAACCCCACGTTGTAGTAGAGAATTTCCTTTACTGACATCTGAAACCTGCTTTGTAAATGTTGTATTTGAATAAATCCTGCTGTTTGTGAACTTGACTACTTGTTTGGGGGGGGCAATCAGACCTATGGTCCTTAGACTGTTCATGCGTCCAATACTGCCAGAGTCGAGCTTATAGTTGATCACACTATTTGTGAACTCAATTTGGTCCTATGAGGGTGATTGGACTTACAGTCCACAGACTGTTCATGAATCCAATACTGATTTGATATATCCTTTCCTCCCCCCATCACCACTACGGCTTTCAAACTGCCATTTTACACACTGACATATAGCCACAATCTTATTCCCTAATATAGGAATTAATTAATTTAAAACAATATTGGAATAACACTATAGCAGAGAGTGATTACATATCCCACTATTGAAAAATAATATAATTTGTATAAAGAATGCTTCATCCACTAACATGTTCTTATATATAACAGTCCAAGATAACAGAATAACTGCTTTATATTGTCTATAAAAACATTACATTTTTATCTTCCTCACATGCAGCTTCTTCTGCAGAATTTCTTTCTTCAAGTTTGATTCTCTTTGAAAAAGAGACTGAGCATAAATCCTTCATCTTAAAGAGTTATTTCTTTCATATATTAATTTCTTTAGATGCTGAATTTAGTAAAGAAAGAAAAAGGTGCTTTTAATTTTTTTTAGTATCTAACAGTTTCTGAACAACTTCTGAAATGGAAGTACTCTGAAACCATGAGAGTAGCTGAACTCATGCCACTCATAATCTGAACATTGGGTGGTATTAGTGACTCTCTAGCCCTTATATGTGGAATAAAGTGCATCTATGTTAGATCATGAAAACTGGTAAGTAGAAGAAAAAACATCTTATTTGAAAAGGTGAATCTGCAGCCACTTAAGAAAAGAAAAAGAATTCCACCATGATTTTTATTTCTCTTTCTTTCTTCCATATGAAATCTGTCAAGAAAATCAATTTTTGAAAATAACCTCTGATTTTTGTTGGATTTATACAGTAATTTCTAATTAAAAACATATTTGTGTATTATTACCCGTCTACACATACCTTAGAATTCAGTCCTTTGGCATTCATGAAAGCAGCTTAATAAATGACCACAATACCAACAAATGTACTATAGTACTATAATGTACTAAAGAAACCATTCCAACAAAAACGATGTAAAATTGATGCCAAAGCACAGACAGAAGGTGAGGTCAGATTCCAACATTTGTGTCCTGATGTCTAACACTGTGATTAGGTAAAAACAAAATCTAGTCACCACAGATTTCGATCCAAGTCATTTGTAGTCTCATCCCTGAAGTAGCAATGTAAAGCAAAGGTTGATCACTCAGAAATATTTTCCTTGAACTTAAGAGTGTCACCACTAGGTCAAATAAAAGTTCAACAACCTATGTCCAGAAACACTCATGTGGCAGATGCTTAAGGACAAAGGCTATATTTAGATAGAATAAATCCTTCTTGTTTTCCTGTAAATAGCAAATTAGAGATTCCCTATGCCAGAAGTGGAATCCAGTTTGAATTTGTTTGCTCTTTTTGTAACCTTTTATGTTTTGAACTTCCAGTTTTCTGTTGACAGAGTTCCATGGTTTAACTGTGCCAAAAGAAAACGTATACTCTTCTCCTAATTGTGAACTTTTTGCTTGATTTTATTGAATGTTTTACCTTTCCTTGCATTTCACTACCTGTCCTTTTTTTCTTCTTTTGTGGAAGAAAAAGTGTGGAATCACTTCTGTTGTGATTCTGTATCTTTCTTTCCCCTTCAAGAAAGGACAATCAGAATTTATTTTATGTAAGTACCATGGCTACTTTATAATGTGATAACGAAATTTAGAAAAATTTATATCTGCGTGGACAAGATAAATATTTGCAATGGAGGGTAGAGTTAGTAAATGCCTCTTGATGAAGGTCAAAGGATGGATGACCAGAACAAGAGACTGAGAGAAGATGGATATATGAAATAATGTTTCTCCCAAATTTAAAAAACCATTCTTTCATTAGATATATAGCATGAACTATACAGAATATACTATGTAGTCTGCAGAAATATGGAAAAAATGATATATAAGGAAGAAGTTTTCTGTATTTTAACAATTTTTCCTCAACCAATCATTGCTACTTGGGATAGAAACCTGAAAGGAAACAGTAATGGTGACTATTCTACTTTATTGGTGGATTTTTTAATAGATTATGAGTGTTTCTTTTCCTCTCTCTTTTATATTTTGGACTGATTAAAATGAGGTTGGATTTAATATTTTGCACTATTTCTTCATAGTTTTAACCTAATATTTTTCTTCAAAAATATATTATTTACTAAAAGAAAAAATAAACCTCAGGTGTTTCACTGTTTTTTATTGTTATAGTCACTCTGTGGTTTGAGACCATTTTCAATTTTTACTGGAGCAGATGTATTACATGTTAGTGCAGCATTTTCAGGGTCAATCAGATATATTACCTCAAAGTATGCAAATGAAGCTTTAGAGAAATTAAAATAAAAATCAACAGAAAATTATGGCAAAGACCCATTCTTATCAAAACTATTTTTTGAATAATGCATCATCATCACAGGTCATTGCTCTGATGAAATTAATCTGTAAAGCCACCTGTGTGACAGAGCTAATGATATATTAGTGTTATTCATCATTAGCGATCATCTACAGCTGATGATCTATTAGTATGTTGCTTCAAGGATGGCGCCATCCAGAAAGAATGAACATCTATAATTAAATTATGGCACAAAAGTCAATGACGAGACCATAGTCTAACCCAGTCAGCAACAGGTAGAAACACAAGCACTAAATCACCTTCTCTAGAATTTTGTGTTTTGGATTGTTGGTGTCAACTTTGCAACTTTGTTAATCAGGTCTCATTACTCTTGTGGAAAATTATATTTGCTCTACTTCCTCTTCCAATAGCATTTGGCAACACTTAATCTATTCACTTAGAGAGGAGGACATTTTTCACATGATTTAAAAAAAGGTAAAGTCTCTTGCCAATAGCACTGTGATTCTTTTCTGCAGAGGTAGCAAAGTGTAAGATTTCCATAAGAAATCTTAGTAGTATTATATAAATTAAGTCAATAGACATTTCTCAAAGTCCTCATTCTTTTTAGCCATGGTAGTGGTAAGCAAAAAATAGCAGGAAACTCGTAAAGCAGACATTGGACAAGCAAGGCACTTCAGACCAACCCAATCATTCTAACTTCAGGATTAAGTCACAAATTTCAGTTTGGAATGACAGAACAGCATAAAATAGTGCTGTTCTCTCCATATGGAAGGGGGCCAATGGCTTCTCTGGATATCTTCTTTTACAGTTCAGCCATCTTCCTCTCACATACTACCTGGATGATACACACTTTCAGCCATTTCTCAAAAGTTCCTTCTCATTTTGTCCCTGCCCTAACTCTTATGTCTATATATTTGGCCTAACTGCTGTAAACAGATGACAAGATAAATCCTTGTCTCTGTGTTCTGTCCAGTGTGCTTGTGACCATGGTAGAGAACTACTGCTCTTAGTGTCTACATTTTTGTTACTAATCCTTCTCTTCCTTCACGGTGGACTAAACTTAAGGACAGGGTATGTAATCACTTGCTTAGGAAGAACTCAAACTCTACAGTAGCCCAGTCCAGTGAGAGTGTGCAGATGGTCTTGGTCACTGGTTGTAAGACAAAAGAAAGATTTTTGTATTTGTTTGTTGTTTTTATTTTTATCATAACAGGTAAGTCCCAATCCTCAGAAATTTATATATAGAGCAGGTAACCTATCTTGAAGTATACTGCCTCATACCCAAAGCTGCTGATATTACCATTGCCACTTTTATATGCATCCGTTTACATTAACAGTTAGCAAAAGCAGTTCCTACAGCATTGCTTTATCTTGAAAGCTCTGACAAAATATACTTTGTTTCTTCTATATCTCATTTTCTAGTGCTCATTCTTGGTAATTTGCCCCAGGGACTCTTCATGTTGCCTCCAGGACACCACTTCAAGGAAATGGCCATTGAGCTATTTCACATCCAAAGCACAAACTAATTTTTTTCTTTAAGCACTACTGCTTTATTCTATCACAGCACTAATGAAAGCTGGTGGTGATATTAATAAAATCACCCTGTATCGTGGCTGATTTCCACCTTCTCCCCAAACCATCATTAGAAGGTTATTTCATAAACTTCTGAACATACATGAACCTGAAGAGGTCATCAGATACATATGATTTCTGGACAAAAAAGAAATCCTGTTTCACATAGATACTGAGCATAGGTCCCAGACTACGTCCCAAGCTTTCTTCTGGTTCCTCCATATATTACTACCCTTCCAGTGATACATTTTATATCTGAGGCCTCGCAAAGCTAAGTTACTTTGTCATCAATGTTTTCTTAAATGTGGCTAAGCTGTCCATCAGTGACAAGAATTATGAAGAAGAAAAGAATTATGAAGTCTATCTCCTGTCAAAGGTATTCTCATACACATTCATCTGTGAGACATATCTCTAAGGAATCGTGAATTTTCAAAGGGCTCTGCTTTGTGTCCCTATTGTTTTTTAAAACCTCATCTTATTATCTTCATTTTCTCATTATTATTATTATTATTACATAATACTACTACAACTTAAAGAATACTGCTAGTTTGAAAATGTCCTCTGGCCAAACTCTTTCCTGAGAAACCAAGTAAAAGAGTGACCAGAACAAAAAGAATGTAAGAACAGGGTAAGTACAATTTATATTTTCCAAACATATAACAAGCTACAACTTGGCACTTTCTGAGCCACAATTTAAGACTACATCAAGATGTTTAATAGTTTTTGAACTTTGAACTTTTCTCCTGTGAATTCATCTAATATTTTTTGTACTCATTTATATTTTTTATATTTTTGACCTCTATGATATTTTGTGCTAATAAGTCTGATGATTTAATTATGTGTTGGGTAGAAAATCACTTTTTTTTTCCTTTATTTTAAACTTTCTGGTTGTCACATTAAAGCTGGACCATATTGTAGCCATGAAGAGATGACTCACAGAGGTGAAATAAATACAAGATTCGCAGAGATGGAAAAACATACGGTAGGAAGGAGACTGGCTCCATTCCTCAAAATTAATAATTGTTTGGGGCAAATAAACACATGAGTGTTTATTTTATATGGGAATTTCTGCTACAGTTTAGAAATTATTTTGGTAAATAAATAAATAACCCAAGGGACACAGCACTCTGAAGTGGAAGTCCCTACTGATTTCATGTTCCATGTAAATTTTATTTATCAGTACAAAGTCAAAATCACTTCCTGAAATGTAGACTGTCTCCACTCCTGTGAATTCATTTGACTGAATGTAGGTGTTTACAAGACACACATCTACCTCTGAACTAGTCACCGTTAGTTCTCTTGATAGTCCGTAGAAAAAGGCGACTTTTAGAGACTAAATCATTTTCATCCTGGATTAGATATTCCTATTTTATCATGCAAATAACAATCAAGAAGTGAAAGTTCTTCTACATCTTGGACTCAGGACACAAACAGAAGTACTAAAGCTTTCTTAAAACCCAAACCTGCCATGACTGGCAAAACTGAGGCAATGAGCTCTCTCAGGTTGAGAATCTTCATCTACAGCCCTGATAAATTCTGTCATGAAAGATGCCTAGCACAGTAAAGATCTTGCTGACATTGACATAATATTCTTCTGACAAAGTACACTTGGAGGAATCCCAAAAGGTGGGATGGGAGTTGAGCACTCCTTGGATATGCATGAGCCTATCTTGTCAAATACCTTGTCCTAATCAATAGACAGAATATGTGACAAAAATATTTCCATCTTTCAGGTGGATAAAGTTCTAAAGCAGAAACCAACTACTCAAGGCACTCCAGTTCAGAGTGAAGTTGGACCAATCTAGATGGATCACAACTGTCAATGCTGGCTAAAGTCATAACAAGATGATGTTTTATACACCCTTAAAATTCTTGCTGAGAAGTGTGTTAGCCCTCATCTTGTAGAGACCCTTTACCTTAATTTTTCAAGGCAAATATGGCATGTGTGGATCACAGAAAAGAAGGAGGAAGCCCAGTGAGGATGAGTTAAAAAAAAAAAAAAAGATTTTTATGAGAGCGAGGAAAAGACAAAATGAGGGGAAAAATGTTTCGAGGCACAAGTACATTCAGGTGCTACATTTTTGCTAGTGGGAAAGCAAGTCCCTGAGTGTGCTCTGGGACTTTCTGAGGAAAAGGAGAGAAAAGGTAGAAATCTAAGGGTAGATAGAATAAGATCACACATACCTCAGTCTTCTCAGAGTACTTTTCTGAGCAGCAAGTAAGTATACACCAGGATTTTGGTGGTAACAAAGGTTTCAAGATTTCAGGATAGTCCTCCTTTTTATCTTCCAGGTAGAGGTAATCATTTTTCAGATGGCAGAACACATGGCTTTCATGGTCCTTCATGGTCTGATATGGCCTTCTGCTTCCTGTTCAGTATTATGCTTATCTGAAAATTCCTGTTAGAGGAATTTAAATTACCCACTTATTCATCAGAAGCAGGTTTGCTCCTACCTTGTTTTTCTAGACACCTTCTAAGATGTTCTTTTCTCTTTGTTCATCAAGGGAATTTTGATGCACTTCTTTGCATCATGTCTCAATGACATAAAGTCATAATTTATACCATGTGAATGTATCCAAGAGATTTTATAATATTCTGAATTGAAAGAATGCCCTCTACAGACTTTTAAAATCACTTATCCCTGCTGAATGAAGGAAATATAATAATTAGAATCATGAAATCTCATTGTGTTGGCCTGTTCTCATCCCATCTTTTTAAGGCTTTTTATCTTCAATATATAATAGGCACAAACCACATGCACTTGGATTTATACAGTGATGAGTAACTGTTCATCTTCAGAGAGAATAAGCCAAGTGATCCAGCAACTCAAGTCTAGGGAACAAAAAAAAAAAAGAAAAGAAATTAAAATCCTGCTTAACATACAACTAGTTTTGACAAAAAATACGCTAAGCAGTACAAAACAGATTATGATTAAGTTTTCAACAAAATAGATCTAAACTCACTACATAAAAAGGGTAACTCAAATTACAACATCTCACCAACAAATAAAAAATACTATGAACCAAATGATGTATTTCTTCAAGATCTGACTGTGAGAGCCCAGCAATATAAGAAATACAATTATTGATATAAATGTTGGTGCATCCAAAGAAAATTCCCTCTTTTCTCATTTCTTTGAAATTATTTTTGTTTCTAGTGTGGTGTCCAGAGAGAAGATTCATTCTACTGTCTCTTGTCCAATATCAGCTATACTACCAATAGGTATTAAATATGAAATAGCATTCATTATGTTTAAGACTGTCAAAAGTATATTCATAATCATGACAGATAGTATAGAAAAACATAATATGTCATAGGACTGGCCATATATAAACTCTTTTCGAAAGCAAAGCTGGCATATTAAAAAAAGGGGGAAGTGTAAACATCATAACCATATTGTCACACTTCAGCAAATGTGGTGTTTTACATGCACTCAGCATAAGTAAACAAACCACTCCTATCAGTAGAAAT
This sequence comes from Crypturellus tataupa, assembly GCA_034781795.1. Classification (NCBI taxonomy): domain Eukaryota; kingdom Metazoa; phylum Chordata; class Aves; order Tinamiformes; family Tinamidae; genus Crypturellus; species Crypturellus tataupa. Next base: position 667,910 of record JAWLRI010000108.1, on the reverse strand, counting down.
AAAAATGTAAATCAGAGGGGAAAAGAAAAAGCAAACATTAGAAAAATGTGTCCATAGTGTATTTTTTTTTCTTTGATCTTATGAACTACCTTTGTGAGTTCTAGAATACCAGCTCTATTGCTTTAGATAAAGTGCAAACAATAAGTATGCCAGGCTTCCTCAGGGGAAATTACAAGACAGAAGAAGCTAAGGCAGGAAGAAAGAGCAACCTGCATGCTTGCTATAACAGTGGAGTCCTTTTTCCCTGTTAAATGAAGTGTGACTGGGTTGCCAGGTTTAGCAGATCTAGTAACTGACTTATTCTATAGCATTCTTAAGTGGCAAATTAGAAAACAGATTTTCAATAATTGAAACTCTGAAGAGAATATATATGGCTAAGCACATATGGCTGTCTACAGCAACTGAGTTTGGAGTCTGATTCACCTTATCCAAGAGATAGCTGAAGAATCTAAGGAGAAGACAAAACTGGAATCTACTCTGCTCCCAAACAAAAACAAACAAACAAAAAAAAAGCATTAAGTATCTGCAATCCAAAACAAACAGCTCTGTGGATGTCCACAAAAGCTAGCACTGCTGTATGACCAATATTCACTGAAATAAGAAACAATTTACAAAACTTCATTGCCAACATTGGAGCTAAAATTTATCTTTTTTTTTCATGTATATTCCTTAGCCTCCACTGCACCATCTAACAGCAGTAAAACAATGATCTTCTCATTTAAATATTGTGAACAGATAACTATCTTTGTATTTATTCAAAAGGGAATTTTAGTCTCCTTTAGCACCCTAAAATTAATGTCCGTATTTCATTATTATTACATCAGTAGATCAGTTCCATAGTGAGAGGTGATGTCAAATATATAAACTGAAAATGTGACAGATCTGAAATTTGTGTTTAAATATAACAGTATTTCAAGCCAAATTACATTCAAATTTACAATATGTTTATTTATTTTTCTGTGCCTCCTAAAAAGACATATGAACTGTGTAATGTCAAAGAAAGTGAAGAATGCAGTGGATATTTATGTTCTTTCAAAGTACACAAATTTATGGTCTTTCTCAGTATCAATGCTTTCAATATCCCAAAGTTATAAAGAGATTGCTGTGGTTATGAAGAGATTTAAAGATATTAATACACAAACAATACTGTTGTCAATAAGCAGCAAATTCAATATTTTACATATTAAATTGCCATAACTCCTGAAAATGAGTAGATTTATAAGGTCTAGAAGTGCCTTTTATCAATATTCAATTCTTATGAATGATTTTCAAATTTAAGAAGAATATTTAAATGTAGGAAAAATGTGGTATTATTAGTTATTTTAATACCACTTCGGCACTATTGAAAAGCTGAAGAAAAGAATAGGATGTTCATGAATATGCAAAAATAGACTTGCATTCTAGGTCACCTAGTTTCAATTTGAGTGACATCTGAAGTCACTTCCAAGTTTTGGTTTCATAATTCCTTAAGAAAAAAAGAAGTTTGTGATCCTAGAGAAAATATTCAAAGTATTATGCTTTTAAGATCTGTCTCTGATGCATGTGTAAAGTTACAGACCTCACAGATCCGCTAAGTCAAATCTGCTTAGTATATCTGACTACTAGATAGCTACTAGTCAAGAAAAAAAATTATGAACAGTTGGACTACATTCTGAAGAAAGTAGGAAACAATTAATTATTTTTTGAGAAAATTAGACTAAATAGAAGCTAACTAGAGAGAAATCTCCAGAAAACTAGAGACTGACTGGATGGCAGAGCTCAGAGGATGATGATAAATAAGGCCAAGTCTAGTTGGAGGCCTGTGGCTAGTAGTCACAGGGGTCAGGACACTCCACACAATTTAGTGTCATCTGCAAACTTTCTGAGGGTGCACTCAGTGCTGTTGAACTTGTTCATTAGTGTCTTGGATGAGGGTGCTGAGTGCACCCTCAGAAAGTTTGCAGATGACACTAAACTGTGTGGAGTGTCCGACACTCCTGAGGACTGTGCTGCCATTCAGAAGGACCTAGACAGTTTGGAGAATTGAGCAGACAGGGAATCTCAGGAGGTTCAACAAGGACAAGTACAGAATCCTGCACCCGGGGAGGAATAACCCCAGTACAGATTAGGGGTTGACCTGCTGGAAAGCAGCTCCGCAGAGAGGAGTTTGGGAGTCCTGCTGAACAACAAGTTAACCGTAAGTCAGCAATGTGCCCTCGTGGACAAGGACAATGGGATCCTGGCCTGCATCAGGAACAGTGTTGCCAGCAGGTAGAGGGAGGTGATCCTCCCCCTCTCCTCAAATCTAATGAGGCTGGACCTGGAGTATTGTGTGCAGTTCTGGCCTCCCCAGTACAAGAGGGATATGGAACTTCCAGGAAGGGTCTAGTGCAGAACATCAAAGATGATTAAGGGACTGGAGCATCTATCTTATAAGGAAAGACTAAGCAAGCTGGGCCTGTTTAGCCTGGAGAAAAGAAGGTTGAGAGGAGATTTGTTCAACATGTTCAGATACCTGAGGGATAACTGTAGGGAGGATGGGGCCAGGCTCTTCTCCGTGGTGGCCAGTTATAGGACAAGAGGTAATGGGTACAAATTGAAACACAGGAAGTTCCACCTCCACGTGAGGAAGAATTTCTTTACTGTGAGGGTGACAGAGCCCTGGAACAGGCTGTCCAGAGGGGTTGTGGGGTCTCCCTCTCTAGATATGTTCAAAACCCAGCTGGATGCCACCCTGTGCCACAGGCTCTAGGTGTCCCTGCTGGAGCAGGGAGGTTGGACTAAATGATCTCTAGAGGTCCTCTTCCCTCCCCATTCCATGGGATTCTGTGAAATCATAAAGTAGGCAAGACAAGAGAAAGTATTACCATCTGTCTGTTCATGAATTATTATAATTGACTGTACAGAAATAACTGGACTAACTGGACTAGCCTAGTTAGAACCCATGAACCTGAAATGATTCAAACGCAACCCTGAACTCTTCACATCCAGGAAATATAACTGTCTGAACATTTTGTGGGACACTTGCAGATCCTCTGTTGATTTTAGAGACATGTACATTTCAGACTGACAGTGCCAGAGATAGACAGGGAGAACTATTCTGTATATTCAGGTTTGGGGCATTTTCCCAAACATTTAATATCTCTGGAAATCCCTATAGCTTAATTATTCTGGATGACTTACTTAAATTTAGGCTCCAAATTTTCAGTCTCATATTAGATACTCACTGTCAGCTCACCATCTTTCTGGTTCTCTTGCATAATTTCCCATCCAATTTACAAGCTATTAAGTCACTTCTCATTCTTTTAAATTCTTTTTATCATTCCATTTTAAATAAGATGAAAGGAGGAATTTTACCTCAAATTTGCAGCAGTAAGTAAACAACATAATGCAATCATCTCCAAAATGTTTTATTTTTTGTTTATCTATTTGTAAGCACTAATGCTGGATTGATAATTGTTAACAAATAGTTAACTGTAGTGAGTTACTGTAGCATAATATTTTATATTCACAAGGCGTCTACTTATACCAATTTTTTACTGTGGTCCTGACTGTTCTTAGTTGCATAGAAGGGTTGAGGTCAGCTCAAATGGAAAGCTTCCAAGAAAAGGCTAGATGGTACAAGAAATAGCACTAGTGATTTAGTAGGCAGTATTTCCCCCTCTAATTCAACACTGAATCAGTTCTTCTGCTTTTAAGGGGCACTCTGCAGTTGTAAAGATAATATTTCAGATGAAAAATTAGTCCTGAGAACTTGACTTCACTATTTCTGGTCAAATAAAGTACAGTCGCATATATTTATCTTGTCTTCCTTGCCAAGTCTTTCCTTACAGAGTTACATTTTGCTGTACACTTCCTTTTATATTTCATTTCAAGAAAGGCTCTAGTCTTTTTTTATTTTTTCCCAACTTTATGACTTAAACTATTGAGCATCCACTGGGCAAAGTTACTTTGCTCCTTGTGCTCCTGGAAAGAGCTTTGATGTTCTATACTGTTTTCAGTGATGACATCTTTCTAATAAAATTTTTACCTGCCTGTAAAGCACTGGAACAACTTTCTTAGGAACACTTCCCCCTTCATTGGAGGATTTGCAGAACAAGTTAGACAGACTTTCAGCAGATGAAACATCAATACACTTGATCCTATTTCCATGTCGTGTCATTGAGACTTTATTAATTATTGTTCACCAAGCTTCTAAGTTGAAAGTGCCAGTATCCATGGAAGGTCTTAGTAATAGCAAAAAAAAAAAAAAAAAAAAAAAAAAAATTAAAAAGTAGCCATCAAAACTTTCAAATAACAAAGAAAATGAAGTGAAACAGAAAGTAAAATTGAAGATGCTTGCAAGCAAAGTCACTGAGTTGATCTTTGACCTTCAAATACTGTTGACTTATAGTACAATATAAGGTTTATTAACTGACTGCATAGCAGCTCTTTACCTGAGTGATAATTGCACTTTTTTTTTTCTATAGTACTGCCTTACCATTTAACAAAATAGTGAAGTAAATAGGGAACAAAATAGCTTCAGTCCCCAGGAATAAAAAAGATACTGACAACAACTCAGCAGAAGTCACTTAAAATATCCACCAGAGTTTATAAAAAAAGTGAATATCTATAAAAATCTGAAGTAACCAACTAGATTTTAAAACTAATACTTCATTTTCAGATAAAATCTGGGTTGCATTTTCTTGGAAATAAATTGTAAATTTTCTTTCAAAATTAAATGAAACCGACACAAGTAGTACATATGCATCCCTGTACGCAAAAAATCAGGCAGAGGGGGCAGGAGACCTGCGTGGATGAGCAAGGAGCTTGTGGCAAT
>JAWLRI010000108.1:624506-663012 GCA_034781795.1 Crypturellus tataupa | reverse complement strand
GTGCAGGGGGGTTGGACTAGATGACCTCTAGAGGTCCCTTCCAACCTTAGGCATTCTATGATTCTATGATTCATATAATTAAAATATATTAATCCCTGTTTCAATTTTGAGATTTATTTATCTTTTGCCAAGCTGAACTGTGCCACTTAATTTGACTTCTTAGTTTAGGTTGTGCAGGACTCCATTATTTACTTAGCTGTATATTATATAACTTCCGTGAATAATATTAATAATAAAAGGTATTAAAAAGATGATATACCAAAATAAGGGCCAAAAATAAAAAACTGTCATCAATCCAAGTAGTTTTATTAAATTACATAATAACTGACCAGATTCTCACCTGACCTATAAGACCATCATTTCATGAAAGCTAACCTGAGAAAGCAACAGGACAAGTTTATTCATTAGCTGCTATATTTCAAAGAATTCACGTGAGTACAAAGATAGTGAATTCTTAAGATTTTTAAAGCTTGTGATAAAGATGTGAAATATTTCTGTAATATTTGGATTCAGCTAGGACAGATGAATAAAACATGGTGAAGATTGAGGAAACAAGAAGAGGAAAAAAATCCGACAGCATACTAGCATAATACCTAAGAGACAGACAGAGAGAAAAGAAAAAAAAAAAAAAAAGGTTTAACAAAAAGATAACTTACATGGACTATCTTGGGGATCAGTATTTGGTAAGGAAAAAGTCAAGTTGCTGCATATTTATGAAATGTGAAGAATAATCACAGTGGTCAAATTCTTCAGAATGATACAGTTCCTTCCTTCCTTTGTAATGCAGATTAGCAATATCTCCATGTACTCATAAACAGTTAAAGAACTTTAGTGTGATTCAGCTCAGATTTTATTATTTTGGCTTGTCTTCCAACGATATTTTGCAGAATTGCTCTACATGCAGAAAATTGATTTTAAAATTTTGAAGAAATTTGTAAGACAGTTTGACATATGGACTTTATCTTACGTTTATCCACTCAGGAAGGGAAAAAGTACTGTGATACCTTAGTATCCAGTCAGAACTAATCCATACATTTCAGGTTTGAGGCAATAAAAACTTATACTGCATATATAGATGCTGAAGAATACTTTATAAATTACTCTGTCATTTTACAAAGAATAAATTATGGAAAATAAAGGACTGCTTATGATCAAAAAGAAAAGACAAATGAGGCTAACCTAATGCATTTCATATCTGAAATTATTCTCAGAACTGTATTAATGTAAGAATTCTGGCAGCTGCCAGCAAATATCGGTGGGATTCTTTGCTCTTTTACTTATCTGAAAGAGAGGTATGTATGTTTGAGGTAATCACTCAGGCTTTTTTATAGTCCTTGGAGGAAAATCAGTGTCTAGGGAAGGAAATCAACTCCACCTAGCCATTTAAAATAGAGTAATGAATCATCCTTAGATTACTTCAATCTAGTATCTCAGAAAAAAAAGGCTGCGATAACTAGCCGAGCTATAGACTTGTAACTCTGAGATACCCCAATTTAGGGCAGAAGAATGACAGAGCTCACTGAGGAAAGAGAAAAATTGAACACCTATGTTGAACTCCAGAAGAGGGTGCTTTTTCACTAATTTGAAGGGATTTAGGATTATTATTCAGTCTTGAACAACTAACTTTTAGTAAAGCTATTTTTATTAAGTATCAGCTTAATAGTAGACTTTTGTAAAGCATTTGGTAGTGGCAGTGTCATCTTCCTTTATATTAAGTGAGGGCAATGGTCAGCTTCTGATACTTAGGAGAATCATACCCTGAGAACATATCATACAATATAACAGTATAACTTTATTAATAATGTTCAATTCTCATCATGAAAACCTGCAAACAAAATAACCAGTTGAATTCCTCAGTCAGCTTTGGATAAACAAAAGGAATAAAGAAAAAGAAAGATTGGCTCAGTTATGAAGATGTTTGAGGTTTGGTGTTTGCTGTATCAGCAAACATGGGCGCTATCAGAAGGAAAATCCCTGTTCATCTTTCTTATGGGCTTATCTTTTGCCCTTGGGCTATAACCTGTCATGTGAATTTTCAGACAATGTGACTCAAATGAAACATATCTAAAATTTTCAACATTTTATTTCTGAGTAGAAGTCCAAGTTGAAATCTATTCAATATATTCCTCATTTTGAATATATGATTGAGATTTCATTACTGGCCAAACCCTGCAGTTCTCATTTAGTGCTTCTCTGGGTAATATTTGCATATGTGGTCAATCATCTCGAAAATAAATGGAACCTGAGGAAATGCTGTGGATGTTTCCAGAAATTTTTAGGCAAGACAGTCCAATTGGATCTAAATCCTCTGACAATTTCGAATGGACGGATAAAAGATCTAGAAAGCTTGTGAGTCCTATTCATATTTTCATATCACAGGAGCCTTCTCAGGAGAAGTTAGTATTTGAAACCCAATGTTTTGGATCTCTACAGGGAGGAGGGAGTTCTGAAAGTGTCATGAAACTCTTTACTATTAATTAGATCTTGCCAGAAATATGACATATACATATATAGACAAACATGCATATCCCTATATGTTTATATAGAGATACACCAATATATCAACTATTTATATATTATTTAAATTTATCTAGATTATATTTTTAATAACTCTAGTGATGCATATTTTCATGCAAAATTTCGAGAACTGATAGGGAAGTGAAATGTACATAAATTCTCGTAAAAAAAGAAAAAAGTAAAAAGTGCTGTTTTAATCTACTTTGTCACTTTTTTTTTTGCAGAATTGTGTTGTGATTCGAAGGAATTTGTCTCTGAAAAAGCAAGTTTCTCTTACATTCTACATATACCTAGAATACTGCCTGTTTGTCCTTGAGAAACATTTGGCTCCTTTTATTGAGCTTTCAGAAGCATTAAATCTTATGGTGCTATAACCTTTGCATTGTTGCTATGGCCATGTAATTTCTTCCTTTTAATCATTAAACTTCAGATATTCTTCATCATTACACTCAATCTTGTTCATACTCATTTTAGGATTACTTTGCAAAAAAACAAACAACAACAGAAAAATCTGCATTTTAACCCTTGTTTCCATCTCTTCCTCTTCAAATATTCTATCCACTTGCCTTGTCTTGCCATTTGTGTTACCTCTTCCTTCTCTGAAAAAAATTCCACTATATTTCAGCCATTTCAGATTACTAACACTTGGCTATAGTTGGCTTTCTCACTTGTTTATCTCTTTTTTTATTATTACTTTGGTCTCAATGAAGGTACTTGCTTTCATCTAGTGCAGTGATGTCACAGGAATTCTGTAACATCCACAATAATAGTTTTATAGCCTTTGGAAACTTATGAATAAGTTAAACACTACAGATGGCATAATTTTATCTTTTTTATATATATAAAAATACATCTTTTCTCCCAAGGAATTATATTGCACTGACTGATGAAATGATTTGGAGCCAAAGTTTGTCTTTTTTTTTCTTCAGTTAATAAAGATCTAATGGAAGATATTGCTGCTTCTTATATGCTCTACCTCTAAAATTCCATTAATGTTCTCAAAAAAATGATTTTGTACATTTTTTCACAGATCTATTTTAATCTTGTTCTGGAAAATAAAGTAAGTAAAGAAAGTATCAAATTCTTTAAATCTGTTCTCAGGTCATTTAGTCTATTCTTTTGCCTGCATCCAACTCTGGGTTCTTTGGCAGCTGGAGAGGAAATTGTTATATTAAATACTATATATCAGCTTACTTACTTAAACAATGAGACTGAATTTGGTATTTTTTTCTAAAGATGAAGAAACTAGAAACTGCTTTAGAACAGATGGAAAAATAGTCATTATAATTAAGAATCAAAATAAAATGAGGGCATTTAAATAGGTCTAAAAATATGAAATATAGTACAGAAAGATGTTGTGACTAGCAATTCTAAAATAACTTGAGGGGCTCCACAGTATAAGCTAACAGATGAAAGTAAGTTAGGTATGGAGAGTGCTTATTATTCTGCTAAAATTACTTAGAGAATTGTTGGCTATAAAATATGTTACCTATACAAAGGGTGCTGTAATTGTCGTCATCTTAAGCTATTTTGAGACAAGAATGTGCTCTGAGGCAGAAGATTTGTAGAATCTTGTTAAACTCTTCTAATTGTCTTCAAGGTTGTTATAAAAATTTGAAAATAATTAAAAGAAAGCTATCTATTTGGGCCATCATCTTCTCATTTTTAGTGATGTGACTCAAGAGACACAGTTCAGTCAGCTGAGGTCTAAATCCCTTGTAGAAGAATTTTGCAAAATAATGTTATAATGATTAGGCATTTTTATTTACTAAGCATCTTGCTACAAGAAGTCTAAGCAAATTATTCTTTTAGATTATAACAGAAGTGAAGAAATGATGAAAAAATGAAGAAAATGCAGCAAATATTCATCATCTACATTCATCTGTGCATGTGTCACATATGTATGTCTACTGTTTTCTTATAAAGTGATATATGCTTAGAACTAATTGAATGTTTAAGAGCATTTCTTTTATGTACAGAATAAAAGAAGATGGGGCTACTATGTGATAAATACTAGTATTATTCATTTGAATCAGCAATTTTTTAAAAGATTATTTATCATCTTACCCTATGATTCAGTTGATCTAGCAATTCAATTTTTACATATTTGCAAAAATGTGTTTTCGTATATTATATATGTACTTTCAATAAAATGAAGGCAATTCACCAACGGTAGTACAGCAAAAATATCTGTTCCATTGCAGTCAGAACAAGTATTCTGAATGTTGAAGATCTGCCAAGATTAGTCTTTGAAATCATATCATGTTGTCTCTTGTGCACTTTACTGTATAATAAGCTGCCGTAAAACAAAAAATGCAGCTCAGGAGCTTAAAAGCCCTTACAATTTAAACTCATCTGGAGATAACCCACCTAGTTTATACTGATGTCATTTTCAAGAGTGTCTGATCTGATACAAAATAACGTTTATTTCTCAGGCCCTAATTTTTCCAAAACACATAGACAGTAATATGTAATTATTTGGAGGAAAGGAATTTGCTTCCTTAGTGTAAATCTGTATGTTTTCAGTAAATCAGATTCACGTCTGAAAATTTTAGTCCTCTCATGAAGGAATTAAGCAATTCACATTCATCTCTAGGTGATTATAAGTGTTTTAACACAGGCATTTCTTATAAGAGTGGAGTAGGACATGTAAAGTGGAATTGACTTCAGGCAAACCGTAAGGTCCTTCAAGCTGGGTAAATCTATCTGCTCATGCCTGTATTAAATGAATAAGAATGACCGACAGTCAAAAAAATAAATGGATTGAGGTTTTGCAGTTCATCGGTCAGCAGCATTTAAATGCATACCAGATACAGGTGAAGCTTTTGCTAGAGTCCACTTTAATCATTACTGCATACAGGAGAAAGAGTGAGAAGCCAGCACTAGCTCTTGATATCAGGTTAAATATGAGTTGGTACAGCAGGAGAAAGAAAGAAAAAAAAAAAGGGCTGATATCTGGGTTTTGTAAAAGAAAGAATTCAATTATTGGTCATATGTTTCAGACTGCAGAAGCTGAAAACTGGAATTATGCGGTAGTAGACCTGGCAGTCACAGAAGAACAGCTGGTGGTTGGTCATCAAAAATATTATATTAGATACATCAAATTTTAGGGAAGATGTTCGCCTTCACGTCAGAGTTCAATCATTTTTTAAATTCATGTTAGGAAGATAACTGCTATCTGTACAGAGTCATATGCAAGGGAAATCAGTCAAGCTAGTCACTAGTGCCAACTTGTGGTAGATGATAGGCTTTTCATAAGGTGCTGGCTATATTAGGGAGAAGGATACTCCCGCACCAGGGAAGCTGGCAACTTTAACATTCATATTTAATACTGTAAAGCCACTACTTTCTTGGCTGAACTTTTAACCCTGGCAGGAAGAAAAGGCAAAGAGGTCCCAACAAAGCTGGGCACCTGCTGCAATGGGGCACAAAAGGCAAGAACAGCCATATATTAGGTGGAGAGATTGAAATAATGAATGATGATAGCTTTCACCAAATGGCTCTGAAGTTGTTTCCTAATTTAAGTGTATGTTCTTCTGCTGAACGATGAAACTTTGAAAACTACAGCTGTCTCATTCTGAAATCTTTCACTCACAGCCTTATTTCAAAAGGATGTTTTCTCCAATTAGAAATGTATTGTATTTTCACACAATACCACTATCACTTTCAGTAGCATTTATATTTCCACAGGTTTTTCAAGTTCACAGTATTTGTAGTTTATTATGCTAGCAAATCGTAGTCAACAAAAACAACAGCAACAAAATCTTTTTGGCATCTGAAATTTTCTTTACAATCAATAAAACTGGAAGGGGGCTCAGATTCACCACTTAGTCCTTCTCCGGGAATAACTATGTTAAATAAATGCCAAAGTAGGACTGAGTTTGTGGAAGGAAAGGGAAGGGAAGTGAAAAGGGAAAATGAAAAAGCTGGTTGCAATCATTCATACAAAACACTTGTTTCTCACGGATCAAGAATTCATGGCAAATCGATTCAATGGATAATCATTATTCTACAATACTCTTTGTTTTTCCTTTTTTTTTCTTGCATTTATTTTCTTCTTTTATAAAGTAAAGTAAAACTGTTTCCAAAACAACAGAGTAGCACAGAAAAAGTGCCATGAGAATTTTAGTTGGGCATACAGTAATATGATAACTGCCATGGATAATGTTATTAAACTCAGGAGTGGGAAACAAAATTTCCAAGTTATTAAAACATTTAATAAATTCCTCTTGAAATATATACATTTTATTGAAAGAAACTCAGCAAGTCATGGCACAAGCTACCAGTGAAATATTTAATAGATTTTATTAACAGAGTATTTTAGATATACTTTTTGTGTACAAAGTAAACAGATGAATGCAGAGTACATGAGAAATGTTTGAAACTAGCATATTGCAAGTTCTACCCCAAACTATGTATTGTAAATTTTGACAAGAACCATATATTTTGCTAACATTCTGATAGATTTTGCAGTTCTAAATTCCACTTCTGTTCTGATTCTAGTTTAGGATTAACTCTATTTTCTGTCACTGCCTTATTGATCATAATTAGGAGCTAAGGTCTTAACTCTTAGTACACATTTTCATGCCATCCAAATGTGTTATTTTGATTTTAAATTATGGCTGAAAGAATCAGCCCATAGACTGATTCGTACAGATTCATCTTGAAATAGTTGTGGTCAGTGGAAAGTGAGAAACAAAAAGAGCATCTTCCTTAGCCAAAATCAACCTAAGAGATAAAAATCCTTTCTCAATTGTTTCTTTAGTCTCCAATTCGGTATTTCCTAAAGAGAAAATGCACGACAGTGAGAAACTTTACTTTCATATACTTCTGCAGCACCTAAAAGGGCACGTATGCCTTAGAGGTGCTATCCCAACATGAGTAATGAATGACAGGGAAGGCAAAGAAACTTGGGCAGCATCCTCAGAAGTCAACAAAAATAAACGTTATGTGATTTATCTAACAATCATGTCCCTCCTCTAATGAAACTTCTCCAAAAGATGTCACAATATATGGCCCACAAAATGTGTACAAAGTGACCTAAAAGACACTGAAATACTGAGGGAAATATCAGTTTCTAATGTATTTGGTCTATTATCATCTGCATTGAAGTGTTTTAGGAAACCTTTTTCAGTAGGTATTACCCCTGTTTGTAAATGTAGTAGTGATGCCATCTACAGGTTAAATGGAGGTGAACCAAAATACCCCAAATTTCCTACAGCCTTGACATACTATCTTATGCAAACTGAAGTCTTTACTAAACACATAAAAATAATAAGCAAACTAAAATATATCAAGTTTCAAATAAAACAAAAATGGGAAGAAGCCTTGCTATTCCGTTCAGGCTAGCTTACTGATGCATATTTTTCCTCCACTAATTGTTAGACAAGATCTCTGAGTATGCCTCACTTCTTTAACATTAAGTGTTTTTATTTTCAAATCACATAGTAAAATTAATGTCTTCTAGTTCCCACTTCTTTCTCCCCCTTCCTCCCCCTTTCCAACTCCCCATAGGAGGAAGCTCTCAATTTTGTGAATTTTACCATGGAGATGAAATTTTAGTGAGGCGTTCCATATGTCAAAGGAATTAAATGATGATATCATATTTGCACGATGCGGAGGGAATGCATGCTGTACATCTTCAGTGCCGTTCTTTTCACAGTATGTAGGAGAACATGATTAAGTGCCATAGCCAAACATAAAAGCTATAAATGTGAAATGGGAAAACCATCAAGAAAAGGAAGATGTGTGGAAACACAGTGGCAAAAGGATTGTAATATCAAGGTAAATACAGTTAACTCATAGCTAGAGCAGCTATTAGCAAGATTATTCCAATAAGCCATTCTATTATCCTATGAAACATTCAAAATGCTGTTTTGCCCCCCTTGTATCAATTTTTCCCTTGAGTTCAGTGGATTTCATCCTCTCTCCTCTATTTCTTTTCTGCACAACATCAATCACGCACACCCTTCTCTGAATGTGAAAACAATAATTATGCATGGAATATCCAAAGACTCTTTTACATGAGCTGAGCTCCTTCAGCCATGTAGCTTTCAGTATAAGAAGTCACTAAGAAAAACAGGTAGTGCTAGACATACGAGTTTTGCTCAGCTACATCTGCAATATCTATTATTTGGAGGAAGGACAGAAGAAAGGAAGGAAGGTGAGAGAAAGGCAATATCTCCCTCTAGTAGATCTGACTTTGCTGGAAGCAGCTGCAAAGCTGTTTTTAAATCTGTACTTAAAAAAGTGGATTTCTCCAGGGTGTTTCCAAACCTTTATATCGAAATCGGTTGTTAGGCTGTGCCTGAGTATCATTATACTGGAATAGCATTTGCAAAACATTTACATTGCTATCCCGGCCAAACAACTTTTCTGTATTAAAATAATTCTTTTTAATGAAAAGTGTAGATGTTTTTACATACTTTTATAGCAGCTTGATCATATCTTGGCGTAATCAGCCTTGAAGTAAATCTAGTCTACCTCTCAAAGGAGCATGTTATACTGAACAAAAAATTGCATAGGCCATGGTTTCCCATGCCCAGATTTAAAAATAACAGTAAAAGAAGTATACAGAACTGTGCTGTTTAGGCAGACTTTTAATGAATCCAGGTGATTGATAGGATTGTCTATAAACAAACAACCACACAAAATCAGTAAAATGGCAAGGAGGATTCATAGAATAACATTATGCTAATCCCAGGAAACTAATTCTAGTGATGTACTACAAGAGCAGCTGTATGTATCCATTCACCCAAAACAAGAAAATATACAGTGGAGACCACTCAAAAGTTTAGTGTTACCTCACAGTGCTTTACAGAAAATCAATGTAATATTCATTTCTAGTGCCAAAATTAGGAGTTTGTGAGTGCTTACATAAGTTTCCAGTTCCTAAAAGGAACAGATAAACACTTCTTGATTTGTGAAAGGGAAGTTGGTGATATGACACACAGAAACTATGTTTCCTAATCTAGATTTTATAATTTTAATCTAACTCTCCCTCAGCAATATTATGTAAAACAACCCCTGGTTTATGGGAACTTAATTCCCAATATCCACATCTATTTATTTTTCCCAGAATATGACTTATCCTCCTTCTTCCTCTATCTCCAGTACTTGTTAATGAAAACATTTGAGCTTCAAAAAATTTGGCATGTCCTAACTTGAAAAGTGGACAAATAAGTAATAGATAGCTCCTCTGTAAAAATGTTCATCTCCCAGTTATATAAATCTTGATTATGTCTCTGATTTGATTGAAATGCACACGCTGGTCTTAAATGTATGTACACTGCTATAACAATTATGTGTTGTTTAGTGTTATGGTTTAATAACATATGCTTTTAAATTGATTAGACATTTTAACTATCACGCTCTGCTCCTCTCTAACAACACTTGTTGTGGATCTGCATCACTGACACAACCAGTAGTGACATATCACAGCAGAGAATGTGGGCCTGGAGGGGGAACAAACAAAAGCTGTTTGTCAGAAACACATGATCAAAGTAGTTAGGGATTTCAGAGACTTCTGTGAAAAGAAAATAAACAGAAAAAAGAGATGCATACACACAAAAGTTTTGCCATCAGAATTTGCATATGTAGGACTTAGCAGAGGGAAAAATTACTTTCTAATGTTGTGTTTCTCTCTAGCCTGAAGCGGTAGAACAAATTTCTTATGTGGCACTTATTGATATAGTTTGTGCAATTATCTTAAGTACCTTAATTATTAATGAGTTCTTTTTCCCCCACATCAGTGAGAGGGAACACCTGCCTGTCATGACTGGCAAATACAAAAAAGAGATTAGGCAAAGTCTAAACACCACTAAAATATTTTAAGGTTTCTTTAATAGTAACAGAACAAAATGTCATAAAAATATTGCGGTTTCTAAAGAGAATTTTAAAACAACAACAAGAAAAAAATATTTTTTAGGGTTGAAATCCTGTCAGCACAGGAAGTCTGCTTCATGGACTACTTCAAGAATCTGGTACAGAAACACTGGTATAATCAAAGGGATTAATCTCCAGCAGTGGCCATGTAATGACTAATGCAAATTACAGATTCATAAAGATCTGTAGAATCAGTTAGCCTTGTATGAAGTAGAGCCTATAGAGAATCTCTATGCCACCCATTATTTTTGTTATATCACATTCAATTAAAAGTCTTCAAGGATTAAGTCATTGCAGACTCAGCAGTCTATTTTTGTGAAAAATACTCTTATTTTAAAAATGTAATTTCTACATTCAACCTCCAGGTGGGTGATTTCGGTCTTTCTTTATGTGTTAAGATACTCTTTAATATCAAAAGTCCTAATGCTGTGTGACTTAGTAAGGAGTATTAAGTTACTTTATGACCTTCTTTTCAATAAGATAAATGAGATTCTCACACCTCTCTGCAAGGTACATATCTTTCAGGTTCTGAAACACACTGAAATCTTTCCATCAGTTACAGAGGGCTTGAGTTTTAGGCATCTAATGTAACGCGATCTAAACCTGAACTAGCAGTCTGGTATTCTTTTGCAGACGAGAGAGAGAGAGGCTCTTCAATTCATCTGACAATCTTAAGACCACTGTTTTGATACAAAAGCTTTATACAGAAATATAGTTAGAAACACTTGAACAAAATCAGTCTTGTACTATACATGTCCTGGTTTTGACAAACTGGATAACCAATAAATTGCATTAGCTGATGAGTAAGAAATGTATCCTAAATTCTTCATCGCTGTAATAGACTGAAGAATCTTCCAAGGTACATTTTATGATATATATATGTCTTGTACGGGGAACTCATTATAAATCAGCAACTTAAAATAATTTACTTTCTCTGATACTACTGGTTTAGCCTTCCTTTGACTTTCATCTCCGTCTTGGAGTAAAATTAATAAATATTGTAGAAGTCAAGATTTTTTTTTCACTGATTTAAGAATCGTACCACTCGCATGTAATTGCTTTAAACAGTAAATGATCCCTGTGAAAGCATTAATTTGTTGGCAGAGACCACTGGTAACCAAACTGGCAATGAAACTCTTCAGGATGTTATATAATTGTTGAATAGTAACTGAGATAACACATCTTCTAAGAGAAACACAGACCAGAATCAATGAGTCTACACCATACATTTCATATAAATTTATTTCATAGAAACACATTTTCCATTTAATAATTTTTAACTACTTTAAATTTGGTAAAACAATAAAACTTTAAATGTTATTAGTCTGTGATCAGAGCAAGCACATTCAGGACAGCAACTGAAATGATCAAGCGGTTTTCTGTGTATTATCTGATCCATAAACTTGGATTTTTGAAAACATGGACATGTGTTTGCATTTTAACTGCTTGTGAGTGGGGATATGTTTGATGTGCACACCTGGGCTTTGGGTCTTGGCTGTACTCAAAGCTCCAATAACATTTAAGAGGTCACAATTCTGACATACAAATCTCATCTCTTTAAAGTAACTTTTAATTATTTAAAATTATACATAGTGCATATGATTGGCTTTCACAGGACACATTGTTTAGAAAGACAGTGTTATATTTTGAGGATTGCAAGTACTATTTAAATCCAACCAGCGAAAGGACTTCTGCATTTTCCAGAATATAAGAAAACTCTTCAAAGAAACTGAACAAATTCTGTAGACCACCCGTAAGGAAAATCTCTTGAGTAGTTTCCAGTACAATAATCACTAATAAATTCTGCTACAGTGGGTCACAATATCATATTCTGTACTTATTCAGAAACTCTTTTTGTAGTATGTTGGCAAGTTCTCACCACTGGCAATGTTTAAATACACATATACTTTACAGAAACAGCTAATCATAAATATGATTTATTAAATAAACAGGTCAAAGTGTTACTTGATCTTGAAATAAAGACTACAAGAAATAAAACGTTCACTGTTCCCTCTTGCAGTTTGTTTTCCACAGATAACCAGTCTTACTGTAAGTACGTTCGTCATTTATATCTTTCTGGATTTTACTTCCAGCCCAGCAGTCTCTTACGCTTTTTTCTCTTCTATTTTGAGATTAATCAGCTCTTTAGGAGCTTATATTTTCTCCTCTTTGCAATACCGAACCGTATCTTCAACTTTTCCAAAACGTAGTTATTATAAGCTTTGCCTGAACAAAGTTCCAAAGTTTTGGGATATCGAGATAGTGAAAGCTTTTTTTTTTTTTTTTTTTTTCGAGTCTCTAAATTACAGATGTTTCATTAAGATAATGGTCCTGAGGGGCATATGCCACAGGTGTCATAAGGTGCTGAGGTTTCTTGTCCAATAAATCTGGAATCATAAATTTATACACAGTGTATTAATAGCTTCCTAACCAATGGAAAGTGTAAGAGCTGCTCAATAAAAGAAATATGCATTTTTGTCTCTCAGAAATATTATGTTATTTCCGTTAAACTATCATGGGCTAAAATGCCAAATGCATAATCTGAATAGGAAATGAAATATCTGGCATTATTAGTCATTTAGTTTGATAATCATGTCTCCCTTTTTGAAGAAATGGCAAAACCCCTTAGTTTTCTCTCAGGTAACCGAACAATTATTAATAAGGTGGGCAATAGATTATTTTTTTTAATTGAAATTATCTATTGTCATTCTTATTTATATTTTCTTGTCATTGTATGCTGAAAATTGTCATACCCTACCTGTCAAATAAGATCTTCATTAAATCTAAGTTAAAGAATACCTGTTCAAAGACTATGTTAGAAATGAGGCACAAGAACAGGATTGAGCTACTCAACCTTGCCAAGCCTGTTCAGACAAGTACAAGTTGGGGAATGTAATGAATGCACATTTGGGTTAGACTCTATATTACATTTAATTTTTATTTTTGTGTCCTTTTGTGGACCTAGCAATGTCCTCTTAATATATAACTATCTAATTCCCAAAAGATTTTGAGAACTAGAACAGTAATAGCCCCAAACCAGTCATTATCTTTCTTTAAATTTATATAATGATAGTTTAAAACCAATATGTGTCAGGCAAACTCTATTTAAACCTCTACTGGATAGATAGACAAAATGGCTTAATAATTTCTAGTTTCTAACTTCTTGTATTAGACTTAATTTTATTGGCAAGATATTCATATAAAAACACTTATACTAATGAAAAAAAATGTAGTTTTGAGGCTTTAATTTTCATAGCACAAATGCTAAATGACAAAGAATGTGGAATTTACATATGAGTCAGGTAAAGCATGAAGGACTTCATGTTCTTAAATAGAAGAAAGGTAATAATAGCAATGCATTTCATTTTTATAGTACTTTTCATCTTGGGATATCAAAAGGTATAATAATGAAAAGTTATTTTTTCAAAATAAGTTGTGCAATTAGACTGTAGAAAAGAAATCAGTATGTTGAGGTAAAAAGGGCCAAAAACCCTAGTACTGATCCCAAACCAATGAAGTAAATGAATTTCGGCAGTTCCTGAGATCATAGCAGTTTGTAAAACTCAGCATTCGACTTTAAATACAAGTTGAACTTTCATAAGGTAAAGGTAAATATGAAACAGGTAATAATGGCGTCAGTTTATGCCATTAAATGTTTACTTTATAGACAGAAAAGAATGCTTTATACAAACATGGCTAGCTAAATGTTTGGCCTTTAGAAATCCTAGACACAACAAAAAAAGTATGATATATTGTAAATATTTAAACCAACAGCTCTCAAGTAAACAATGACATAACTCTATAACCATATTATGTAGTTTTTTCAATTTTTTTTTTACTTTCAAGGCAAACATGAGCATCCTTTATATTTTCCTAAGCAGAAGAATAATATCAAGCTCACTTAACAACTGTTAAAATGTCATCGGCAATCCCTTTGGAAGGAACAAAAGGGTAATTTGTATAAAGGGTAATATCTCCCTGGACACTGCTTTATGACATGCCATGACCTGACTGAAAACCATAATTATCTTCAGGGAAGAACTGTAATCTTGTGATCAATGGCTTCCATGAGCTGGAAATGTTTGAAATTATGGGTTCAGATTTATATTCATTTACAGAAAAAATAAATCACAAATAATTATCTTGAGTCCAAGGGATTAAAATTAGTTTAAATTTAATATACTAGAGATCAGAATACAGATCATCTTTCTTGAAGCTTTTAGCTGACCTCTTTTCTAAATGTATTTCTTTAAAACAGAAAGGAAGAAAGTCTTGAAAGAATAATTCTATTTATTATAGCTTAAGTTGACCACATACATAACTTAGACTATCAATAGGCTATTAACAGATCAAAAAAAGTGGGCTGCAAGTTCTCTCTTTGGTTAGTAAGCTTACTTAATTTTTTTTTGTTTTCTTTTGTTTGTTTTGTTTTCCTACAAGAGATCACAAACAAATGCAGTTAATGCCATTCATGCCATTCATATTATGCAATGCAACTTCACTAAGTGAAGTGAAAAAAAAAAAAGTTAGAAATCTTCAAATACTGTCATGTCACAGTCATCTTATTCCCCTAGAAAGGGGAATTTAATAAAAGCTCAAATGACAAATTCTAGACATGGTAATAAAAGCAATCTGAGTCATAGCGGCAATGTGTTGTCTTCAAACAAAATTTTTCAGGGCCATTCTGCACAGCTTTTCTTTTGGAAATCCCCTTCTGAAATCAGACAAGATATGCAGAGCCAGCTGTTGGGATACAGTGTATGCATCTCTCAATTACATTTTTCTTTCCATGGTTGCATGTAACATTCTGAAATTCTCACATGCACATAGGGCTTCTGTATTTACAAAATATTGTGCATGTTAGGTACAGGTAACCACACAAACTTCAATGAGCATAATTTTTTTACATTAAGTATTAGAATAAAAATATTCAATATATGTATATATGTACATATATATTTTAATCCAGAGATTTTCTTGTTTCAGGATGCAAATGTTGGCCTGAGACACAGTTCCTGTTAAAATATGCAGACACGAGTCG
Organism: Crypturellus tataupa; assembly: GCA_034781795.1. Classification (NCBI taxonomy): domain Eukaryota; kingdom Metazoa; phylum Chordata; class Aves; order Tinamiformes; family Tinamidae; genus Crypturellus; species Crypturellus tataupa. The sequence goes on along the minus strand of JAWLRI010000108.1, from coordinate 647,570 downwards.
TAAGCCAGAGCAAGAGAAATAAGCATTTACTAGAGAACATACAGAAAATTTGAAAATTCTAACTGAAGTTTCCTTTTTTTTTTGATGAAGCTCATGTTCTTTATGGATATTCAATACATTCTAGAGACAACTGATGAGTAGAAATAAGAGCATATGCTGCAGCTATTCACAGGTTTAGTTCAAAATATTTTCTGCTATGCATTGTATAGTAAACAAACAAACAAATCATTTTTCTTCAGATAGTTTTCTCTTCAGATATTACTTGTATGAAGATAGTGGATTCATCTCACCTAACTTTGTTTAGCCCAAAAAAGTAAAAATAGCTGTTAGGTCTATAGCATACTAGGTTATGTTTAAATCTAGTGGGAGAGACCAATGGGATGAATTACCTTCTGAAGGTGCCTCCTTTCTCCTTTCATTTACAGAAGTGCTTTAGACTAATTTAGTTTAAGGTGTGTAAATAATTTTTAAATATCTTAACAATGATTACTTCTATCCATTTTTTTTCTTCCTTTTATATGTTGCTATACTCTTAGTTCTTCTTCCACAAGGGCTGAGGAAGAAAATTAAAATTGCATTATTTTCTGTAATAAGATTATAACACTGGATTTTCCCCAGTACATTGACAACTGTTAGTCTTCAGCAATGTCTGTACAAGTAAATGGCACAGATTATGGGGTGTTCTTTGATCATGAAGAGATATCACAGTCCTTTTCCATGTTATTAATGCACCTCCTTCTCCCCAGGAAGGGCGGTCTTATGGGTACATAACTGTTGCTGGGACAGGTCCTTAGCCCATGCGGTTCTCTAAGCCATGCCTATGCATTTTATGTGGAAGTGTACTATTAATAATATCGATATATTAGTAATGTGCAGTTAACAATAGATTCATAGACTCCAGTAACTGAGAACAAGAATCTCATTTAAGTTTTGACTTTCGAGATGTGGGCAGTGTTTGCCCACGGCCCACTGTGTTTTAATATTTGCCATAATTTGTATTTTCTTGCAAGAGTAATCTCAAGTTTTCCTTTTGGTTAAGGTATTTGTCCTTGTTTTAAAGGGAATACCATACTACTTACTCTGTTTCATACTTAAGATTAGATTTATTTTAGCGTTTTGGTTTTGCAATGTGTAGGAGTTAGCTGATATTTATGTTTTGCCTTTTATTATTGAATATTAAAGTGTAATTAATATCAATTTCAAATATTATTGCTGTTAGCATTTGTTATTGCTGCTTTTGGTTTAGATGGACAGTGAGGAAAAATGTCTGAATACACAGACATTTTAAAAACAGTAAAAATATAATTTTTTTATGAAGTAATTTGCTTATTTTTATATCTACTCTAGTCACATGGCATCTGTTTCCTAATGAGATGTATAATTCTGAGAATTGAATGTATGGAACAAACTCATATTTTGAGGTTCAACATTCATATTCTTAATGCAAGCTTAAAACTTGCATTCATGAGCATCCTGCCAGTAAGTTTTTTCAATAAGAAATATTTACAGAAATCTAGCACAAAGGGGATGCAAACTCAGCTTTAGTACATTTCCATCGCTTATTTAAGCAACTGCATAAAGACATTTTTTTTATATATTAACCAAGCTGTACTAGTGACTGACCTATATAATTCACGGGACCAATACAGTTTTCTGTCACTGGATGATAGACTTGTTTTTAAAGGGCCCATCACATTCTTAGCAAGTATATCAAGCTCAGCCTATAGTAGGAGTATCTGACAACAACAAACTTGACATACTAATTGCTACACCAAATTTTATGTTAACTTTATGTGGAGATAAATTATTTAATGCAAATAACTTGGATCAGCTAGCAGTTTAGACTGCTTTAGAGAAGATATTTACTGAAAGAATTTGTACTTTAAGAATATGAACAACCTATCAGAAAATGTCCACAATACAAGCCACCTTAAAATATCTTTTTTGTTTATAGAACAATTTCTATGTTAGCTAATTTTCTTAAGTAAGGATGAGTCCAGAATCTGTATATGATACAATTCTAAAGAAATGTAATTTTAAAAGTCAATGTTCATATTTTATTTAATTTCTGCTTTTCTTTTTTTTCACCACAGAGAAGACTACTAGACTGAAATAGGATATCTTTTTCCTAGGTCTACAAATAAAATACATACTAATATGTAAGGTCTGAATTTTTAACTGGTTAAGGAAACTTTGCATTATGCTATACTAGAGAAGTTCAAGGATTTGTATGACAAAGTATAATTAAAAAGTATTGATAGCGTAGAAAAAAAAAAAGAGTAGACAAAATGTAATAAATTAATATACTTACAATAAATTGACATACTTATTTTTCTCTCATACTGCCATCTCACGTACTGAGCAGAGTTCAGTAATCCTTTTGGAAAGGCAGATCTCATAGACTGTCTATCATAGATTTTGAACACAAATTGGATCCCGAGATGCAAATAGTTAATCTATATGATTAATATACCACAAAGATTTTTTGACTCAGTGCTGAAAAGCATGCAGGAGCCTTACCCGCTTTCTCTTTATCACATTACCACCCCAGAACAGTGTTCCTGATACTGAGGGAGCTTGCTTTATTCCCCTTTCACCTCTTCATAAATAAACCTTTCCCCTCTGCATAAACCAAACCAAATGATTTGGTTAATCTTTCCATTATGTATCTTTTAAATAGTACACTGCTCCCTCCAGCTCCTTCTCTCTGATAAAGTCTTCTGCAGATTCATTAGTGCAATTTTATACAGCTTTACTAGAAGAAATATCACACAGACTTTTTACAAGATATATAATTAGCATTGCACGTTAAGTATTGCGTAAGGATTGAAAATGGAAAGACATGGTCAAACAGGGAAAGCAATATTTAATTTGACTCTTGCATGATCTTTGGAGTATAGGATGCCGGAGGCAGTGACATGTGACTACTACTAGCCTGATCATTTCTATAGAATCCTCAACACAGGGGCTAATAGGTACATAACTGAGCTTTTATAGCATTTCTTTTCAGTACACCCTGTCCCCTCAAAATTAATGAAATTCAGGTAAGCTACAGGCAATATCGTTTTCTTTAGTTTAAATACAAATTTGTAATAATTTGCTTTTGTAATCTTGCAAAATATTTCACACATTTCAAATGAACAGTAGTAACCTCAGGTTCCTTGTGGCTTATAGAGTAGTAATTTTGTCTGCCTTGATACTGCTCTTTTATAATGTATTTCTAAAACCTTAAGTATTTGGTAAAGTATGGATTACTAAGATTGCCTTAGTCCTGCTTTAATAGGATTTTTTAAGTTTTATTAGCTCAGCAGCTTTGTTTCTAGCGCTAGCAAATCTGCCTCAGGTTACTGCTTCACCTACTCTCCACACCTCTCCAGCACATCACCACAATTTTCTCCCTAATCAGCTTTAGCTGCAATGGTGACCTGCAGATAAACTGAGTATGCAAACTTACTTTTTGTTTAATTCCTCCAAAAATAAAACTTTTCTCCTCCTAGCAACCTTTTTGTTGTTATGTATCCAACAAAATCACAGTTTTTAAAAGTTCTGTGTGCCTAATTTTTGAAAATTTCTGAAACTTGTCCTACATCATGCATATACATGCATGCATATATATATATATATATATACACACATATGTATATATATGCGCACACATATATATTTGTATGCATAGTTTCAAAAGCTGCAGCTCCTAAAAGTCAGTATATATCAGTTACTTTCTTCTTGGAAAACAGTTTTGGTATTGTTAAGAAACCTTAGAGAAGACGGACTATAGGCAGGTTCTTAAGCAAAGTTTCATCATAGACATAACTTCCTCAATGAAAATCTTATGTTCACCGAAGTTGGAGCAGACAGTATTCTTTTAAGTACACAAAGAAAGAATCTTCAAAAGGCCTGAAAGTGTATCAAATGAACTAGCTACAAATCTATTAATACTTAAAAAATGGAAGAGGGACTGAATTATTTCAAGAAATAGGTCTCAACTAACATTGGCATCATCTTCATGGCATTGATTAAAAATGTAGGTTCCATTGAAGTACATGGGACTTCTGCATGTGCTTTATACTTTTTCATACCAACTAGACATGATTTAAACAAGTTGAGCAATCTTAATTTTAGTGTTACTAAACTGAATAGCACTGTACACTATGTGTGCCTATGAAATCTATACATGTTAAAATTCTTGTTTTCATTTCTTCCCTTAGAAGTTTCTACAGGATAAGGAAGAAAAGATTTTATTTGGCCAATTACTTTAATTAATTAATAAGAATTCTGAGTAATATTTGTTTATGGTAACTGTTTCATTGTTACATGTATTTCAATTTTGTTAAAGTTATTGGAAGAGAGTTAAAACTAAAATGATATGTTTCATCCGCAGTCAAAGAAATAATTTCATTTAATTTACAGTGGTCACATTGAAATAGTATCTCTTTCATTGTTTTTCCAAAACACATGTTATTTGCACAGATTTATTTCTGACAGAACAGTAATGTACACATTTATAATGATGTAATCAATGGCTCTAATGTGGAAGCAAAAAAAAAAAAAAAAAAAAAGAGAGACAGGTTTCCTGAACAAAAATAAATTGTAACATAGTACAATGTTATCTACATATGCAAAAAATATTGGATTCCAAGTAATATTTGAGGTAGATCCCTATATATATATATATATTTATATTTTTTGTGACTTTAGAACATTTTTTTATTCTTAAAATTTCAGTAGGGAAGGTAGACATAATATCCAGCATTGTCCAGAAAAATAATACAACTTAAGTGTGCTTCATGTAAAAATCATGTAAAAACACAGATGCTTATTTTTTATCTAATATGCCCAGAATTCTGCATCTGGGCATTCCTAGAAGTGTCAAAACTCTCTTCTGTTAGGACTGTTTCACACAAAATCTTGAGGGATGTTTGAACCAGTTTCGACCACCTCTAACGCACACTATAATAAGCTCAAAGTAACAGTAAGATATTTTTGTATAAAATCTCCAGTGGAATAATGGATAATGATATATAGAGGTAGAAATCTGGCAGTGGCCATAACTGATTATTGGTTTATGTCCAGAGTGGAAACTGCTAGATTCTGTCTTCTTCATCCTCTGAATTTTTCCTCAGGATTCAAACCTTAATTTCTCCTCTTGCAAGAGATTAATCTAAACAGCAGGCAGGGAGAGTAGGAAGGTGTGTTCTCCACTTTTGCTAAACCTATAACACAGTACAGAAATACATGAAAAGCTCTTAGGACCATAGGGAAGGCAGACTTCAAAGCCTAATTATATGAGGACAAACTTGGAAGTAAAAGAGTCTCTAATTCTAATTCCTGCTCTCACAATTGTTTACAGGCTTTACGTTTCATAACATATGATTAAAATGCAAAAAATGCTTTAGCAGATAAATGGTCCCACCAGTGGGTTAAGAGTCAGGCGATCTCTTGTGCTTATTCTCTTTCATCCCATAAATCTTAAATTTGTAGCTGCAATGTCAAAGCTCTGGTAGAAGAGCTGGAGAGGAAGCTCGCTCCTTTTTCCATCGGCTAAGGTCTTCTCCAGGGAAATGGGGGTTTGCACCGCCTCAGGCTGCGGAAGCCACAGAAATGAGATCTGTTACAACTTGGATGTGTGCTCTAGGCTATTCTATGAGAGGTGGGCAACACAGACACTTTCTGATACATTTCAAAGAGGGGAGAGGGGAAAAGATCCAGTTTTTCTCACAGAAAGACTGTCAGCCTGAAAGGAGAAAGTTTCATCCTGTGAATCCCCTTCAGATATAATTGCTGAATTTTGCCTGGTGAAAGAGATGCGTGAATTCTCTCATATTCTCTGCTGGGTAATTTGTGCATTCACCTGCTTATTGTGATGGCTACTGATAATTTTGTTTCTTGGTATTGAATTCTTTTCCTGAACTGTCGGTAGAAGTTTGGCAGCTGATGGGAAATAATAAATTTTACTCTGGGAGCCAAATGACTACCTACAGATACAGACCATGTCTCTCTTTTCCCTGCCATAAGTTCTGAGACTCTGTTTTGATGTCCATGTGCATTTTTACCCCATTAGCTTAAGACTGTATGCTTCTTATGCTGTCATAGAAATAGACTCATAATATTTTACTTGTATCACATTAGATGAATTCTATCAATTCTATCTATCTGATGTGCAGCCACATTAATAAATGTATTAATTAGTTTTTTAACAAAGGGAAATCTGAAACTCATATGACTGTCCTGATTTATGCTTTAATAGCTTAGAATAATGAATCGTTACCCATTGGAGTAGTTGCTAGTGCCACCATATATTGGCATAAAAGTAGATTAAATATAGACAGACAGACAAACAACATATGCTATATGGTAACCCTCTGGTAACCCTCTGATGTACTATTATCAGGATGAAGTATTTCTTACAGAGGTCAAAAGGAGACCAAGTTTGTTGTTGTTTCTGAATACCACTGAAAATATATTACTTTCCACTTTCAATTTTTATTATGTTCAGACAATTTTAGAATCACATTTGAAGAAATCCGCATTGGTGGCAGAAAGCTAAGTAGTTATGTAGCACACTTGTAAAGAAGTTTATAAAGAGGGATGCAGAATATACAAGTATTTCAATTTGTATATTTTGCAATATTGAATTGGCATTTTTTACAGAGAGACTTCATTAAATAATGACGAATTACAAACAAAGATTAGAAACAAAGTGACTATTAACACACATAGAATTGTTTGTTTATACATTAAAAACAAAACCTCTGGAAGTATGCACACTGGTTATCCATTTTTGTGTTTGATGTCTATGCCAAGAGACAAATCAAGGAGATCTACTTGATGTATCAACTAAATATTGTGACTCTGCAACACTGATGCACTGTGGAAAGTACACAGACTGTTTGATATAACTGTTATGTTTATTATACAAATGCCGTAATGACAAGATATAATTTGATCAAGGCAAGATTGTATTAAACGCTTCAGAAAGATAATGTTTGCTCTGAATAGATTATTGTTTGAATATAGAAAACATATGAAGTAAATGCTATTATCATTATTTTTATTAGAGACTGACTAAAGCAAAACAGGTAAAATAAGAACCATACTGATTTCATAACCACCAATCAAAACTTTTTTTTTTCAAATTCTAAATAAAATCTTATGAGTCAAATCTTATGAGTCATGAGCTTTAAACATTAAGGCCTCCATTTTAACTTCTTGGCCTCCATTAGGGCCTTCATTAAGGCCTCCATTTTAACGCTCCATTTTATTTTTTTTTTTGCAAAGTATTGTTAGCATTAGAATTGTATTTTTTTTATATCCATTAACAGGTTCAAGTACAAGAAAATGCATGAACATGACTGAAACAAGATCAGTATTCATCAGCAGACTTCCTGCACCTTCACTGTGCACTATTCTTAGTCATCATGCTTCATATAGAAAAGCATATCTCACAACAAGTGAGTTTTGAAATGCAGCTTACTAGCCAAAGAAATTGGCATGCTAAAATCATAATTTGGTAATTAGTTGCTCAAATCCTATTAAGCAACCAACAATTCCTTTCATTTTTTTATCTAACCAGTTGAGAAGGTCAGAGTCATCAACTAAAAAGGAAGAGGCCATAATTGATGCCATGTACAAAGTGTATATTTATAACCTAGACCACTTCAATTCTCATCTGAAGCTAATGTAAAGTCACAGGTGTAATGCTATTAGAGGTAGCTTGGCCAAATTATGACTGGTACAGTTGTCTACATCTGAACTCCAGCATGAAACCTTAGCTGTGTGAAATGGCATATCTTATTTCATTTTGAAATGCAAAGAAAAAATTGTTGAAGAAAGATTTCACAAGATTAAATTTATAACTCCCAAAAGAAAACAACTTTAGAACAACAGGATTTTATTTTTAATGTGAGTTTGTCTTAGACGTTGAAGAAACTATTCTATAAGCATCATTTTCAGATAATTTGTTTTTACCTACTTCTTAACACCTTTATTCAAGTTGACTACCTATCAATGACATTCTACATACCTTAAAATTATTTTTGCTACCAGGATAAGGGTATGATGTAAAAGAAAGCAAAAGGCCAGGATTTTCTCAGGCCATTGGTTAATGCAAGGGGATTGCTAAATGGACACTGAATTCTTGTAGACATGGTCAGCTAGTGAGGCAGAGTGAACACAAGACTCTATGTCTGGCATGGTTGCATTCCTTGGTCTGATGCGATGAACCAGTAACAGTGGCAATCATGAGCACTGTGGGAGGTTAAATCAAACCCTAACAGCAACCTGTAGACAGCGATGTCCCCCATGGATTCTTCCTCAGACGTTTCCTGGCAAATCATTGGAGATGCCACTCTTCTAAGGCCACTGACATCACCTAGTCGTACACTCAGCTTGAAAAAATCCAGCTATACAGTTAAAATTCAGCAGAGCTATTAGCAGTTGAGATGAGTGGCTTGCAAAGGAGGACTCAGGCAGCCTTAAAAAACTGACAGTGTTACCATACCTGGTGCGTATGACCCAAAAGTTCACAGGTACATATAAATCCATTCTCTTCTGTTTCAAGAGAATCTTGTGTTATGTCTGTCTAATAGGTTAAAGAAAAATAAAAAAAAGAAAAACAAACAAACAAACAAAACATATATTGGTAACCAAGATTTAGTTTAGTTTTGATTTTAACATCTTTATAGAGTTCTGCTGAAGATGCTGTTCATGGACTTGTGCATTAAAGCATACTGTCCAAAGTAAATTGCTAAATAAGGCTTGTAATTAGAATTAGTTCCTTCCTTCTAAATGTTACTGATTCCAAGAGCCATACAATCACTTTTGCTATTGCCAATGATAAATATGAACCAGAGGTGGGGTATATCTTTTCTCAGACAGCTAGCCTTAATATGCTTTCTGCCTTTGATGCCTACATCCAAGCCTGTTGTCTAGACTTCATTCACAGTAATGAAGAGAAATACACAGTTAGAGCCTGCTATATATTTAACTTTAAAAATATGCATGTAAAATCACGTCTGTGAACTGACCCCTAACTGATCCCCTTCTTTTCACTAACAATGAAGAAAGCTTGATTGCCATTAATATCATTATCTATATAGTAGAGGTCTAAAATAATTTGTGGTAAATCATGTTCTGTATTGTAAGATTATTTTCTCCCATTGTAAACTAACAAACATTCCTCCACTTTACCAATAGTAACTGTTCTCCTTAGTTCACTCTCTCCAAAGGTGGTTTTTGTTTTTCTCCTTAATAAAATGCTAGTTATGCCTAAGGTACCATTTTTCTTAAACTTCTTTCCTGCCTTTACTATTCAGATTATAGGCCTATACTGCTTTTTTCTTCTCTCTTAAGTGATCTGTTCTGAACCTTTTGCTTTTTATTTCCACCTGAAGAGCCTGTTTTGCTCTTTCAAATTCATTTCAGAGTGAAGATGGATTTGCAGTCAAATGAGTACCAGGCATAGGTACCTAACACAGCTGTTTTCTAGATAATCTCCCAACTCAGCTAAGCATAGTTTAGCTAGGTCATTTCTAAGCCTCATGCATACCTATTAATCTTTGCCATAAAAAGAAGATCAGCCTGATCTGAATGTTAATCTCTGCTTTACGGTAAAAGAACTACTTTAGAATTTGGTGACTGTTATCTTTTCTATTCCATGACTGCATGCAACAACACTGCTACAGGGAAAGTAAAAGATGTTTTACGTGTCCTCTCACTGTATTTCTCCGATGAACAAGGGAGGAAAGATCTCTGTCACAAAGCATTATTTGGCTGTTTGAAAATATAAGAGGGTCTTGTTGATTTTGTTCAGGCGAATACAAAATTTAAGTTACTGTTGAAATATATTAATTTAGAAAAATGTTGGCATTTTGATACTTTTCATTCTAACTTTAATTTTCTTGTAATAATACCATTTGAAAAATAATCAGAGATATAAAATAAGACTGTATTGTCCAGAATCAATCCAATATTTCAAAGGTAGAGAGAAGACTAGATCTTCATTCAAGACTTAACAGATTAATTAATGATGGTCAATAAGGTTTTAGAGTAATGAGAGGTCCCAGATAAGTCTAATTTCTTTTATATGTGATAATGATAATTGAGATGAAAAATGGTGATATAATTTACTTGAACTTTCACGATGCTTAACCTAGTGATCATGCAATTATGATCAAAAACATACACAGTTTATGTAGTATAATTTAAATAGATTGAAATTTGGTGTCTGATAAACCTTAAAACAAAACTCAATAGAAAATCATGAGCAAAGCAGATGTTTCTATTGGAATCCTTAAGTAATTTGTGTTTTTACCAGTACTAGTGGTTATTTTTATCAGAATTAAGTCTATCAATACTAAGAAAAGAAATAAATAAAATTATGGCAAGAGACGTATTGTAAGAGACGTATTGGCACAGATTCACAGAGTTGGAAGACCAGGAAATACTAAATGTATAATCAGACTACCTAACTCATTCTGCATCTTCATCATATCGAATTGAAACTCCTTTAGACAGCCCATGTCATCGTATTATATTGTCTAACTACTTTTGCTTTGTCTGTTACCCTCTACTAAGTCAAAGAAAAAAAAGTAGCATCAATGGTCATTTCTTTCAAACCAGTTGTATTATTTCATCCCTGATGTGTTCTTTTCTAAGCCAGAAGTGCTTGGGTGATTGTTTTGTTAATGTTTTTATGTCGTCTGATGCATAGAGAAAGACTTATCATAAACACATTCTGTATTGTGTGCCTGCTGGGTTGAGCAGACTTTGCTTATATACGTGTATATGTGTTTGTATATATATATATGTCATACGTATATGTTATGTGTGCATATGTCTGTGTATGTATATACCTTCTCCAAATTACTACATAAAAATTTTGCCAGATGAATCTTTTTTTCACGAGGACCTGAAATAAATCACTGGCAACATATTAATCAACTTGGTAAGTTTCTTACCCTCCTTGCTAGCATTCCCTTTAATAAGTTCTTTGTTCTTACAGAAGATTTCTACCTCTGTCTTGTCCATACCAGATAGTGAGTCTGAAACATCCAGAGATCCAATGGAAAATGTTAATATGGTTATGCAAGTCTTTGTCTTCCCTGAAACAAATTCTGTTGGTTGTGTTTTTCTTGCACTTGGGTTATTAGGATTATACCCCTTTGCTTTAACATTCACAAACAAATACTCCCGATCAAGCAATCATTGTCTTCAATCAATCATTTCGTGTACTGTTAATAACATCGAGAAGACTAGTATTGGAATAAATCCTCCACTTAAATCTGGCATATTTAATAAACCAGTTTCCCTACAATGAATGAGGTCCCTATATTTGTCCAAGAGGAGAGGAACATCACAGAGTATATTGTGTTCATCATTATATTTAGGTATCTTCTTAAGGAATTCTGATTCCCACTCTATAACCATCATTAAAATCATTAAACAATCATTCAAAAAAGTAAAAGTTAAGACGTTATAGCAAATAGTTTGGAATTCTGAATGCATTAATGAATGCTACTGCTTTAAATTTAGGATACATTTTTAATTTTTCTCGTTGCAATCTGCATCAATACTCAAGTCATTATTTTGCTTACCTATTCTATAAAATATATTAGAACAAGGTACTTTAAGAAAAATGAAAAAAGAGAACAACTCTAAAAATTCCCTTTTTAAGTAACTGATCATATATGTAATGATCATATATATAATTACCTTGTCATGTCTGTTTTTTTTTTCATCAAAGAAATCCTGTATTTTATTGTTAGATCATTTAATAAATCAACATAAGCCCATATATGCATGTTTCAATCCCATTAGCCATAAATATGATGATTACTAACCCACATTGGAATACTGCTGTAATAGTTGCATTATGAATAGAAGGAAAGTGATGTTTTAATAGCTCTACAGGTATATAGATAATATTTTTTCCTATGAGACATCTTAGTACTAGACCCTTGATCTACATATGAAACTGCCACTTACATCAGCAGCAATTATTTTCTGGTCAACGGCAATGTGCATCCTCAATTTATCTGCAGCCTTACTTAAGAAATACATTCCCCGTGCATATCAAAAGGTTATAAAGGGAAAAAATATATAAATGTCATTTCATTCACCAAAATATTTATGAAAACAAAGTATTATTTCTAACTGAGAACCCGTTCATCCTCACTTATTTTTTAGGAAGCTTTAAAAAGGATTTAAAAAAAAAGAAAAAAAAAAGGACAGCAATGGTTCCTTTAGAAAAAAAAATCAAAGAAGCTGTGACAAAAACAATGTAACTGTCTATTTCAAAATATGCTGAAACCTTTTCTCAATGTACAGTTCTTCAAATAATTTCAGGGCTAAACTAGTTTTTTAGTGTATAATGTGAAATTGGGGTAAAAATACTTTGTTTTATCATTTAATTCAAATGTAAGGGTATTAAAGCGAAGAGGTCTGGGGATCTGGGGACTATTGGTTTGATTTCTTTGGTTATTTATTATAGTTTTTGTCATTTTCTTTTCACAATCTTTAATTTAATAAGGTGTCCTTCATTCATTTATTTTTTTTTACACAGCAAAGTTTTACATTTTTTGGTGACTGCCTCTTGGGTTAGAGGATTGCATAGATTACCTACTCCAGCTATAGTTTACATCCAAATTAATGTCACATCTGTAACAAATTGGGATGCACTCTTATTGTCAAACAATGTTGGGCCAAAGTTGGCAAATTAGTTAGCATTAGCATATAGACCTTCTGGCAGGAAAGAAAAGCTTTCTACTTGGAGTTGGGCAGTTTGCTGGATTTTTCAACTCAAAGCTGCCACTGGCCTCATTATCTCATTTGTCTTAGTTTGTCTAAATTGGCAGTTATGTCTTCATGGTAAATGTTTGTTTTTACAAATGACCAATAGAGCAGTGAGTAGAAGACATAACATGAAGAGTTTTTCCCTGAAATTTAATTGGAGAATGTGATAGTTGGTGACTAGTTTCTCTTACTTTAGTTCTCAGGGGTATTTGAAAGATATCTGTCCTTTCCCTGACTCAGTAAATGTACTGTAAAGTTGTGAAGAGAGAGGTTATGAAATTAATGTTGAATATATTTTTTCTATATATTTTGACTTTTTTTATTTTTGAAACCGTAACTAGATCAACAAGAACCATTGCTTCAGTCATGATGATGTATTTATACCCCATTTAATAGGGCCAACAAGAACAGGCAGGCAGGAAGGTTATACATCTGATTAAATAACATCACATTGCACTCTGGGCCACAAAATGACAATGATAGAATTTTTCAGTTAATCAGCATAGAAAGCCATTGCACAAGAGAGAGTTATAAATGTTACATAATATGCTTCTATGCTTACTGATATCTGGCAGTGCAATCTCACTTCCAGTCATGTTCTGAAAATGACATTTTTAAAGTACATTTTAAGTCCTAACAGCAATTTCCTGGCATAAGAAAAGTCCTTTTATTCCCCTTTCAAATTTGCACATATCTCTGAGTGGTATAGAATTACAGGGTACAAGAAAGCATTATAGGCCCATCTTTTTGCAATTATGCAAGAACAAATGAAAATGATTACACAGAATAGAATTTATTAACCACCTTTTTCTGACATACATAACAATGTTGGAATATTTTTCAATAGTACAAAATAACATATAATGGAAATAAATTATTCAACTTTTACAAAAATTGTTATGTTTCTTTTACTCTGCTGTCTAACATCTAGACTGTAGACCTGTGCATTAATGTATAATATTAAATGTATATAAAAAAACACATTTACTCTGTCCAAGTAGAAGGAACTAAATATGATGAGGAACCGGGTTATAGCTTGAATATCTCCATCATGGTCCTACAGAATTTGGGGCTGCATAACTGGAAAATCTGTGGACAATGAGGATCCTATTCCAGTTTAGTCTTTAGGACAGCTGATAGTATAACGCTGTGAAACTGTGAGAGTTTATTATAGATACCTTCCTAGAGAAGATATTGCCATTTTCTCTACTGTCAACTACAACTGCCTATCATGAAACCTCCAACACCTATTTATTAAGGTGTATTAGGCATGCTGCCAAATGACAATAACTTGAAGTCAGAAAAGAAGAAAAAAGTCATCTAATGTTCAAATGAGAAGAAAGAAAACACATTTTAGCTTCTCTGTTCGACCTCCAAGATCCTGGAATTTCTGGAACTTGTTGACAAATGGAGTTTCTAGCCAATTTCCTTAATGTTTCTTTAATAATAGTATTTCTTTAATACTGTGTAGACATTTCACAGATTCCCTCTTTTAAGAAACATGAGTTTACAGTATCACACAGTTCAGCTTGTTAGAAGGGCATGCATGCTGTATTAGCAGAGTATGAAGTTTTCTATTGTGTTTCTTCTAAATTAATTGAAAGACTAATAAGAATGACACAAGACTAAAGACATTTTTACAATTTTGCTATAGGGGCATTGTTAAAATTTTCTAACTATAACCAAAGTTAAGACAAACAATTTAGTAGTTTAGTAGTTTTGTGAATTTTTGACAAATGAACATTAGTACATCACTGAAGCTTTTCATTTTAAATGTCATGTCTGTAGTTTTAAAAAAATAATAATTTCTTTTAAATTATAGATGTGACATTTTAAATAAAAACCTTTAAGTAAAATAAGCAATTTGAACCATGGTAATTACAAGTGCCTCAATTTTCAGCAAAACAACTCATAAATTCTTTGACAGTGAAAGATATAATCTGATGTTAATGAAAAAAATAGCTAAGTTGAGGACAGACTAAATGTTTAACATTTATTAATCTGTTTTATGAGCTTATTCTTTAAAAATATGTTCATTTTATTTTTCATTGCATGATTTTTTTGATCCTTAGTCTAATGTTTTAGAAGCAAATTGCCCTTAAGAAAATCCACAGTTCTTTAAAGAGATAGCTTTCCCTGGTGATCAAAAAAAAAAAAAAAAAAAAAAAAATAGGGTGCAATGTGTTATTTATCTCTGAAAATATTACTCAATACAAAAAGTGAGTGACACAGTTTCAAAGTATTTGTGTTGGATCTTCCAAGGAAAAAAAATGTATTCTCTTCAGCGCCATTTCATTTAGCAAATCTTTCTCAACATTCATTTGAAAGCCAGGTTTAGAGTGTATAAGCTAGAAAAAAAAAAGTTAAAATTAGAGGTATATCATCCAAGCAACTTTGTAAGCAAAGAAGGCATACAAATTGATAAAATGGTCAGCAGAGCTTCATATGAGGACAAGATGACTATGAGACCAGAAATTCCTACGGTAGATATGACACAATCTATCTGTGACATTGACTTTCATCAGAATGCAAACCTTTACAAAGATTAATAAAAAGAAGATGTGAAAGAAAGTCAGGCGACTCCTGACACAGAACTGAAGGCTCAGAGACTTGAAGAAATACCTGTAAGAATCACATAGCAGGATACCAGCTATCCAGGAGGTTTCTGGAGAGCACTGAAACTCTACTGAGAAAGCATCTTCCTAACATAGATGACTGAGGAGTAGAAGAGGAGAAAAAACTATACTGGACCCAATGTATACAAACTAGGGAAAAATTGGTTGAGCATGTGAAGCTCAAGGGCAGCCTTGACTGCAGTGAGCATGATAAGATAGAGTTCAGAATCCCAAGAGGAAGTAGAAAGTAAAAAGAAGAATTACAAGACCTGGAATCTGTTTGGAAGAATCCCAGGGAATATTGTCCTAGAAAGAAGAAGGATCCAGGAAATCTGGAATATGGGTGCTGTCATTCAAGAGAATCTCCACAGACTTGAGAAATGGACTTGAGAATGGAATCTTTTGAAGTCCAGCAAACTGTGTAGTCTTGCCCTTGGGGAGGAATAACCCCACGCACCAGCAGAGGCTGGGGATTAACTGGCTGCAGTGCAGCTTGGTGGAGAAGGCTGTGTGGAGTAGTGGTGGACAAGTTGAACATGAGTCAGCAATAATGACCTGCTAGCCAAGAAGGCAAAAGTTCCTGTATAGTCTTAGGAAGAGCACTGCCAACAGGTCAAGAAAGGTGACCCTCTGCCTCTACTCAGCACTGGTGAGGTCACATCAGAAGTATTCTACCTGGTTCTGGGCTGCCTATTACATGAAAGACATATTTAATGGAGCGAATCTAGTTAAGGGCCATGATGATGATTAAGGGACTGGAGCGTCTCTAATCCAAGGAAAGGACGAGAGAACTGGGACTGCTCAGTCTGGAAAAGACTGCGGAGGCATCTTAGCAATGTGTATAAATATCTGTAAAGAGGTTGTAAAGAGGATGAGGCCAGACTCTTTTTCAGTAGTGCCCAGTGACTGGATGAAAGGCAACAGGCATGGACTAAAACACAAGGAATTCCACTGCATCATAAGGAATATCTTTTTACTGACTGATCTGAATGGGTTGCTCAGAGAGGCTATGGAGTTTCTATCTTTGGATATATTCCAAACCAGGATGGACACAGTCCTTTAGCAACCCTCTCTGGTTGATAATGCTTTAAGCAGAGGATTATCCAAAATGTTCTCTAGAGATGACTTCCAATCCCATCCATTCTGTGATTATAAGATTCTGTGATGTAATCACACCTATGATAGGAGAGAAATACAATATATGAGAGAGCTTAGAATATGATCTCTAAATGGATGTTGAATTCAAGACTAGGAAGTCACTGATTGAGTTTAATTGAGGTAGTTGTACACAGCTTAGACTCTAGGGACCCCAAAAATTCAACTGTTGTTGCATCTAGAACTGCATGCACCTTCCTTTATAGGCTTTTTGTAAAACTGGTGAGATAACAGTATCTGACCTCGGAAAAATTCAGACTAATGAAGGAAGTACAGGCTAGAAAGGGTGTTAATACTTTAGGTCTGAGAAGCACTATTTGACCATAGTTTAGGCCCCAGCTAAAAGTAACTGTCATCTACCTTTAGATGCAACTAGTAACATTAAGCATTTCTGCTCCTTCTATTTTTGCCATATTTCCTGTATCGTAGGTTGCATATCATTTCTGAACACTTTAATGACATAAAGAATTTAAAGTGCTTTCACAATTTGCCTCCAAATCATACTGTGTCTGGTGCTTAATTAAACACAAAGTGCAGTTAGCCATACTACTGCCCTAACAAGTACGTCTCTCAAAATGGGGAGGAAGTAAATGAATCTTATCATTGCTTAGCAATTGTCAAATTGGTGGCCATGTAAAGTGAATATCTCTTAAAAGGGCCTCGGGTACAAAGTTAAACATCCATAGAGCCTACATCTCCAATACATCACGAAGATAAAGAAGTAGCAAAGGCACTACAATTTCTATACTGATGATGTCTTCTTATCATTGCCTAAAGGGAATACATTTACAGAAAAGAGAACCATGTTTACTGAATCCTTGCCCCCTCTGAGAAGGCTGCCAAAACCATGTATATGAGTTGTTTGTGATGTGAACATCTATAAAGAACCATCTGACATCGAAACAGTGCTACCACTTTATTTCACATAAAGGGAGGAAACAGCCATCTTTTGACAAAGACTCAGTAACAACTTCCCGAATGAAATGTCAGAAAGTTGGAACGTCTTATATCCCAGTTTCTAGTACCTTTACCTGTTATGTCTCCAGGTCTCTCTTTTCATGCATTCTGTTCAGAATCTTATTTTCCTGATAAAAAGCAAACATTGGTCATCAGAAAAATAATGGGATCTGTACCTTTTGCTATAGAAATTTAAGTCCAAGTATTAAAGGAATGGTGCTTATCAGAGCAGAAAAGATAGCTGAACCAAAGCTTCCTACCGTAAATTTCAAAATCCAAGATCTGTTAATTTTAGCAAAACACTACCATTCCCCCTTCCAGTATCATTATATTCCTCTTTGGTTTAGACAATGTTTAATTTTTGATATTTCAGTCTTTTCAGAAGAGTTCAGAAGTTTTTTTTTTTTTTTTTTAATCCTTCTCCAATAACCTTTGAAATGCTTAATCACTACTGTTACTTTTTTCATTTATGTATTAAGAATGAATTTGTCCTAATGTCTCTGTTCACAGAATTTGAAAAAAAAAAATTAAAGGCCAGTGCTATGGTATTCCTTGACAACAGTTGCTGGTGCATGAATAGTTAACTCCTGCAAGCCTGGAGGTTTTTATTAAGCAAAAGGTGTGGAAAATCTGTGATCTTTTTATTAAGCAAAAGGTGTGGAAAATCTGTGATCACTATGGTCCCTGTGTTTAATCTTCCTCTTTTTTCTTTTTTAAGGATTTACATTACCAAAGAATATGGTTGTTGTAACTAAATCAGCAACATGTGTGACTCATACTGGAGCACAAGAAGGCATTAATATCAAACTTCAAAAGTTACCTTCTTGTTATATTAAGTTACTAGTCCAGTTGTCAGTTTAAATTGCAAAAGGATCTTTAAAGAGATATTTAAGTGTCTAGATCTGTGTGTTTGTTTGTTTTCCTTTTTGTTTCTCATTTTTTCCATTTGTATTTGCACAAATTTGACTCTGTCCTTTAAATTCTGTTCTAATTATTCCCATTGTAGTGTCTCTCAAAAAGCATGCTACTCTTCTCTAACATCAAACAAATTGAAGTACTTATATAGAATGTCATTCATATTTTGTTCAATTTTTGCTATATTTGAGTATAAGAGTACAGAAGCTCTAGACCATTAGCAGATTGATAAGTCATGCACATATATTTACACTGAGATGAGACTGAGTCTAAAAGCAGGTGTATAGAAGATTAGCACAGCAGAAGATATTAATTTACACTTAGTCAGCATCCATATAGTATTTATTCTCCAATACATCCATTACTTCCAAGTGTGAAAGCGTGAGAAATGAGGTGGAGAATTCTTCAACTCTTTGCTCCTAGGGGTATTTCTTCCTAACTCACTTCAAAGAGTCCTGAGGCATGCAAGTTCACATCCCTTCTAAATTGCTTGGTTTTATTTTTAATCCTGTGGATGTTCCCGTTAATGACAAATTACTTTCTGAAACTTGCCAAGCTCTTGGCCTCAGTGATATAATTATCCTCATTACACAAAGTTCATTTGCTATTCAGTAAGCTGCTGTTCAAATTGAGGGGATGTTATACTCTGTGTGTGTCTACATACATATGCATATATTATTATTACTATTCTTTTAATATTGTTGCAAACAGAAGGAAGTTTGTGCTATGATTTAGCATTTCCAAACGTGTGAATTTTTACAGTGCTTTGAGAATGGTATTTGAGGTAGAGGAAACTTCCATGCATTCCTGAAAGGAAGGATTTCTTTCATTCTATCTGACCATCTCCATAGAACACTCAGCATATATGTAGTAAATATATAGTAAATATTAGCCACAGAGAGGTCTGTTCAAGATTCCACTGAAAGGAAAAATTAACATGGAAGATTGAAATCTGAATTCTTTATCTGACAGCAGCTTAGCTTCTACAGGTTAAATGTCCATTTTGCAATTATATGTTTCTGTTTCAATTTTGAATTTTCTACCTGTCAATGGAATATTTCTTGAAAGCTTGGAATTATTAGTGTTCATAAATCATTTCTACGCTATTCAATTACTAGTTCTTGTAGGCGGGCGAGTCGGGGGGTGGCAGCAACAACGAGGGCTCTCTGCGACGGGGATTGCGATGACCGATGACGTGGGCCTCACGATCCCTGGCGAGGGCGCGCCGTCCCATTCCTGCCTAGGCCGACGTGATCATGGCCCACCCCGGGGGCCCGTATCCTCACCTTCCTGGGTGCTCGGAGCCTCGCCTCTTCTTGCCAGAGGTGCGCCGAGGGGATGGGGCCTTCACCTCCGACCCGGCAACAAGGTTGTCCCTGTAGGCCGGCAGCCTCCCAACTGAGGGGAGCGCCGGTGCCTTCCCCTGGAGCTTAACCTGCGGACCGCAAATCCCTTGCGGCTACCCGCAGGCCCCTCCAGGACAGAACGTAAAAGGAAAGGCTAATGGAATAAATTATAGGGTCCTGAAGGGTGACTCCAGCACCGGGGAAAATGCCACAAATAAATACCACTACCCAGTAGTGAAAAACAGCGACATTCCATTTATTAACAGAAAACTTAACCTTATATATCAAATACAGTAGGAGGGAGATGGGACGAGGGGGAGCTACCATTGGTGGGGGCCACTGTCAATCTCTTCCTATTGGAGGCGCTCCGTGGCGGAGGGTTCTGGTTGGTCAGAGCTCCTCGCTCTGACCCCCTCCACCAGGAGCACCTGGCCCCCACCTCCAGGCTGCCAGAACGTTCTATGTATTAGGTGCAATGAGTTTCCCGGTGCCCTGCACACTGCTCAGTCGTGCCAACTGGCACGACTGAGCATGCGCAGGCACCGGGGTCATCTAGGGGGCAGCCCAGGGCCTACTCAGGCCTATATGGCCCCCCATTATCCCCAACAAGTTCTAACAACTGATTTTTCTCTTCCTCAATAGTTAGTAAACTAAAGGCTAAATAATTCATAAACTAGACACAGATTATCAAAAAAGTTCGATCTGATCATGAGCTAGAATGAATATTCTACTTATTATGTGAATTCTATTTATTATTATGTGCATATTACATCTAATTTTGTTGATCATTTATAAAGTGTTCTGCATATTATCCATCTGTGAATGTGATTGTCAGCACATAAAATCTATTACGACAGCAAACATTTTCACCCTTAAATATGACCGGACAAGTCTCATTTAGAATATTTCAAATAGTCACTACTATTTAAATTAGCAATAAAATAAAAATTGGAATCAGAAATTTGCAGCATGTGGTACACCAGTGCAGTCTGGAAATGTGCTTTTAAAGTAGATAATTCCTCCAATAGCCCTATTAAGAATGTTTTTTGACATCAAAATGTAAAAACTATGGGAACTTATTTTACTTTGATTTTTTCCCAGTGATGAAGATCATGTACTCAGAGACACATAATCATAGATTCTTTATGGATGGAAAAGACCTTCAAGATCATCAAGTCCAACCATAAACCCTTAGATACCATGCTTATTAAACCATGTCCCTAAGTGCTTCATGTACACATTTCTTGAACACTGCCAGAGATGCTGACTCCACCACTTCCTTAGGCAGACTGTTCCAATGTTTCATCACTCCTTCCTTCCTAATTTCTAACTTGGACCTCCCCTGGTGCAACTTGAGGCCATTTCTTCTTGTCCTATCCATAGTTATTCTGGAGGAGAGATCAATCCCCATCTCACTACAACCTCCTTTCAGGTAGTTGTAGAGAGCAATAAGGTTTCCCCTGAGTCTCCTCTTCTCCAGACTAAATAACCCCAGCTCTCTCAACTGCTCCTCATAAGGTCTATGCTTCAGTCCCTTCACGAGCTTCTTTGGACATGCTTCATGTGTTTCTTGTAGTGAGGGTTCCAAAACTGAACACAGCATTGGAGGTGCAGCCTCATCAGAGCCCAGTACAGAGAGATGATCACTTCCCTAGTCCTGCTGGCTACACATTTCCTGATACAAGCCAGGATGTCGCTGGCCTTCTTGCTCACCTGGGCACCTGAGCACACTGCTGGCTGTTGACCAACACCCCCAGATAGTTTCCAGTCAATCAGCTCTCCACCCACTCTGCCCCTAGCCTGTAGCACTACAAGGGGTTGTTGTGACCAAAATGCCGGACCCGGCACTACAAAACAATTGCTTCCTCTCTTCCAAGAGAAAAAATACCCTCTGATACTTGCTACTGCTTTCTAACAGCAATATTTTTAGATATTTTTGGGTCCTCCATGGCCCCTGCCAAATTAAGCACCATCGGCTGTCTTGTGCAGCCATAGATGCAGTAGTTACAGTTGCGTGCAAGCAAAGCCCTCCACCCCTCTCCAGAATTGGGATTCCAAACTTGCAGCGTGTCCTTTTGCAACTCTTCCTTCACATCCCAGAGCCATCTGTGAGCTACCTAATAGAAGGTAACAGGACTGGTGGGGAGGGAGAACATGGCAACATGACCTTGCCAACAGCCTGACCAAGCTGTAGCAGTTAGGTTAACTTGCAACTCCTGAGCCTGTAGTCCCAGCAAGTCAACAGATTAAGTCAGCATGAGGCTTTTGCAGCACCTCAACTCAAGCAATGACCTCTTTGGAAACTGCCTGCCTGAGGTGTAGCATCATACCTGTGCTTTCCCTACACTCTTGTGGTTTGCATTTGCAATGCTCTATTGTCTTGGGCTTATGCACACACAGTGAACATATGAAAAACTCCTTATACTAAAAGCATGGCCTGAAAATCTGCTTTCCTACTGGTAGGAAACTTTTGTCCTCTGTCTACTGACCTTCACACTGCTATTTAACTCTTGTAAATCTGTTTATTTTCTGCTTCTTCCTAAATTGCATCTGTTGATTCGTATATCCTTATGACTGCTCAATTCTCTTGATGAACTACTTTGCAACTGTGTTACTCAAAAATCAAAAGAAAAAAAATCAATCCAGTAATTTATTTAAGCTACTGATAGCACCAATATTCTTCTTGAGCTTTGAAAAGGAGTACTGGTGCTCTTGACCTGCTCAAGAGCCAAAGTATGCTGTCTTATGGCAATCTTAATGGAATCCGGGATCACAAGAGCAATGAATCAGCAAAGTTAGATCATGGCAAACCTTTCACAGGCTTCTTGCAAAATAGCTTTTACTCTTCTAACATCTTAACTACATGATAACTGACACTTAGATCTGTTAAAATGTAATTTTCTGTAATATGTGCCTACCTCCTTTTACTATGACAGTAGAACTTTTTATCTTTTATATACATTCACTATGAGCAACTATCCCACAGTGGTGCAGTGGCAAGCCTCCAGGTATAACTAAATTGCCTAATTTAGGTCTGCATCTTTTACATAAAATTTAAATACATTTCTGCTGGAGAAAAAAATATCTAATCCTTTTCTACATGGAGAGAAAAGTAGGTACTTCTGAGGACAAGCAGAGGAAGATTTCATATAGCGCTATATATATAGGTATCAATGTTCATGTACCAAAGCTATTTATTTCATAGAATAATAGAATCATAGAATGCCTAAGGTTGGAAGGGACCTCTAGAGGTCATCTAGTCCAACCCCCCTGCACACGCAGGG
>JAWLRI010000108.1:586007-624406 GCA_034781795.1 Crypturellus tataupa | reverse complement strand
CCAGGGTGCCCATCCCGTTCACTAGGGGACCCACATTTCCCCTAGTCTTCCTTCTGCTGTTTATGTATTTGAAAAAGCTTTTCTTGTTATTCTTAACTTCCCTCGCCAGCTTACATTCCAAATGCGCCTTATTTGATGGAGTATAGAAATTTTCAGATGAAAATACATAGTTGTCCATTTTGTGCTGACTGAATTGCTATTTAAACGTCATTGACTAGCTATATTCACTGAATATGAATCAGAATTCATATTCATTAAATACAGTTTTCATTGACTGTAATGGTAACATAAACTAGATCAGATGTAGACTAGTGTACTGAGACAACTGAATTTCGTTATCTACAATTAACATCTGCAAGCTACCATCTGGGAGCTGAATCCTTCCCCAAGTTATGGAAAGACGTCTTCAGCATTGGAATCTGCTCCTCTAACATTTACAATGAAGATATACGTTCAAAATCTTATCAATAATTTGCAGTTAATTTTAGCTTCTGCATGGGTTTACAGAGCAAAGCAAGAGGCAAAACTGCCTTCCCAGTTAGTGCACTAATTACTGTTGATAGTATTTACAATGACAGAAAAGGAACAGAGAAGTGAAGAAGTGATGAATTGGAAGCTACAAATGCTCACATATTAGTGGTACAATAAATCATACATAAATTGTAATAAAAACTGCTCAGAACTAATGCAGTTTGCCACTTAAAATCATCTTGTGCTTTGAAAAGTTTATAACATTCTATTTTGATCACACTTTAATTCTTTATCTTGGATATTTTATGCCTAACACATTTCACACAGGCTTTGCCCTAATTACCTAAAATAGTTCTTCCATAGTAATGTCAGGATTTCAATTTTACACCCACTGGAGAAAAAAACACAAAACAGCAGGCTGTGTGAGTGTGATTATTTTCTCAAACTGGATTTTAAACCATTTTAAATCAGGCTTAGTCAGTTGTTAAAACTTTTTTTTTTTTTTCCTGTAACTTGTCTTAGTAATTCAAATAGGTATTTTCTGTAATTTTATATGTACTGTATTCTGTAAAAACCAGTTAGAAGTTATTCTATAATTTTTTTGATAATATATTGTAAATTTATTTAAAACATTATCATTTCCTGCTCTGATCTCATAAACTGAGACCCCAATACCTAAAATAGATATTTTGCTAGTCACTAACATAGTGGCACAGCCAGGATGAGAACTCAGCCACTTTCCTCAGTCCAAGAATAAAGCTTTCTTTATGAATAGCTAAAGCTCTTGATTCACTGGGACTGAGACACCTTTCTCTGGCTTCCTATCAAAATTCTCTCACCTAAAAATCTATCCTTTCCAACTCTACCATCAAAATTTTTGGTCTTGTCAGTTGCTTCTTTTTAGACTCTCCCAAAATGCCAAGCCAATCCCTTGCTCACAGCCCTAAATATATACCTCACAAATCCTGATACTCCAGCCTGAACCTGAAGACTCCTATCTGACTTCATCAGTGTTGATATCTACCTTTCAGCCTATGATCTCTTTATATTTAATGGAGAGAAATGATGGAACCAGAGCCCTAGTAAAAAGCTACTTCACATCTCAGAGCACTTCCTATCTTATCATTTATAAACACAATTTAAGGTAGCTAGCATAGATGTAATGTCTGAAATTTAGCTATTTTAATATATCTTTAAAATCTCACCCTGTCTTTTTCTCTGTCAAAGTAAATAAGACTTGATTGCCTAGACACAGTAACCAGTTGGCATTTGAGACACCCAAGGGTATCCACATGGGCCTGGTAGATGTGACACAGGACATACAAGAGGTCTATGTCCATCTGCAGCAGCTGCTGGCAGACAGGCTCCCAGCCTCTGCAGAGTCCAAAATAGCAGTGGACTCTGTGGGAAACTGCACTGAGCCCAGCCAACTTCCTCTTCCTTAATCTCACTTTTATAACTGTCTGGCAAGCTGTCCTCCAGCTGGCTCATCTCAAACTTTTAATGTTCAGCCACTTCACAGGTTACCTCTGATAACAACTAACTTGCCTTTTTTCACCTCTCCTGCCCTCAAACCTCAATCTATGCCTCACCTACACAGTCATTAAATGAGTATGAAGTTACAGTCAGAAGAGGATATGAAAATCAATACACCTATGACATACAAAATGTTTATGATACATCTTTCATTATCAAAAATTCTCAAATTCTCCTCAAATTTTCTATTCTGTTCCTTCACTATTTTTCCCTCTTTGCCTTGCATCAGATTATGCCAAATGGAGATAAAATCTTTGGGGAAATGATGATTTAATTATGATTCGCCCTTGAAACAAGTCTAGTATATATTGCACTAAATTAAAGCTATAGTCAAAAATAATATTAACGATACTCTTCATTGCAAAAGATGTGTGAGGTCTTGAAACATGATACCATATGAGTCATGCACTGTGTTCAAAGTAGCAGGAACATCCTTTAAATCATATGGGCCCATTCAAATGCAAGAACACATTCATATTCATGCAAAAATCAAAGATCATCAGAAGCAGTAGTGCATAAGATCAGTATAGTGACACTTTTAATATTAGTCACTTATTTAGTATTCAGAATTGTTCATCTCTTGAGGATTTTCTTGACAGACACTAAAGAGAGATATACTAGAGCAACACATTAAAAAGTGTTTCTTGGGACATTTTGGTTCGTTTTTAATTTTGTTCATTTCAATTGTGCAACCAAAAATCTTCAAAAAATTAGTTTTATAGAAACCACATGTTTTGACCTCAAAATGCTAAAATACCCCCCTGTACCTAAGTTTATGAGGAGAAAGAAAAATACATATCAATACATAATTTCTCTGGGCTAAATCCTGGTCCTGCTAAAATCAATGGCAAAATCCTGAATGTCATCTATGGAAGCATCATTTGACTATATTTGTCTTTGGTATAAGAATATGGGCAAATGTTAGGCACAGCTGGTCAGGTATATATGCTCATTTATGAGACCCTTTAGATGTATAGTACCATTTAAGATGAACTATGCTAGCTCTCCTGGACACAGTTGCAATTAGAACCATAGCAGAGCATCTCCCCATATAGCTTTGGTTTCCCTTAGGCTTCTTAAGTGACATTGAGAGTCATCTTTTGTGCAGTTGAATCCCACCCCTATATATAGAAACCCAAATCCATTTCTAACTGCAAGGACATTACATACCTCTGTCATCACCTTCTTGAGAATTGACTTGCTCTCTATAGTAGCAGACATAAAATAAGGCTATGCAGATCTGATCTCTGTTTCACAGATGCTTGCTGCTTTATTTTGGTAATCTACTCAATCAGCCAGGAGAAATGAAAGCTAACCTGAAGTCTACATTGATTATAAGCATTTACAATTTTTTTTACAGAGTGAATAGAAAAATATGATTGCCTTATTGAGTAAACTCTAACAGAGATTTCTAGATATACCAATCAATCTCCAATAATTTTACTGAAGAGTTAGTTGAATATCGTATTTCTATATGTTTAATATACATTGTCAGAGATAATATGTATCCTTTACAACTAGAGTTCATTGAAAATAAACCCTCACATAGTCTGAATATGATCAAAGGCAACAGATGTCAGAGTAATAAAAAATCTTTTGTTTTGTTTTGATTTAAGGAAAGGGATTTTGTGGGGGAATGTCTTGTTAATAATATTCCTTTTCTCTCATCAAATAAATAGCACTGGAGCTCACAGTAGCCGTACATGTCTAAATCAGGGCCACCACTGAGTAGCAGGTTGTTAAACCAATGTGCTGTCTATATCACGGTGTTCATTTAGGTTTGAATATTTTGCAGGATGTCCAAAAGCTGTCAGGTATGGTTCATTCTTTCTTTTTATCACCAAGCAGAGAATTATGTTCAGTTTCATTTTCATACTTCTTCAAATATACTTGGGCTAAAGTAAAAAAGAAATCTTATCTCCTTTGAGTGAGAAAGCTGTATTGTGTTCGAAGACCAGAGCTATTAACCATAGTCCTCACTGTTGAGCAATAGATGATCTCAGCCTAAATAAGAGATTTGAAAATAAAAGCCTTATATTGAAAAAGAAAGTTCTTAAATTTTCCAGGATTTTATTTTAAAAACAAAGGCCAAGATTCTTTGCATCTATTTTGAGGCATTTATAATGTAGACACCTACAGCTAACTAGTATATATTCCACATTATAGTTAAGGGAAACAAACAAACAAGAATTTACAAGACATAGTTCTTTTGACCTATTAAACATGTGCCTTAGGTGAGATTAATGACATTCTGGAAATATCTGTATCGTGCTATTTTCTATAAAAGTAGATCAGATGACTAACTCAGAAGCAGATACTATAGCATAGATTTCTAGAATTGGATGAGACACATTCCCCTCTAGATTTCTTCTTTTTTTTTTTTTTCCTCTTCTATTCTGCATATTACATATTCACTAGCTTTTTACTTTCTTCCTTCGTATTTTCTTTGATAAAACTCCAAAACTAATCATTTTATTTGAAGTTATTTTTTATGAATTTTCACACTATTTTGCTTCCTAATCACACTTCTAATTTACTTTTTAAATTCCCAAATTATGCAGTGATACATTACAAAGCAAAACCAGAAACTTTCTAATCAAAATATCTTTGCACGAAAGAGTTCAATTTTTTAAAGAGTGGTTGTAATACTTGCTGCTCTGTGTTTGATCAATTTTATAATATGTGATGCCCATTCTGAGTTGATCAGTAATCTTTGTCTCTTGTAAAGTATTTTATCCACTTCAAAATTCTTAGGTTTTGTATTACACCAAAGTATTTATTACTTAGAAATCTACAGTCTTGATGGAAATGATTCAGCCCACATAACTTATACAGGCTTGATCGTACTATTAATATTCAACACACATTTGAATTATGGGAAAAAAGAAATGACTGTTTCAAACAATCTAATTCTGCAACAAACTATTGTTCATGAGTTATAAGGCAAGAAAGAAAATACATGCCAGTTCCATATTAGCAGTTTGGCTCTAGGTTCTATCCTGAAAGACTACATAGCTCCTTTGTTTAAAATGTAAATTAACTATTCATCTGTCCATATGATCTCTCTACATAGACTCCTATGGTCTCTATTCTCCACTGATTGGATATCAGCTTGCTTTTTCTCTTTAAAAAAGGTCCTCACAATCATGGAACACCTGCCTGCAATGCTACTCCAGAAAAGAAGACAGTCAAAGGCTATGAAGGTGTTATCATAAAACCGTTTTGCCATAATTTTGTGTCAAAACAAAAAAGAAACAATAAAATGTTGTTAGGCCTACATTGGATCTTATATATAAAAACAGACTAATACATGCCAAACTAAAACTAGAATAATACAGAAAGCATTTATGGCCCCTACATTCTGGAGATCTGTTCTGGTCCAGCTCTGGAAGCAATACAAAACAGAAGCTGTTAAAAGTGCTTCTATCTGTGGCAATTCTCAAGACATATGAACTTTTTATTTGTAAACAAAACTTTTATTCTTGATTTTAATGCAGTTTGAAATTGGAGAGTAATGGCAAAGTTTTTATTTAGAGTATTTATATACATACATATATATTTCTTTTTATAAGACACTAATAATCAAAGAAAATAAAGATGTGTATACCTCCATGAAACTTGTTAGTGGAGAAGACTAGGTACATTAAATCTAACATTAAGTAAATGAATGCATTTGTTTAGCATTAGTTTAGCTTTATTTCTGATATTAGCAACTGATACTATTACTGTAGCTGTTTATATTAACTCTATTGACCTCTTAGAATATCAGCTAATTTATTCAATACAATTCTACTAATATTCCTGATGATATTCTGTGTCAGCTGGTGCAAAATGTTTTTTGATGTTAAATTGTTCAAAAACATTACATTCAATACATTACCAATCTAATGTATTCCTTAGATGGGTCTTTGATAAAATTCACAACTGGCATAGGAAGAGATTATTGGGATATTATTGAAGTTCAACATTCCACTCTTACTTTCAAACTCTGAGGTATCTGGCTTCTATTTACATAAGACATACAGAAAAAGAATAGCAATGATCCTAGTAACAGGAATATACAGGGTTTAGGTTTTTTAAATGACAAAGAAAAACAATATGAAATCAGAAAAGGATTTAGCATGTGATATATTCATTATACGCATTTAGGAAAAGAGAAAGCAGGAAGAATGTTTTGCACTCTGTTTCCCCAGAGGCCAGGCATGGGAAACAGGAAAGAATTCTTTTCTCTAATCAGATATTAGAAAAACTCAAAGAACATAAAAACAGTCATAACTTTTTCTCTGTGGTTTTCCTCTAGCATAGTGGCAGAAAAAAAATAGAGTAATCAACTCAAAAGCATAAGACAACTTCTATCTGAAGTTAGTAAAGGAAAATTTCCCTCTAAATGACAGTTGTTCCTTTCTAAGCACCAGTGAGATCACTTCTGGAGCACTGTGTCCAGACCTAGGCTGCCCATTACGAGGGGCAGCAAATCGCTCTAGTACCTGATTAAGAGGCAAAGAGAGCTAGGACTGTTCAGCATGGAGAAGAGCAGTCTCATGGGGATCTTATATATGGTAAAGAGGAGAGAGCAGATTCTTCTCAGTGGAGTCTGTGACAAGATGACAGGAAATAGAGAAGCAAATACAGGAAAATTCACTTGAAATTTCACTCGAACATAAGAAAGCACTTTGTTACTATGAGGATGGTTCACTTTCTGAACCAAACAGGAAGCCAAATTAAAATCTGCTCCGTTTAAGAATCTAAGACCTACCAAAATGAACAGAACAACTGCTACTCATCTCAAGAGCATTTTTGGACCAGATCCAAGAAGCATAATTTTATTCCTCTTACAGACAACTTGTTCCTTATGCAGCAATTAGTTCCTGAGCTTCAGCCTTGAATAAGTATATTACACTGTATGAATAAAAGCATTCTCAAGAATGCTTTACTATACTATTGTTTGTATTACAGTTCATTTTGATTTTATAAAATGAGCTATCATGACAGATATGCATGTACTCAGTAAAGTTATAATAATTATTTCTTACTTCTCCTACACAAACATCAAAGACAGAATTTAATCTCAGATGGATATTCATACAATTTCCCTCCTAAGATCGCTACTGTATGTCTCTGCACATCTGATTACCATCTGCTTTTAGTAAATACTCTTGTGGTTTACATGGTCAAAAACAATGTTTTTAAGTGTCTAAATACAACTCTATGTAGATTGTAACTGTTATGTTATCAAAAATATATATTTCTACACTAAAAGCTTTTTCTCTATGCAGATCTAACAAACTAGCCCTATAATTTTTATTGAAAAAATAGTGGATGAACAAATACTCCTACAATGTTCCTACTGATATGCTTCAACATGCAATCTCAATGACAAAATTTGAAGTGAGAAATCTCATATGCAACTGTAGGGTTATCTCTCATGAAGTACTCAACACTGGTGTCTCCTCAACGTGAGGAATCATTCACTGGAAATAGCCCAGAAAGGAACTACTCACAAAAACATCCAGGAGATTGAATGAAAGTCTTACAATATGAGACTTACGAATTTCAGTTTACTCTAAAGAAGACAGAAAAATGGCTAGAAAAATGTGCATAGAAGAAGGAATCTATTAATAGTATTTTTATCTTCTTGAAAAAGGAAATCTAACATCAGAATTTAATTCGTGTAATTTAATCTAATTTTAAATTCCACCAAACTGATATGTGTCATGTAGACACATCTTCTATATTTCAAGGGATAAATAATAATATGATAATTTAACAACTGTATTTAAGCTAAGGAAGTCAGACAAAAGTCCCATCATCTAGCTTATTCTTCTGTGGTCATTTGATCACAAATGGACATCTAGTGTCATTTGAGATACTGCGGAACTTTTAAAACAGGGTTTAAAGGCAAGGTATACCTGCCAGCCCTGTATAGACACAGTCTGTATAGGAATGGTAGATATAAGACAACCTACAGTACACACATGCTCTCTGGAACAGCACCGTAAGGTGAGTTAAGGGAGAGTATTTCAAATGGCACTAGACATCTATGCATAGACAACTGACCTGACTATGGCAGAAACAACTAGAAATTCTTCACAGACAATGGGTATGAATGGGTGTAGGTATGTTCTTAATAAAGTTGACTGCATGTAATGACACATTTACAGCTTCTGGCTAAAAAGAGAACTACTCTTGTGAACGTTTGTGCCACTGTATCAACTTGCAAGCCCTCTTTTAGCTACTTCAGAATTTCTTTCTTTTCCCTCATCATAAGCATGAAATATGATAATTTATTCTTACTTCTTCCATTTCATCTTTAACAAATTATTACTCTGTAAGTGGTCCTTTCTTCTTGTCCCAAACCTTTTTACTTTCTGAAAGAGTTTGGTAAAAAATCCTGTCAACTGGTGTTCTAAATTCAAATAATATCAATGACCCAAATCGCTACAGTCTGTGTGTTCATTGATTCCAGAACATTTTTGACACAAGGTAGCCTCAACAAAAGTCAGTCTGAGCCATACAGCTTAAGTATATGAATACATATATACTTATTCATATAACCTAACATTACTAGTTCTAACTTAGGATACTATTTGTGGTTTTAAATGAGACTAATGAGTTATAAATTTTAGCACAATATAAATATAAAATAATATTACATCAACAGCAGAAACAACTTTTTTTTTTTTTGCTTTATAATCTGTCGATCTACTTATCTTTCTCTTTATTTTCTTTTATTTTCACGGAATTTATGACTTAAACAGGATTTATTATTATGGATTTAAGGGCCGCTCACAAGTACTAAATGTTTGTTGTCTTTTCCAAGGCCACATACTAAAAGACAGATTCTTCAGAATTCATGTTGACCTGCTATCAGAGTGCATAGGATTAATTTCTTTGAAGTGGAGAAACAAAGATGTAAAATTGGAAAGTTAGGCTCTATTTCCCAATTCTTAATTCCAATTCCTTTTCCTAATTCTCAAAATGAGACCATGGAGATGGGTATTGTATAGTGCAGTATAAAGTTTAAGGTAATATTCTGTTACAATTAGTCAAAAAATAAATAGAGAGAAGGATATCTGTTAACAGAAAAGGGGTAAATTTGAAATCTGAGATAGATATTATATACATCTATTACACTATACATTATTTCTTCAATCATTCCTCCAGCCAAGATCCATGCCTTCTTCTATGGCTTCTTCACTTTTCCCTAAATCTAAATACTGCACATTCAGAAGCACAATGCATGATCAGCCTCCTGTTTGTTTAGTCTGTCTTGTGTCTCTTTATTAGCTGAGGGACTCAGGACGTGCTACCTTTATGCAGTTCCGGTGTTATCAAAATTTACACCACAACACACATGCATATACCCAATTTCTTGTTGCCTGTCAGCATTCACAATTTAAGCTTTTTCTCACTCATTATAGAAATATTAAGTTTTTACAAAATCAGATTATAATTCAGAATAAGCAATTTCCAAAGAAATGTCACAATTCATAGCCGATTGTTCTACTTTCAGAATAAGTCTTTTCTTCTAAATTCTTGCATTGCTTCTTTAATAAGAATCTGTGGCAGAATAGGTATTATTTTCTAAAAAAAAAAAGTGTATTTCACAAAGCATTTCACTTTCTGAATACTTGCTTCTACTGTTTACCATCACTTTTTGCCTGTGCCAGATGATGCAGCTATATACTCATAATGAGATAATTTATCAAAGTGAAAACCATTAGCACATTTCAATATTTAATCACCAAATAAAAATTGACTAAGCAAAGAAGCAGTTTTTTTTAAAAAAAAAAAACATAAAAAATGAATTACTTATTTTCAATAAAATAGTTATGTTTGGAAGTTGAGATGGGGTATAACTTCTCTTGCTTAACCTTTTGATAAGAGCCCTACAGGGTACTGTTCTAACAATAATCATGAAAGATTCTAGACATTCAGACCTGTGTGTTTAGTTTCAGGGGTCATAAAAGAATGGCTTGTAATGAAAACAAATGTCAGATTACGACTTATCTATAAAATTAAATGCCATCCTGAAAAATTCACAAGATATTGCAACGCATCATATGACAGAGCTGTTGAATTTTTGGAAAATTTATGTTATCAAAGGTGGACTGTTCTGAATCCTAGAGAGAAAACAGTATCATTTTAATCTTTTAACAAATTTGTAGTATTTTTATTTAATCACATTCTATTACCTCAAATGTAGTGGATACCAAGTGCTCTGAACATACAATATTTTTTTAGCTGATTGATTGCTTTGAGAGTGAAAATGTCTGCATGCAGAAAACAGAGGTACTCCATGACAGTGATGCCGAGAACAAGGGTTACAGAATGTTGACAGATGGGTGGTTAAATAGTTTGATGACTCACAATGCAGGTCAAATAGATTTGTGTATATTCATTGATCATAATTTCTCTGAAGCAGACAGGCATCTCTCTGCCTGTATTTTATCTTCATAAGAAGAGCTGATGGAGAGTTTGTATTGTGCACTTTAGAAAAAAAATGTACTTTCTGTAACTCATGATTGCTCTATATCGAAAATGAGTAGGATGATTTTAATTGTAAGGTCACTCAAAATGTCTCAGTAACACTACAGAATATCAGGGAAAACAGATTGCTTCCATGTTCTCTGCCTTGTACAACTACAGAACTCAACAGGCTTTATGTTGACAAAGATTCCTGTTTTGACTGCTCTTTATGGCATCAGTAAAAGCACTGCAGTATCTTCCCAAAATTTTCTTTTCAGCATTCATTTGTTCCAGTGAGGCTACTTTTCATAGTGTGACTCCAAATTCCTCTTTCTTAGCCAGATTAGTCACGTCTATAGACAAGTAACCAATAAATATTTCTCATCTTACCTGCCAGGCACACGTAGCTGTGCTTGGATTCTTCCTGTTCTCTTTCAAAGTATTTGAAGCATATTTTGGGGTATTAATAATGTTTCTTATTATAGAAAAATATTAAAAAAAAAAAATCATGTTTCAGGATTTCCTGCCAATTCGCATTGTACAATCTTGAACAGGCGGCATACCTGCAATATTTTCGACCATAATGAATTAACATTGCAAAACATTATTTGACTATGTAAACATATCACCAATATCACTTTGAAGTGAAGGGCATGATTATTATGCTTATAAAACAATATTCATTTTTGATAAGCTATGCTAGATAAAGTCAGTGTTTAATTATGTTTATTATATGGCATCAGAATTGATATTTCTAGTGTTTTTTTGTTTTTTTTTTACTTAGAAGTATATAATTTGTACTAGCTCCTGTATGCATATGTTGGCTTCATGAATGAATGTACTCCTTTGAAATACCCCCTTTTCTCCTCAAAGAATTTTATCAGCTTTATGAGAAATTACAGTCAACACTGAAAGCTGATAATGAGATAGAAATACTTAGAAACAGATCTTTGTGTTGGAGTGCTCATGTATCCCGTTACAGATACATCTGTTTCATTCACATTGTGTTCATGCAATTGGGAGATATATTTTTCATTTATTTTCAGAACTCATTTGCTGACAAAATATTTTAAAATGAATATATTTTAAAATGTTCCTCCCTTTCTCCAGTAAGTTTTTCTATTCAATTTTGAGCACTACAAGGTGAATTTTATTGTACTACTGTATTAACTTTGTATAGTCCTACTGACAGACTAGGTGGATGACAGGAAAGCCATGGATGTTGTCTAGCTTGACTTCAGCAAGGCTTTTGGCACAGTCTCCCATAATATTCTCATAGGAAAGCTCCAGAAGTGTGGACTGAACGAGTGGACAGTGAGGTACATTGAGGACTGGCTAGATGGCAGAGCTCAGAGGGTGGTGATAAATGGGGCTGAGTCTAGTTGGAGACCTGTGCCCAGTGGTGTCCCACAAGGGTCAATACTGGGCCCAGTGCTGTTCAAATTGTTCAGTGACTAAGACGAGGGCACAGAGTGCACCCTCAGCAAGTTTGCAGATGATACAAAACTGGATGGAGTGGCCACCACTCCAAAGGGCTCTGATGCCATTCAGAGGGACCTAGACAGGTTGGAGAGTTGCGCAGTGAGGAACCTCATGAGGTTCAAAAAGGACAAGTGCATGGTCCTGCACCTGGGGAGGAATAACCCCAAGCACCAGTACAGACTAGGGGTTGACCTGCTGGAAAGCAGCTCTGTGGAAAGAGATTTGGAAGTCCTGGTTGGTAACAAGTTAACCACGGTCTCATGTGCCCTTGTGGCCCAGAAGGCCAATGAGATCCTGGCTTGCATGAGGAGGAATGTTGCCAGCACGTGAAGGGAGGTGCTCCTGCCCCTATCCTCAGCTCTGGTGAGGCCCCACTAGTAATATTCTTCTATATTACTCCCCAGGACAAGAGGGATGTGGAGCTTCTAGAGGGGGTCCAGCATAGAGCAATGATTAAGGGACTGGAGCATCTATCTTATGAGGAAAGACAAAGTGAGGCCTTTTGAGCCTGGAGAAGACTGAGAGGAGGTTTGATCAATATGTGTAAGTTACCTTAGGGGTGAATGTAGAGAGGATGGTCAGTGACAGGACAAGGGGTAATGAGTGTAAGTTGAAACACAGGAAATTCCACCTCTATGTGAGGAAGAACTTCTTTCCTGTGAGGGTGTCAGAACCCTGGAACAGGCTGTCCAGAGAGGCTGTGGAGTCTCCTTCTCTGCAGATCTTCCAAACCCGCCTGGATGTGACCCTGTACCACATGCTCTAGGTGTCCCTGCTGGAGCAGGGGCGAGTTGGACTGGAGGATCTCTAGAGGTCCCTTCCAACCTTCAGCATTCTGTGATTCTGTGATTCTTTCAGGTTAGAAGAGCGCACGTAACCTTGCAGGTTGGAATAGACTTCTACTCATTATTTTAGTGAGTGGCTGCATCAGCTCAAAGAAGAGGCTCACATGTAAGACAAATCAAGTCAATAAAAAGATTCAGCTCAATTGTATCATAATTGCTTATAATTTATTTTTAATGCCTTCATTTTTTCCAGAGTGTTTTAGGCCCTGGTGGGACAACTGGTCATTTTTATGCCTCTCTTCACGTTCTGATGAATAGCTACTGTATAGAGATTGAAAGCGTCAGGAAAGAAAATCACAGAATAAAAAAAAAAATCTTTTAACTTAATACTGTGCAATAACTTGCAGATTCTAAGAAACAGCAGTAGAAGAAAACATTATGTAGGGCTATACTGACAACAGTGGTCAAAAAGCAGAATCACAAACCTTTTTTTTTCTTGTTCTTTGAAATGAAATAGTGAGATCACACATAACCACACAGGTTTAAAGTCATGTTCCTAGGAAAAAAAGAAAACAAAGTAGAGAATAGTTTCATGACTACATCCAGCAAAATGATCATGACTAATTTTTCACATTTAAATTAAGCACATATTCATAAATTCTTAGCTAAATATGATCTTGAAATCTTAATTTCTTCTGGTCCAAATTTTTAAATGACACAAATATTTCATGTGTGACATTCAAGCAAAGAACTACCTTAAGAAATAAGCTGTTGACATGCAAGTATATTCTAATATCTAGAAGTGAACAATAAGAGCAAATTACAGATTGTTTCCCTTCTGTGTAAAATTAATTTCAAAATATACCCTCATCTGATACATAATATGAATTTAAGAATATTTAAGAATTCAGAATCTTTCATAGTCTTGTCAAAGCTAGTGCTTTGGAAAGGACAAAATCAGAAAAGTACACGGGAAAGATTACTTTCTTTATATATGAATAAGTACCTACATTAAAAAAGTAATTCTCCAAGCGTCCTTATAAGCAAAAACTTATTCTTGTAGATATTTGCTTTCTGCAAAATAATCAAACTTCAAAGAATGCTTAAGATTGGAAGGGACCTCTAGAGATCATCCAGTCCAACCCACCCCTACTCCAGCAGGGACACCTGGAGCATGTGGTACAGGGTCACATCCAGGCGGGTTTGGAAGATCTCCAGAGAAGGAGACTCCACAACCTCTCTGGGCAGCCTCTTCCGGGGCTCTGTCATTCTCACAGTAAAGAAGTTCTTCCTTATATAGAGATGAAACTTGTGTTTCAACTTGCACCCATTACCCCTCATCCTGTCACCGGCCACCATGGAGAACATCCTGGCCCCATCCTCCCAACAATCACCCTTCAAGTACTTGAACATGTTAAGCAAATCTCCTCACAGCCTTCTTTTCTCCAGACTAAACAGACCCAGCTCGCTTAGTCTTTCCTCATAGGATAGATGCTCCAGTCTCTTAATCATCTTTGTCGCTCTATACCTGACCCTCTTTAGAAGTTCCACATCCCTCTCGTACTGGGGAGCCCAGAACTGCACACAGTATTACCGGTGTGGCCTCACCAGAGCTGAGTAGAGGGGAAAGACCTCCTCCCTTGACCTGCTGGCAACGCTCCTCCTGATGCAGGCCAGGATCTCATGGGCCTTCCACTGCTCCCTCATGACTAACCTGTTGTCAAGCAAGACTCCCAGATCCCTCTCCACATAGCTGCTTTCCAGTTGGTCAACTCTGATCTGCCCTGGTCCCTAGGATTATTCCTCCCCAGGTGCAGCACCCTGCACTTGTCCTTGTTGAATCTCATAAGGTTCCTCTCTGCGCATCTCTCCATCCTGTCGAGGTCTCTCTGAAAGTTAAAGATAGTTTGAGCCTAATGAAAGAAAACACCCATCTAGAATTCAACAAGTATTTGTAAACACTGTTTTTAAAATATTTCTTCACATATACTTACACAAATACTGTACTCTCTTATATTTTAAAAATAATAATAAATGAAAGAAAAAGAAAACTTATGGATTATGCAGGTTTAAAACCAAACTTGGTATTATATTTTTATATATTATTTACTTGGCACAAAGAGCTAATGTTTCTTAGAGGAGCCTTGCTTGTTTCTCTCATTCATTAATCTTATGTTTTTAAAATCCTAAGTAAATCTATCTTACCTCCTTGTGAATGTTATTATATTATCTGATTGTTGTCTTATGTAATATGGAAAGTAATCAAATATTCTTTTTGTTTGTTTAAAATTGCAAAAAGATTGCCATATGAGCTGTAAAAAAATAATTTCCTGAATTCATTGACCTTTCAATTGATATTACAACACAGGATAATCACTACGCATTTAAATTAGCAATGTAACTCAACATAGACAGATAACAGTGAAATCTAAGGAGTTTGTTTCCTCAACAAGACTGGAACACTCTATCTAAAAGGGTAAATGTGCTTCATGTTTAGGGATGACCTTTAAGTCCCACAGCTGCCTATCATACATCTTGTTGATCAGCTCTGTTGTTGGGTTCACCAGCTTATGTTTTTCTTCTTTTTTAATGGCAGAAGCATAGTTTTCAGTAAGGTCTGACACTTCTACTGAAGGTGCAGCATAGCATGCTTTACTTTATATCAGGCACCTCTTTGAGGAAAATGTCCAAGCAATGAAAAATAAAAAATATACTCCTAATACTTTTCTGTTTAAATGAAAAATTAAACAAGAATTTAAAAAAACCTTCTTTGACCTATTCTATTAATTTATCCAACCTAATTTGAACTATGTAAAGGTTAGACATGTAATCTAAATTAATCATTTATACTCTGAATAGTCAATGGTGAAGAACTGGCACTTCCAACTCCTTCCAGTTCTCTCAGTACCTAACCCAAGGCAATGTGAACAACCACAGAGAGATGGCTATCCCTTTATCTACTGATGAATAGAGAGAAGAGCTCTTTATCTCCCTGACAGCAGCAAGAAGAACTTGGACTTCAGGACAAGCTTTTAAAAAAGAGTTCTTCTATGTGAGGAATTTAAGGCTTACCAGATAATTATTATTATTATTATTTATAATGCCTCTTCTGTTTGCACATACAAACAAACAGAACAGAGTGACTGTGGAGACGGGAGCACTCTTGGCCAATATCTGACGTGAGGGGTCCCCGACGGACGGGGCCTTCGGGCCTTACGGCTCTCGGCCTGCCGCACCCGCGTGATCTCTCATGAGTCGCGTCGAACCAGAGACTTCCGCCACCCTGCAGGGGTGCCTAGGCCCACTCACCCCAAGCCAGTGTCCGCAGAGGGAGTAGTGACACCGATGTAATCTGGCTCGGATCTCCTCAGCCAGGAAGGTTGGTTGGGGTAGGCCGCCAGGAAAAGAGGGAAGCCGGCGTGGACGGTTGACAAAACAATTTCACAAAGATCAGGGTCAACTGCCAAGCTTCAATCAGGAAATGCATTAACTTTTATAGGGAAGGTAAAGGGGAGGAGAAAGGGAGGAGTGAAGTTAGGGATTGGGTGGATGCTAATTACGGGATCCTAGTGGTTGGTGGAGCCCCGTTGGTGGGCGGTTGATTGGCCGGAGCAGATTGCTCTGGCCCCCACCTTCAGGAGCTCCAGCCCCCACCTTTGGGCTTCTGGAGCCTTCCACACAGGTGTTATGAGTTGCTCCAGGACATCAGGTCACATGGAGGTCAGGCATACCCCCCTGTACATTCATATGTTCATACTGAGCATCCTCAAACTAAAACCCGTAACTCCCTACAAATATCCATTGTCTGTATCCACAAAATCTGAGTTTTTTTTTTTTATATATATGTGTGTGTTTGTGTGCCTTTAAATTATATGTGTGTGTGTACAGAGACAGGATAAATCTGGCAGGATCGAAGTTCAGCACTGATGATGTTCCATGAAAGTAGAGGAGATTATTTAGTAAAAGTACAAAATATTTAAACTGATTGACTTTATCAATACTTAAAGCTGTTAGGTACAACTCCGTGGCACCTACTTAACAAACTTCAGACGGAGCCCAAGGAAGTTGCTTCCATGAAGGACTGAAAAATTAGAATCTGTGGTATCTGACAGCCGTTAGAAATAGGTTTGGGATTCCCATCCAAGACAAGTAGACGAGAGCCTGCATCACTAAAAACTTTTGTCAGTGACAAGAGAGATTTAGGGACTGAGTGTATAAGATAATCAAACTAAAATCTTTATCCTCTCAGTGACCTCTTCTGGGCATTCACACCTGCATCTTTGCTCCAATTGAATTTTTACTGTTACTCCTGTCTTTCAGAGAATTAATTCAGGTAATCTGAATAAAATTTATTTACTCAGAATTACCTACTGATGAGCTAATGATTACAATAAATCTAGGATATTCCAAAGAAACAATATTAACATTCAGCATCAGCTGACTGCACATGACACTTGGCCACCTGAAGAGTAGTACCATAATGTTTTGTAAAGGAACATAAGTGATAATATTTGAGCTATTTTTTTTCTTTTAATTGGGGGAAGAAGGGAAGAACTACAGTTTTCTGCACACAAATTACTCTGTTCTTTTAATCTACTTTTTTTTCCTCCTTGACATGTAGACTTTTCTAAAATAAGCAGTAATTTTCAGGGTTTATAACATTCATTATCCTCTCTGCTTATCTTGTGTAGCAGGCTTGTGCTTTTTAAAAGGACGTTTTTCTTCTTGGTGTTGCTGTTTACTTCTCAGAGTATTTTTAAAGAGAAAATGTCATGTTGTGATGTCTCCAGGTAACCTCCACACAATGTTTTTTCTTTTACCACAACTTTATTTTACAAAAGAACTTTTTTTGTGGCAAACCCAGTTCAAGGCACTGCAGAATTTGGAAACAAAACAGAAGTTCCACAGTAAAGAAAAATCAATGATCTTTCAAATAAATCAAGGTTAAATCAAATTAAAACAGCTTTAACAGTGAATTTTAAAGCCAAACTGTGACTTGGCTTGCCTAATAGTCAATCAAAGGTATAGCAGACCAGGTGAATACAAAGCCTAGTAATAAATGGCTGTATCCTCTCAAATCAGATGTTATAAATAAATAAAAGACATTGAGTTATCTTCTGCCACCTTTATTCACCATAAACAGCCAGTTATTCAACAGGCTGTCCTTTTGATTTCAGAAGAGCCAAATTTCAAATAAGATGCTATTTAATATGAAATGGCAGAAATAGGCTTTTGTCATCAAATTAGTATATCATCAAGTATTTCATTTTGAGCCACTGTGATGCATTTAGTTGCAGATGGTAAATATACTTAAGATCTCTATTAAGTATTAGAATGGTTGAACTGAAATTCAGTAAACTATTTAAAAAAACACAGGCCTAACCTGCTCCTATTTGCACACAACAAATGCTAGATAATTTTTAAAGTAGGATGTGTTTCATTCTATCTCTTCATGAATTGTAGTGAGGAAAAAATTTATAGCAGGCAGTCAATAGGATAGGAAATATTTAACTTCAGTTTGTACCTTTATTCTTTCACAGTAAGTGATTTCAGCATTTATAAGTGCAATCTTTTTCTGAGCTTTCAAAAGCTCTGCTAAAATGCCAAGCTAGTCATTAGCCATCCATTTCCCTTTCACCTAAGTGCTCTGCCCAGCTTAAAACTTGACATGTTAGGCAGTGTGATGACATTCTGCACACATACACAGTCTTGGTTTATTGTTTTAGTTGCCAGCTAAGCCTGGCTAGTTTTGCACAAAACAGCATGTCTGCATTATCACATTCATAGTACTGATAAAATATGGAGTAATCACCATGACTTAAAGACACAAAGTTTCTTTTTAAGCTGCTTCCAGCATTATTAGCAGATAACTAGCTTATAAGACAAAATATTAATTTCCAACTTTTTGACGATAGTTCATGCTTTGCCGTCTATTTTGGGTACCACTTTTTATATAATCATGATCAGAGTTTACCTCACTTGGGGGGAAAAGAACAGATAATACTGCATAATACCTTACTCCTCAAATGTTCCCATTTAATTTATTGACTTCCCTGAAAGCTGCCAAATAGCAGAAAATATTTGGATATCTTTAATTGTACAAGAATTTAACATAGAAGGTGGGGTTCATCTCACTTTGCTTTATTAACATCTGTTAAGCATCTGACTTTGATCTAGTTATCCTCTATGTGCTTGGTACTCTTCTATGACAGTGAAAGAGGAGAGCTTAGACATCAGAAGATCGGCAAGATGACAACTATCACTTGTGTGGTATGCTTATCACTCACTTTGAAATGTTGAATGCTTTCATCTGGTACTGGTTTCAGTGGATGTTAAAGGCACTTCACTTCCCTGGAAGCTCACATCTCTGGCATATCCAAGTGCTGCTTTAGATTCTCCTCTCTAAGTCTTAGAGGTTGAACACAAACACAGAATATTTCGTTTTTGTTTTTATTTTTTAGCTAGACATTGATTTCTCTAATATAAATATGATAACGTTCATTTTCTACTCATCCAGTTTAATCATCCATGTGACTATTCCTTTTCAATAATTTCATGTCATTAGTGCCTTAAATCAACAGGGGAACAGAGTATTGGGTATTAAGCAGTCTGAGTTTTACCTTGTTGTCTTTGCTGTTCATTTAATATTTAAAATCATCACTGTATATTGTTATTGACTCTTACAGTGCCTTTATGATGATTTGCTATGGGATTAATGGTAACTTCAGGAGAACAAAAAGCCTAAACTTTTTGCAGAAAATACTGCTGAATGTCAGTATTTTTCCCAAAGCTTCTGCTCACTGGTGACTTTTTCAGTTCAATTTTCCAATGCATATCATCTTCACAACAGCTGCACTAATAGCCATACTCCATGCCAGGTCCTATTTTCTGATCCATAGAACACATTAAATCACTTTTACTCACTAGTTTGCCAATTAGATTTTTCCACTGGATGAGTTTTTCTCATCAATTAAAATTATTGGTGATCATCTAAACCCATTTCCCTAGTTCATTGCCACAATTTCTGTGCCACTATTAAAGCTGGCACATTATGTTTTTTCCAGCTGCCTTTCATCTGTATATTTTTAATAGACCAATGTTGATGTTTAAATTGAAATGCCTCATTTTGGTCATAGGCACAGGAATAATTTGAGATCCACTCAAAATTTGCCTTTTTTTCTCATTGTTCAGTTCATTCTGCTTTCTGGGTCCTTGCTATTCCCTCACTTTGGATCTAGATTCTGTCACATTAACTGTATTGATCTGTAATTCCTGTTTGATTTTCACTGGCATGTTTGCTGTGTAATACAGAGACATCTAAAAATTCTTTCATGTAAATCTTATTTAGCAATTTCATGACATGCAAGCTAGCACTACACTCAAATGTAAACAAAAAATCTTTATTTCCCCTTCATTTTTCTTTTTAATGGATCCAGTCATCAAAATAACTAAAGACTGAAGCATAATAATACTGTTAGTCGAGAATACCTGAATTGCATGTGACTAACTGTAGAGGAAGCACCTTTAATGAATCACAGGATACGAATATATGGAGAGTTTTGCTCCAGCCATATGTCTATGCATGCAGATAATTTTAATGTGTAGTTTTGTTTTTAGCTAAGACATTTTCACTGCTCCCCATTGCTTGCCTTGCTTTTATTTCCTAAATCTTTTATATAAATTGCCACACTTCCTTGATGTCTCAGGAATATACACAATCTTGCTCAGTGCCTAAACCAAGAGGAAAAATAGAAGAAGAAAAGTGTCATTAAGATGCTTAGGTCCTAAAAAATTAATCCAGCAAGGTTGTTCGTTAAATCCCACAGTTTCTGAAATGCGTGATAAATAATGATAGTAAAATTTACACAAGAGCTAAAAGATAATCTGCCTCAAACCTTTTTATGCACATGAATAGTGACCACACTGACAATAGTGACCACACTGACACTAGAGCAGGTGTGCTCTGCAGTTTTGGATCCTTGGGCATATGATTTAGAAACAAAATTAGAAGCATCTTTTTCTTACCTTATTGGATTACCTAAATTCTTTCTAAAAAAAAAGATAGCTGACTGTATTTAACCAAGATTTCTTTTGCAATCCAGTGTCTAGCTAGTGTCTAGTCATGAAAACTTGGAGGGAAGTGTCTTTGATTTCAGTGCAATTTATAATTTCTCTATTCTTAAGTGGAAAATACTATCTAATATCACTTAGAAAATGTAGCTAAGTTTAAAGTCACTTATTTGATTTTAACCTACAAATATTATACATCAGATTTTATTTTCTGTAGGAAAACAACATTTTGAACATAGACTAGAAGTGCTAAAACTCATGTTGATCAATAATTTGGCTCAATATTAAATGTATATGAATTACATGAATATATTATAATATTCAAATATTCATTAGGAAAAAAAAAACTTAAAATGAAAATTTTCTGTTTCTATTTAGTCTTTTCTTACTCATTTGGTTTTACATTTTGTGTCATTTTTCCCCTCCTTCCTTTCCAAAGGTTTTTTTAACTTTGCAATGGTACACCTCACTCTCATTATGAGAATCTGTAAAGGTACAGTAATAAAAGAAAAAAATGCAAAAATAACCACAGCAGTAAAAACAAACAAAAAACTAAGTCTACTATATATTTTGTTAGTGATATTAAAAAACAAAACAGTGCATTTTAACTTTTTCTAAGCTCACCAAGAGATGCATTTTTATGTTTTTAAGATAAGGAATTAAAATCTAAAATTCTGTCACGAAATTACTTGCTTAAGTGATATTTTAGACATGGGAAAATGG
Source organism: Crypturellus tataupa (assembly GCA_034781795.1). Lineage (NCBI taxonomy): Eukaryota > Metazoa > Chordata > Aves > Tinamiformes > Tinamidae > Crypturellus > Crypturellus tataupa. Next base: position 602,870 of record JAWLRI010000108.1, on the reverse strand, counting down.
AGCATTTTTTCTCTTAAACACAATTCAGCATACATCACACTCAAAATTAGTTGAGACTTTACATTCATTTTATGCTGGATTATTTAAATTAATTCTCTCTCTTCTCCCTTCAATTTCCTCATATTTAGTTTAAAAATAGTGCAAACTATGAAAAAGATAAGAATGAGGGAGTCCCGTCATTGTTAACTTCAATAGGCCTAATCTTTCCAAGGATGAGTAAAAAGCAGCCAATAATTGTCAAGAACCATAGCATAAAGGACAAGTAGAAATGAGCATGCAACATTTTGACACCTTGGCAAAGCTATTGCATATACCTGAAGTATTTTAAGAGTACTGAGAATTTATTAGTTTAGCCTGCCATTTTGCTCACTGACAATATGGTAGCATAAGCAACCATTTATTTCTATTTCCTGTACAAATTCATAGTAGTTCATAATGTTCATAGTTCATAATAATGTTCAATAGTTTGTAATGTACACTCTTTAGTTTGCAAACATTTTTAAAAATGAAACTGTCTTTGAAATATTGTCTTGAAACATATTGTGAAGCCACTCTGAACAGAGAACATGGTCCTAGTATCACAATTCAGTGATCTGAAAATCTGCACCCACTCTATAATGGCTCTAAAATAAAGAAAAATTTTACCTTGTATCAATTTACAAACACAAAAAAATCTGCTCTAAAATTTTAACAGCACTGTTGTAATTTCTTTCCTCAGTCTTGTACCAGAATACTCAATGATCGTGACATACCTACTCTCCGCTACTACAATTTAAAAGGCTCAGATTATCTTCCTTCTAAGCATACATATATATTGATGAAGTAGACCAGCAGTGAGAAAGTCAAGAGCTTCAGTGTTAGAGAAGAACTGATGTTATTCATAAACCAATTGCTCTTATAATAAAAAAGGCATCAAGAAACAAGGATTATAAGATAATGCAGTTCCTAGAATCTTAGGTCAGTGCCAAATAAAACTCAGCTGGAGAAAAATTATTTAAAATATTAAAGGATTCTAATATTCTCTCACATGAGTCTATTAACACAGATAAAGATAAACTGTTGATTTGTTGTGTCTGACTGACCAAGCAGAAGATCTTATGCCTAAGTGCAAGCTCCAGGGCCTATTCAGAGAAAACAAAAACAATAATAAGCCCTTCATATTTTATATTCTCTCTCTTGATAATGTATTCTGGTTTGTAACTTTTCAATTTGATTAGGTGGTTTCTTGACCTTAAGAATAGCGAGGCATTATTTCATCCCAGACATTTCTGAACTGAAAGGCTAGCCATTCCCAGCAGATACATTTCTAAAGGATCATGGTCAAGTTGTTGATTAATTTAAGTGTACTTTATAAGAAACTCTTGTTAAATGACATTCATCACAATGAGATAAATACATCCTCTTCTTAGATCATTAAAACTGTTTAATGTGGGTTGAGCCTAAGGTATATGGATACTGGTAGAGCGGGTGAGAAAGAGAGAGGGAGAGAAGTGAGTATTAGCTTTTGAAGAAAAAAAAAATGAAGAACTTGAGTTAAGATTTCCATTACTTATTTATGGGGAAATACGTCTGTTGATTACTCCAGTTTTCTGTAATGTTATAATATTCAGTCTTAGAAGCTTAGATCTTATGAGTTTTTTTTTCCTTCTTTCAAAACAGAAGCAGCTTTGAACAGTAAAAAGGCAGAAATTCAAGCTTTAGGTTGACATTTTGTTTTACGTCTTTCTCACAAGTCTTCTTTTATTTATTCTGACAAACCAGTGAAATTAAAACCTAGACATTCCCATGATAGACATGACTTTTAATTTTATTTTTGTACTGTTCGTACTTAATCTTTATCAATAGGTATTGAAAAGAAGTATCACTTAACTAAATGATAAATACCTCTTGCATGAAGCATCTATGTCTACATGTAAATCTCTATGTACAACAGCACCTTTATTAACTCCAGTATGTATTATGGTATGTTTAGGAAGATTTTTTTCTTCTTTTTAGAGGCAATTCATGATTTTGTCTGCTCAAAGATGAAAAGAAAGTCACTCAACTTCCATTAATTAAATCAAATTTAGCTAGGACAGAATCAGGACTAAAAGCACAGTGATTTGAATTTGTGTATAGTTAAGTTTTTCAAATCATCACCTTTTTGTTTGTTGTGAAAAAAAAAATCTAGGCTTACTGAAGACAACTTAAATAGCTACAAATATGCTAAATGTCAATATTAGGTAGTTAAAGGCCTTACTATCTTTTAAAATATATAAATCTGTACTTTTCAATCACAAATTTAAAAATATGTTAAGAATCAAGTTTGAAAAGAAGTTTACATAATCTTTCATATGCGTCACTGAAAGATGGATAAAAATGATTATTTACCACAGCATCTATGACAAAATTTAAGTTTGCCTAATTTGCAGAGTATAGCCAGTATTTTTCATGTAATGATAATTGTAAAATAAAAAATAAAAATATTGTGATAGATAAGAAAAGCTAAAAAAATATTATCTAGCTATTTGATACAGTTACATGGAATTTCACAAGGGCCATGATAAGAAATACTTTTTCACAAAGAATGTGCTAACACAAAAAAAGAGAAAAAATAATAGTAATGTTTGGGACAAACTCAGATCTCCAAGCTCCACTCTAGAATCCAGCTCTTCAAAAGACAGGTCAGATGATAGGATAAATCTCACCAAAGTCAGAACTTAAAGATTACGAATGGCTACGTATTAGTTTATCATAAAATATATCTTAATATTGAATAAACCTGGGCACTTTTTCTGGAGTATTATTATGAACCTTTTGGATGCCTACCTTATGACAAAATGAATTATGCTCTAGACTCCACTATCTCAACCAGATTTCTATGAAAACTAGAATGAATAGTTCAGATATACAGATCTACAATCTATACTTAGTAAGACAAATCCCAACTTATGATGTTGAACCCATTAAATGATGTATCAAATATTTTCTGTCTTCACTCTTTTTCACTGAAAAATTGAATTAAAGCCATTGTAAGAGGTGTCTTTTTCTCTGAAAGCTTCCTTTTTCTGTTTCCTGTTCTTTCAATTTTACTAGAACATTAATAGCATAAGATCTCTCAGTAATGAATTGATACATTTTTCATCAGAATCATTTATGACATTTTTTGCATTATTTTTCTTAGATACTTCTAATAAATTAATTTCATTATTACTTCTGCTTATTCCTTTTCTATATACTTCTTTCCTTTAGTGGATTTCAATATATGCAAATATCAGCTTAAAATCTCTCTGCACACCATGAAACTAATAGCCTATGATGGAATACTAATTTAATTGAACTTAGAAGTGGATGTTGAGCTGTCATTTCAAGCAAAGTTTCAATAAATCTTGTCTAAATTATGTGTAGTTCCTTAAAGAATAGAGTCTTTGCAAGCTCAGAAGTCTCTTCATTAGTTTATTTTGATGGGTTTAGACATCACAAGAGAACTCAATATCAAACACATGTTCTTTTTCAAACATGAATTGTCATGCTGGAATAGGAGAAAAAAGAGACTCTTATGTTTTTCAGTTACCAAGAATTTGTGCATTGTAAATGGCAATGTATACCTGCTACTGAACTAGCTGGCTTAAGTTTGTATCCAGGAACTAACTATATTACCCATTGCACATGACTAGGCCTTTTCAATCCATTTATTAAAAACAAACAAACAAACAAAAAATAAAAATAATAAAAAACTAAGCTCACTCCGTTTATTTGACAGAAGTATAATTCTTTTATTGAGAAAACAGTGAGACTAAAAGACTCTTTAAGAAAAAAATGTACAATCTTGTCCCATAAAGATTCAGATCCTATTTGGTTTGGTTTTCATTGGCTGGCTTTCTCATCAAAGTACAACTGGCTGATTGCACAGCTATTCATGAGTTTTGGAAAGGTCAGCAACAGACATCTGTACCATATTTGTAATTGAACTTCAGCTTGAAAGGAGAATTTAAGTGGTGGAACTGAAGATAAGGGGGGGCAACAGAATATAAATTGGAAAGAAACTTTGGAACTTTGGAGACTTTTTCCTTTTGGAAAAGGATTTGAATGTAAGGTACCTATACAAGGACTCATTCCTAAATTATTCAGACTAAATCAAGGCTATGAAAAAAGTATTGTGTTATCCAAACATTCTACAGTAACAGCCATGAATTGTCACTCTTAATTGCATCTATAATTACATTTTTTCATATTCTATGATATAATCTGAAATAGAAAAAATATAAATATGAGAGGCTTCACTCCCAAACAATAAGAAAGACTCTTTCCAAATACACCAAAAGGCCACCATGCTGAACTTGAAGGCTTCTGCCTTCCACTTTGCCGAGTATCCAGACTAGAGAAAGTTTTGAGAGAGACAGTGATAGCTGACAGGTATTATTTTTGAATAAAAAGGCATCCTTATGTTTATAGTGATCTTCTAACAACTAGGCAAACATTAAAAGAAATAATTAATTGGGAGGTTGTTTAGCTTTTCTCCAGAAAAATATAGAATGTGTGAGACAGAAGCAGTCCCTTGAGAAACTCTGAGCAGTAGAAAGGAGGAAATTAAAAACAAACCCAGAAAAAATATATGTATTAGTAACACTGTCACATAAAGGTGATATGCTTTAGTATTTCACTTATGCAAAACTGCAATTTTCATGCTGACTGGAATTTAATCTTTAGTTGCAAGACAAGGTGAAGAGAGCTTCCAATACCTCCTACAAAAATTGAATTGCAAACTGTTTATCCTCAGTTCATCTGCTATATGATTCAGTCCTGACAGTATTTGAATCGATGATCAAAGAGGGCACAGAAACCAAAGTCATTAATGGCATAACTTTAAGATAAATACAAGCGAAAAGAAGAATTTCTCAAAAAATATTGAAAAAAAAGTAGAATGTAAAGTAATGCGTACTATCTTTAAATATTTTAGTACCCCACAGAGACTCTATTTGACATATGAAAGGCTTCTTTCTGTAAGCACAGTAATATTGATGGTCTGAATGGTCATGTTTACATTTATTCTTATTGAATCTTTCCTCAAATGTTTGAGGGTGAAAAATATATTTATATAAAAAGCTTTACAAACACTGTATTTAATATAATAATATATTCTTTTATTTTACACTATAGGTTGTATGGGATGTATGTGTATTTCACATAATATATGAAAGATTTTGCTCCTGCCTGTTGTAAACCACTCTTGAAATCTGTGTTTACTATACCCATACTATTATATTCTATCAAGGTTTCAACCGCTAAAGACTTAAAAAAGCACTACATTTAATTTTTTCTAGGTTCTCATTAAATGACTGTAATTAAATGCAGCTCCACTCAAGTCAAACATACTTGAAGTAAACACAGATCTGGATGACTATAGTGGAATATAGATTTCAAATATTGATATACTTCTCATCAGTACACTGAAAATTGTCACTGCTATACATTGATATGAAGAGCTAAACTTTTGCAGGATATGCACATATCTGACATGCGACTGCAAATCAGAGATTTCCATGTGTATCTAAACTATAGCGAAAAGGCACTGTTGTATATATATGTATACATATTTATGCTGTATACTGCTATATATCCCATAGACCTTTTCACTTGTCAGATCAGCACTGTCTACTTATTGGAGTTTAGGTATTTTTTTGTTTCTAGTGAATCCAAAGCATTGGTAATTTTATGTGTATTTGAAAAGATAAAATTAAAAAGCAACATTTAATCAAAGTATCTCCTAATGATTTTGCCCAAAGTTAAATTACTGTGAGTGCTGCAATATTCTGCTGTTTCATTAGAGATGCCAGGTCATTTTTATTTAATTAAATAAATTTATGAAACTTTTCCTTTTATACCCTTTAAAATTGTCATCAGTTTCACAATTAATCTTCTCATGTGGTGATTTTCTTCAGTATAATCTAGCCAAAGATTTCATAGAACTGACAGATTGTGATATTCATAGATCTTAATATGATATTGGGATTTCTCTTTTTCATATCATCATGATTTTTCCATGTGTGTTCAGCTTTTGATCCACAATAATTTAGCCACATTTTATTGCAGTAAATTACATTTCTTTCCACTCAAAATCATTCTATATTTTTCATAAAGATTTTCTCAGCAAGATTTGGTCTGCAGAATTAGAACATATGTGTTGTACTCTGTCACTGAAGTTATTAGTGAAATTATTGATTTTACCAGGCACAAGAGATACACAGAATTCATCATAAGAGCAACTACATCAACGCTTCAGTTAACTCAGAATAGTCAGTAACAGATGCCTACAAAAAGAACAAATAATAAGGGGAAGTATACAATGCTGCTATTTCCAAAAAAAAAAATGGTAACAACTCAGGAACTTCCTGAGTGAGAGATGGTATCTTAGGATTCAATAGATTTTTCTCATGGATTTTTTTTTGGCTTTTTGAATCAATATAAACTGAGACTGGGTTGAAATAATTTGTTCCCACCACGTCTATGTGTCTTATTACTCATCTACTTGTTAGATGTGTTATTACTCATCTGCATCTAAAGTAATCCTAAGTGATTTTAGTCTTTGTACATCTCTTCAAGATCAATTAATAAGAACAAAAGAATAAATCTGAACAGTAACTGAAAATAAGTTTTAATACTACACCCTTCTTTTTTATGTTTTATGTTTTTATGTTTTATGTTCTCCTTTTTTATTAATTAAGACTAATCTCTCTAGGTCAATGGTGGGGAGACATCAAGTTGAAGGTTTCCAAGGTTGCTAAGGTTTATGTCTGCAATATGGAAGAAGTATACATTCCAATACTTCTGTCAAATCTGCGATTATAAAAAAAATAAAACCAGACAGAGCCTTTGATAGTCCTTGCAGGCTTGTACATAGATGTTTGAGAGTCAGCTGTTCCTGTGTGTATCTTTCACACTCTTGTCATTGTATGGAGAAGACACAAAAATGAAAATTGGGCTGGAATTCTGATCCAAGAACAGAGCTGAGCATGGAAGAGGGGCAAAGATAAGGAATCTAGAGAAAAATAACATCCACCAGGACTTAAAATGAAAAATTTGCCCAGGGAAGATAAGTTTTATTAAAAAATTAAAATCAATTAAAAAATCTGGTAATTTGAAGAAAATAAGTTTATTTAGTAACTAGTTTAGTTAGTTAGTAACTAGTTTAGTTTAGTTATATATATATATATACACATATATATATATAAAATTATTAGTGCAACAACAAAGATGACTGCCAAGATGGCTGTTTTCCTCAGGAGAAAACTAACTTGTTATTTATTGTATAGGCTCACTGTATTCAATTAAACCTACAGTTAAAATTTGAATTTGACTGAAGAATTATCCATCTTCAAAGCCACTGATATGTGCAAAGTGCTTCTGAGTTTCTGAACAGATGAAGAAAGAAAATGAAACATTGTATTAATTCAGTAATATATTAAGAAAATTTACAGAACAATATTTTCTCAGAGAGTGTTTAAATTGTAAACTTACCATGAGGTATATTCTGCAAAAATTAAGTAAAAATAAGTATGGGCTGTGATGGGCTTTTGACTTTAAAATAGATGCAAAAAGTTACACAGTAGGAGCAGTTGTAATGGTAATCAATTATTTTAAGAAGTTAAAACAGTTTTGTGTGCCTTAATAAATAAATTGTAGATCAGAAAGGAAAAACTATTTGGACATTATTCAAAACCTGTTTACTTTTGTAGGGAAACAGATTTGCAGCATAAAAACATGTGGTTTACCAAAGCATTTCTGAATAACCTTGCAAAAGACAACATGCAGTCCACTGAAGAATTATAGCATCTCTCCAGCTGTTTAATTTAGGATATGATAAATGGCATGCTGCTTGTATTTCTTTACAGCTAGAAAGGATGAGATTCAAAAATCAAGCTGAATATCTGGCCTGCTATTTTTGTAATTTCACAGTAGGGTTATCAGAGACTATTCAATCTAGACTAATTGAGGAAAACTTCAGTGCTGCTGGAAACAACCCAAATATGTAGCTGTGAAGTAATATTTCATTTCAATAACAAACCAAACATTTTTTGCATTACATTTGTAATAATCACTTTTTAACATAATCACTTTAACACCCATACATAAATGAGATAAAACATTAGAACACTTAGGAGTGATATGTGATAAATTTATACAACAGGAAGTGCATGAAAGACATTTGAAAACTGTGATATTATTCTCTACCAACAGCTGGGGATTGGAAGGAGTGATAAGCAAATGGAGGACATATTGAAAAAAAAGTCATGACTGACAGCAAACAAATATATTTACATATATTTACATTCCTGAGAATGGTAAATAAATCTGCAGAACCTTTGTTTTCTAATTTTACATAAATATCACAGAATAACAGAATCACAGAATGGTTAAGGTTGGAAGGGTCCTCTAGAGATCATCTAGTCCACTGCTCAAGTAGGGACACAGAGCATGTGTCACAGGGTCACATCCAGGAGGGATTTGAAGATCGCCAGAGGAGATCCAGGGCTGTTCCAGGGCTGTGCCACCCTCATAGGAAAGAAGTTCTTCCTCACATGGAGGTGGAACTTCCTGTGTTTCAACTTACTGAGCACCATTGAGAACAGTTTGACCCCCTCTTCTTTACATTCTCCCGTCAGGTATTTATACATGTTGATCAGATCCCCTCTCAATCTTCTCTTCTCGAGGCTAAACAGGCCAAACTCACTTAGTCTTTTCTCATAAAATAGATGCTCCAGTCCCTTAATCATCTTTGTCACTCTACTCTCTAGGAAGCTCCAGGTCCCTCTTGCCCTGGAGAGCCCAGAACTGCACACAATACTCCAGGTCCAGCCGCATCAGAGCTGGGGAAAGGGACAGGATCACCTCCCTCCAGCTCCTGACAACACGCCTGATGCAGGTCAGGATCCCATTGGCCTTCTTGGCCACGAGGGCACATTGCTGACTTAACTTGTTGCCAACCAGGATTTCCAAATCCCTTTCCATGGATCTGCTCTCCAGCAGGTCAACCCCTAATCTGTCCTGGTGCCTGGGGTTATTCCTCCCCAGGTGCAGGACGCTGCACTTGTCCTTGTTGTTGAATCTCACGGGGTTACTCTCTGCCCAACTCTCCAACCTGTCTAGGTCCTTCTGAATGGCAGGAGAGCCCTCTGGAGCATTGGCCCCTCCACCCAGTTTTGTATCATCTGCAAACTTGATGAGCATGCACTCTATGCCCTCATCCAAGTCATTGATGAACAATTTGAACAGCACTGGGTACAGTATGGACCACTGGGGGACACCGCAGACCTCCAACTAGACTTGGCCCCATTTATCACCACCCTCTGAGCTCTCCCATTCAGCCAGTTCTCAGTCCACCTCACTGTTCAATCCATTCTTCCAGAGCTTTCCTAAGAGGATGTTATGTGAGACTTTGTCAAAATTTTGCTGTGCCCTCATCCAGCCAGCCAGTCACTCCATTGTCGAAAGCTATAAGATTCGTCAAACATGACTTTCCCTCTGTAAATCCATGCTGACTACTACTCCCGAATACATTCTTTTCCTTCACATGCCTAAAAATGGACTCTAGGATGAGCTAATCCAGGGAGAGAGCTCAAAGCCTAACCAGCCTGTAACTTCCTGGGTTCTCCCCCTTTCACTTTTTGAAGACTGCAGTGACGTTGGCTTTCTTCCAGTCTTCTGGCACCTCCCCTGCTCTCCATGACCTCTTGAAAATGATGGAGAGCGACTGAGCATTAACCCCCACCAGATCCCTCAGCACTCTTGGGTGCATCCCATACGGGTCCATAGATTTACAAGTGTTCAGTTTGCCTAAATAATCTCTAACTGAATCCGTCTCGACCAGCAGAAAGTCTTCCTCTCTCCTGGTTTTCTCTCTTGTTCTCTCTTCTCAGGGCTCTGTAGTTCATTGGGACTAGCTTTAGCAGTAAAGACAGAAGCAAAGAAGGCATTTAGTAAGGCACCCCATTCAGCAGCAGGCCCACAATTTCCCTAGTTTTCCTCTTTCTGCTGATGTATTTGTAAAAGCCCTTCCTGTTGTCCTATACACACATATGTGTCCTGTATACCCACATAGCAAGAGATGTTAAAGACACCTCTTATTATACATATAATACATGCTCTCATTATAAGTATATATATGTATATATATTTGCAATAATTATGATGAAAGAATTGCAGAGCCTACCCCTGTGTTTGTAGTTTGCTAGAATCAAGAAGTTCACAATCTGAAAACAGGATTTGAAGAGCTTCAAAATATAGTTCTCTCTCTTCCCCAAGGAGGACAAATATACATATAGCTGTAGCTGGAGAATCCTTTCTGAGTGTCCCTGCTCTGAAAAAGACTAGGCATGCTGTGACTCAAGGACCATGAGAGATACTGAATCACAGAATGGCTGATATTGGAAGAGATCTTTTAATCCGTCCACCCTGCTCAAGACAGGATGCATTTTCTGTTTATAATCCAAATCTGTAACCCTAAGCGCAAGATGTGAAAGACATTGTTTATCTTTCTGGCCGACATTGATGCTTTTTGAACATGTAGGAAGTGACTACAAGCTCTACATATTAGGATAAGGGAGATAAAACATGAAATGGAATCCTTTAATCTAAGGATAATAGATAGTCACCTTTCAAAGGAGAAGTTGTAGCTCAAATACTATTTGCAGAAGCATCGTAGCTTGAGATTATCAACAGACAGCTAATAAGCGAGGTAGGGTTCATCTGACAAGTGAGAGATACAAACTTGTGAGCTTAGAAATGATGAATTTAAACTATTTAAGTTGAGGTAGATAATCAAAGACCATAGGACAAAGGTCTGTCATGTAAAAAGGACCATAGGACAAAGTTTTGACATGTAAAAAGAAATAATGTGAAATTGAAAATTCATGTGATATATACGAAGAGAGAATTAATATTTTACTGAATATGGTACAACTAGACATTCCAATACTAGGATGATCAAGAATAAAGGGGAAAATATGGGGAAAAAGTCTGACACTAAATTCATTGTCCAAATCTTTAGACTGGAATAGTATTACAGAGGAGAACACTGTGTACATAGAAATCAGAGAGTATAAAGGAACAAGCTAGTATGCTCTTCTACCAGGAAAGTAGGTACTTGCTCTGGAGATGAAAGGTAGATTTGCTGAAAGCATATGTGAAAACAGAAGAGGAAAATGAAGCATAATAAAACTTTTATTTTCTTTTAAATTCTAAGTTTTATTATGTTTCATAATGGAATATTAAAAAGTTGTATTTATAATCTTTAATTAATGATTTCAGCATAATTTTTGCCATCGTAATTGAAATAGTGCAGAAAAAAATGGAAAGGAGAAAAATGGATTAGCAGAAATCCTAATCACATTAATTAGAAGAAACTACTAAAGAACTTATCAGTACACAAATGATAAGAAACAGCCGGCATGGATTTGTCAAGACCCAATGATGTCACTGTTGAATCTGATTGAATGACAATCCAATTTACCTAGGGAAATTGGGGACTTCATTGATGTGATGAATCTCAGGTTTTGGTTTCTGAGAGTTGATGCAACCCGTGGCAATTCCGGGTCGGGGGGGGGGGGAGATGAAAAAAATGAAACATATTCTTAAAGAAAGTAATCTATGATTAATGCAAAAGTATTTAAATATGGTATTCTTTTAAACTGAGAAATCAAATAATTATGTATTTCAAAAAGTCTGTATTTTTAGTCTGGTATTACTCAATATATTCAAAAATATTTAGATGATGAAAGAAAGCATACTTGCAGAATGGTAATAAATATAAATTCTAACATGACGAAATAGACATAAATTGAAGAAACACTTTGACACTTGTAAAATGAATCAGAATAGAGACATGTTGTTTGGGATTTAGTTAAGAGCCAGATATTTTCATGAGTTATCTAAATGGGAAAGCTCCATTAATCACCAGTGGATATCTACTAGTTTTAATGTTAATCTACAGACAAGAGCAATAAAGTTGCAAATGTAACTAGCATGCATTTCAATTTACTAAATATAGATGTCCAGTGTTACTGAAGATTCATATTTTATGCAAAACAGAAAATGTCTGGCAGAAATGGCACAGGATGTACAGGAGACATATGCTTTTCTGGAAGGGGGGATGAAAGACTGGTGAGATACCACAAAACATCTCAGATGACATTAGACACTCATTTCTAAGTAGACAGAATGAACTGCAGCATTTGTTTAACAAAAGAAATGTTGAAGCTCTTTCTAGATCACAGGCATACACCGAATTTAGTCAAACTAAATCCCATCTTGTTCACACTTGGGAAAAGCCAAAAGTACAATATACAATTGAGAATAACAATACATGTATTAGTATTACAGAAAAGCATTCACTAGTGTTTGTGAATTACACACTAGCGGTTGTGAAGAAATGAGCTAACAAATGAGAGGCTGTTTAAAACAGACGAGTATAATTCTGGGATATTTTAACAGTAATACCATGACGAAATTTGGGGGCAAATTTTTTGCTCTTGACATTGGTGTCCTGTCTGTTGGAGCATCTTGTTCAGCTTGACTACACCGTTTTGTAATGATCTACTCCAATCTAGACAGAATCTGTATAGGAACATTAAAAATGATTGTCTCTGAATAAAAAAAAGCAGATGAAGGAAAAAATATGATGAAATTTTTCTCTTCTATAAAACTGTGTTCAATTAAACAGAAAAATGATCCTGGAAACAGGAAGCTTAAGAAAAAGGAACTCATCTCTATTATTAAACATTTTAAAATATATATTAGAGAAACATATGTCATTAGTGTGCTAGGTATACCTATTCCTCCATCTTCTTGAGGTCCCTGACAGTCAGGGTTCTACTAATCCATCTGTTTTAGAACAGACATAATAGCTGCCTGTATCAGGATTACATGACAAAAACTCAGCTGGTTTTAAGATGAAACAGTTCCTTTAGTATTAAGAAAATAAAAAAAAAAAAAAAGAATTTTCTTAATTAAGAAATTAAGAAAAGAGTTTGAAGAGACTAAAGAATTCTCTATTTACATTCAAGCTGAATATCTTCTCTTAGAAGTGCTGGAGATTATTCTGAAAAGAAAAGGAGGACAAGACTGTAACCTTTCAGAAACTAGTAATTTAAAAAATATATATTTGTGATGACAGTTTAAAGCAGAATTCATGTGCAGTATCTTTACATTAATTGATCATCCATCTGATGAATTGATGCATTACCATCTGATAGCCTCCAAATACTTTCACTTTCTATTGACTTAAATTAGATTATTGTGGTTATTGTGATTATAAGTAGATGATATTTTATGGTGTTTTCCAGCACATTTCTAAATTTTTGAAATTCTTACCAAATAAAGGCTTTTTGTTTTTCATTGATATATATCTCTGCTTGAAATTAAGGGTTCCAACACTCAATACACACTAAATTTTACACACTAAATTTTATATATATGGTCTGTTATATGATCTATATGCATATTATAAATATGTCCTATTGTTTGCCTTCATTCATTATATTTTGTGGTCTTTATAAAAGGGAGGACATGATAATTACAATATAATTATTTTATTCTGATCTGGTCTAATAGTGACTAAGAACTGAACCAAGAATTCCTGCCCAAACCAACAATTATGACAAAAGAAAAGTGCAAGATTTCAGGCAAATTTTTATTTCCTCAATTAGGACGGATCATAATGTGCTATTGCAACTTCCAGAAGGAGCATTAAGACAAAAGATCTGTTTCACACTGTCAGAAATCAGATGGTTTCATTGCTCTAATTTGCCACTGCACATGGCAGTCAGCTTTTGTTATTTTTAGGTCAAACATGGGTGCACATCTGATTCTTACTGAAATCTCACTTATATCCATGTAAATTAAAAGTAACATGACTGAGATCATTACATTTACAGTTGTTTAAAACTGATGTAAGGTCAGAACTAGGTCAGTCATTCAAAAATATCTGTCTACTTAGAGTATATCTTGTACACGTTAACTCTTTTTAACTACTTTTTTCCTAAATACTAAAGATACATTTCCATAACATTGAGTTAAATGCTAAATCATGGTATTGCATAGATGAAGCTCTTTTGCCTGAAGCTCGCAAGTCTTAAATCAGGCTTAAAAGAACATCTGCTGAACCATTTCTTTAAAAGACAGATTTGGGTTTTCCACCACTCAATATATGGAAAACTTTTGTTTCTCTTGATCATGCAAGTTTACATGACACCTGTGCTCTGATTCTAGTCTTGAATGATATTCAACAGTCTTGAATACTATCCAATCAGTCTAAATCTACACTTGAAGACAGTAGCATATCTGATCACCTTTCTACATTTCATATTGTAACATGATAGTCATAACAGCTGCTAAAATGAAGAAAAGATGTAACAGTCTGTATCTCAAAAAAATCCTTGGTTATTAGCAGTTATTTGGTATAATCATAACTACCTACCTTATTGAGCTGAGCTCTATGATAACTGAAGACTGTTTACACTTAATAATAAACTCTGCACACCTTCAGAGACATCATCAACCAAATTTGCAGCTGGCATCTGCAAATGCTTCTAAGTCTTTTTCAAATGATTTGTCCTTCCTCAGCCTTTGAACACATGCACATATGGAACACTAAATACTAAGAAACATATCTTATCACTGTTGAGGTGTAATTGTAAAAAATTCTGATTTAACTGAATCTGAATTGCAGTGAAATATCCTACAAAGGCTACATGCATTTCATCCCTCATATTGGTCAGAATAACCAGGGCAGGAATTCTTCTTATGCAGTGTGTAACATGACATAAATGGTTTAGTATATAGCTTAATAGTTTAGGAATAATGGAAGAATCACTTCCTTTAAAAGCATGTAGTTAGTAGGCTAGTCTGGGAAGACAAATTCTGTTTGTTTGTTTGTTTTTTTGTTTGGGGGGGGTGTTTTCTTTTTTGTTTGTTTTTTTTTTGTTGTTTTCTGTTTGTTATTTTTTCCTCCAATATGAATTGAAAAGCAGCAATGTGGTTTTCACTCAAGCTTCACCAAGTGATTGTTATCTCTTCTAGAGTTAAACTGTCTGCTATAATTAATGCTGCCCCCAGGTAGTTGTAAGCTGTACAAATAGCATTTACTCAGCATGCCATCATAGGTCTCACTGGCCATGATAGCAGCATGGGGTCACATTAATACAGATTAAATGGCCTTGAAAAATTCTTCACTATTAAATTTCACTCTCCAGCTATTTTCTCTTACAAATAAATCTATTGTAGAAAGAGAAAAGAAAATCCACCAAACCCAAATAGTGTTTGTTGTCCTCCAACTGTACTGGATTTCCAAAGCACTATTCATACCAATTCTTTTCTTTGGTTTATATGGATTAGGCTTCATCATGCAAGTGCTGTAAATGAATAACAGCAAGAGTATTTTTGTGTGGTATTTGAAAAGCCTTTTACACCACACTATATTTGGACAGCTGCTCACTCAGCCAAAATACCCGTCTGCTTTTGGAATTTTTCTCCTCTTGATAATGCAACTGTCTCGTGAAAATGTTGCAGTTTGAAAGCCATAGTGGTGGCGGGGAAGGAGATATCAAATCAGTATTGGATTCACAGTCCAATCGCCTTCCTACCTAGGAGCGAATCGAGTTCCAAAATAGTATAATCTACTATAAACTCGACTCTGGCAGTATTGCAGTCACGAGTGGTCTGTGGACTGTAGTTCCGATTGCCCCCACAAACAAGCAGTTGAGTTCACAAACAGCATCATTTATTCAAATGCAACATCTACAAAGCAGGTTTCGGATGTCAGTATAGGAAATTTGCTACTACAGCATGAGGTTTTTAGCTAGCTCTGATGTACAAATGGGCACTCATCACTCACCCCAGAAGATGGGAGAGGGCTCTCAGTCTCGAGTCTCCTCAGGCAGCATCATCACCCAAGGGGAGGAAAGGGGAATCAGCCCGTTGGTTGACCCAAGAGTTACAATGGATTCTTCCCCCTTTTTCCTCCCGAGTTCACCTTTTATATTTTTCTTTACATTCAGCTGGAGCTTGAGTGACTAGAGTCATACTTAGTATTGTTATTGATTGATGAAAAAGTTTCTCACTTTCATTTAAAGGTACAGTCAATCAAAAATCCAGAGCGTATGCTCAGTGAGGAGTGGTCGTTCCTCGGAGGTGGGTAATTTTGGGGATGGAAGTGTGTTTTGATGTTATAATAAGCTTATAATGAGCAAACTTCAAGCAAAGTTCATCCAAAGGGAGTGATTTGCCACCCTTGCTGGCTCAGCACCGGACATCGTATATCTCCTGTTACGCAGCTACTGTGCGGTTCATCCGCAGCCCAGTACAGGGAGTGCAACAGAGTTGGGCCGCAGTGTCTTCACTCCGCTCCAGCCTCCATTACTCCCCTTTGCAGCTGCAGGGAGGGGAGATTGTGCTTCCTAGGGAACTGTGGAGGAGCAGAGTCTGTGGGTACCAGCCATCCTGGAAGGGGCAACTGTGTATCACCCCAAGCAAGCTTCTGCAATCCCAAAACTTCTGTAAGGTCCTAGTTTTCCTCTAAGTTTCCCCTTTTTCAGGTCATTCTTCCACACTCATCTGTTTCAATATTATGCACTTCACTGCTCTTTCTGTTCCATCATATCACATCTGAACCACAACAGTATAAAAATAACCATAAGAATTTGCACTTTTAGCATATCTTAGAGCACAAAGGATCACAAAGACGGGGTACAGAGTTGTGTCATCCCAGTTGCTGTCTGGATGACAAGCCAAGAGCTTTTGGGATCTGATGAAATAATTGTGGTGGTTTTCCAGAGAAGGAGGAAGGGAGGGAGGGAGGCAGGGAGGACGGAAGGCAGGAAGGAAGGCAGG
>JAWLRI010000108.1:534728-585907 GCA_034781795.1 Crypturellus tataupa | reverse complement strand
AGGAAGGAAGGAAGGAAGGAAGGAAGGAAGGAAGGAAGGAAGGAAGGAAGGAAGGAAGGAAGGAAGGAAGGAAGGATCAGTGCTTCCCCTTCGTATGTGATATATCTCTCTACATATCTGACAGCTATCAGGAACAATCACTATTGAAGTTTACACTTCAGCCATTCACATATGGAGACATCTAGTTGACTCACTGAAAACAGAGAGCATCCAAAAACAAAATGGTGCAAGTGTCGTTTCCACAACCAAGGGGTCAGTCTCCTGGAGCAAAGTTGTGAAAGAAATCATAGGGCCACACTTCTTTCATAATGCATTGTCTCCAATGGCCATATTCACTACCTTGGTATATAATTTATGATATCTTCTAAAAGTTACAATAACAAGATCAATTAAACTGAGACACTTGTTTAGCTTTAGTTAATCTGGTTATCGTAGAAAGTTATAATTGCTAATTAATTCTTTTGAAGTCTAGAAAGTTTGAAGAACTAGCTCTCCCAGGAAGGGAGACAGAAACAGCTCTCCCCAGAAAGTGAGGAGCATCACGCACCTGCTCAAAGTCCAACTGATCTTGTCTTCTCTAACAGAAATATATAAATGATTACACAAATGTGAGAGTGTGTATGCAGCAAAACACTGAGAAATATTTCTACTGCTGAGGAATAAAAGTGAAAATGTGCATTTCAGAAAGGTTCAGAAGCAAGATGGATATGACAAAATAATCTGTATAGAATAGACTAGCATAAGTTAAGACTGTATATCTTATTTCTAATTCTCTCTATAATGCCTAGAACTGACTCTCCCAGAGAGTCCTTATATCTCGCCCTTATTTTCACCTCTTTGTTACCTTCTCAAGTAAGTTACAAGAACATCTGCATAATGTGATTTAATCCTGCTAAACATCTCTTACTTAAAAATAAGCAGTTGTGCTCTTTTGCTCTTATTAAAGAGTTTTTCAGTTTTAATATGTAAGTGGATTTTTGCACTATCAGTAAATACTGTACAGTAGTTAAAATTGGGACATTAAAACCACAGCAGTCATGTAGGCATCATTTCAGTAATGACTCATACCATCACGCTGGTGTCTTGACCTTGCAGTACTGCCTTAGATCAAGTCTGGCATTATGATACCAATGGCACTGATAACTCTAATGTTAACAGCCCTCTTGAGACCAATTGAGGAGCTTGAGATGATCTCAGAGTATTCAACAACTAGATCTTGAATAGGATTTGATTCATGAGGAGGATACTTCCGACAGCCAAGCACTCTCCTCCAAAGTGAGCTCTAAGTCTCAGAGGTGGATAAAGAGTGAAAAAGGCAGCTAAAGGGAGGAAAGCTTGAGCCTTCTTTGTATGAGACCTGGCCTCGTAAATATTCATGAATGTTATAGGCCCCATAGAGCAGTCATTTAAAACTCACAATTCTCTCTTTATTTTTTTTAAGGGTTAAAGGCACTTTTGGAGCTGTGTGCTAACTCCATAAGCATAAACAATTTGTATAGAAAATAAAAATAAGTCTTATGACAGGTACCATTTAGGGCACATATAGGCCACATATGACACTGATAAAGAACCAGAAAATAAGGGATTTTCGCCTTCTTTGTATGTAACTTGAGGCCTTAAACAAAATCAAGGCTACACATTCTTGTAGAATTGTATGTCTGGGGGGACTATTAGAAATTTTGACGGCAGTGAAGTCTTGGCCACTCATTTGGTTGAGTAGCACCAATAAACTCTTGTTGTCTGTTACATATTTAAAGTGATGTCAATATTGTTATTTTAATTAATGATCTAAGTCTGATTGCCTTGCTATCAGGAAAAGAAGTCTTAAATATTACCATATTTTTGGAAATATGGAAATATATTAAAAAGATGTAGACTTTTTATAGTCTACATTAGATATATTTTTTATATATTTTATATATATTTATATGTGAAAGAATACTCTGGAAGACATACAGGGGGATCTACTGAAGATACACGTGTATGCATCATTGTTTTTTCAATACACCAATGCCTTTTAAACAAGTACTGTGAGTGCACCACAGTGGGATGGTAATGTAATTGTAACACCTTACCACTCTTAAATTATTTAAGAGAGTTAACAGATACAATCTAGCAAGAAATCTTGTAATAGAAATCTAGGAAAAAACAAATTCTTGTTTTCTCCTCACACCTATTCCGTCAGTTGAAAAACAAAGTTAAATTAAACCTGGTAAATATGTTACTAGTATATGCCATAATTAATTGATGGTCCAGTCTTGAAGAGAAGGTCTCCTGAGGATCAAGCATTCCAGCTGCTATATTACTGTCCTTTCAAAGCACATTGTTGATTAGATGAGAGTGACTAAGCAAACATTTAATCCATCTGTTTACATTGTTGATTGTGACAATTAACAGAGACCCTCAAAGAATCTGCAGTAATTATTGACCTGGCTCTTCTTACTATGAAGTTTCAATACTATTGACTGAGATAATGAGTGAAATCACATGTGTATAAGGCTTAAAAGATACCTCCTGGAGCTGGCTGGTGTAACAAAAGAAAGCGAATGAGTGTAATTCCCCCAAATTGATCAAAGTTTCCCAAATGCTTCAAATCAGCTGAATGCCAAGGTATCTCCATGGCACTTTTTTAGTATTCTATAGGCACAAGCAGGAGAGGCTTGGGGACTTGCTCAGATTAGCCAAGAACTGAAAACAATAGTGCTTCCTTGCTTTATACTGTGCCCTTTTTCAGAGATTAATGTGCTGCACAAATAGTCAAGGAAATTAGCAAAGCTACAGTCCTTTGCAACAGTTTTTAAGAGACCAAATGGGAAGACTTGAAGTACTACAGCATATTGAGAGTAAAGAGTTGAATAAAACAGAATAAAATGATATTTTACACTAGAGTTTACTTCATCTCCATTGCTGCCATATTCAGTTATATTGCATCTTGTGTTTTCATCTGTATCAGGTAAAGAATGTGGAAAGTTGTACAGCAGTTGCATATTAACTACAGTGGTAGTGTGTGATTTTTATACTGGATATAAATACTTGATTGAAACCTCATATGACTACCATAAGTCAGATTCTTATGTTTCTGAATCATTAAAGCTATAAAGAAAATACTCTCCAAAATAGTTGGACACTGGAAATATCTATATGGATATACATAAACATATATAAACATATGCATATGTTTACTACATGTACAATCAACTACTACTATAAAAATGTCTATAGAAGAGTTTTATTTCTAGAACATTTGAAAAGGCGTTTTTTGTGACAACAAAAATCTTTGTGCTGAAGGATAAATTTTCTGTGTTATATGCAAGTATTTTCAAACACTAATTTTCTTCAAATGGAGGAAGTTTTAACTTTAATGGGGAAAGTATGCAAAACTGGCAATCCAGTTCTGTATTTCTTTTTAGGCAGCATAGCTTTAAACACTTCCACAGAAGGGCTCTTCTGACAGGAATTTCAAGCAGAGAGATCCTAGAATGAATTTTTGTTGTTGTTTTGCTTTGTCTTTTATTTTTAATCAAATGTAGAAGTATCTATATTGAAAGCAATTGTTTTGACTTTATAAGTTTAAAGCAGAAAAACATGTTCCGGATGGTATGTTATTTGAAATTCACAGATAGATCTTCTAACTGGAATAATCAGGGTACGGCATTTAAAACTCCAAACATTTGAATTCTTCTTCACTTTTGTTCTTTTTTCATTGATTTACTACTTTTACAACTGAAAAACACATTTTCTGGATGTGCATAACTTTTTACAGAGGTCCAATATTTTTCCTTCTAAAAAATGAGAGGCTTCCTTTGTTCTTTATTTTTGTTTTATGTACTATAATGAAAGCACAGTTAACAGGTTATGCCACTGTGACACGATTTCTCTACTTGTCTCAGGTGAACGCTGGAATTGATTACTCATGTCATCATAACCCCAACATAATAAGCTCAATCACAAGGAGCTCATACCACAAGATGATAATGCACAGAAGTCAGGGTCTCAAGAAAAACATGAAAGCAGAAATCAGA
This sequence comes from Crypturellus tataupa, assembly GCA_034781795.1. Classification (NCBI taxonomy): domain Eukaryota; kingdom Metazoa; phylum Chordata; class Aves; order Tinamiformes; family Tinamidae; genus Crypturellus; species Crypturellus tataupa. The sequence goes on along the minus strand of JAWLRI010000108.1, from coordinate 581,885 downwards.
GATCTAAATTAATCTTTGAGGAACACGGATGAAAAAGTTTTTTAATTGTTTTTGTTTTGTTTTTCCTTCTCAAAATGACTCCACCAAATTTACCCAGGAATTTCTTAATAATAGAGCTGTATACTTGACTATATTGAAAAATTTAGGCTAAGTCTCAATATTTCTTCTATTATGGCAATCAGGAGACAGTTTATCACTCTTTTTGTCTATTTACAACTTGCTGTCAAACAGTTTTTCAAGCACTTAAACTGCAGAGACATTCCTAAAATTTCTTACACATCCTGTATATCCTGATTTCCCATAAAAGAATACGATTTAGTCCAGTTGAGCTTTTAAAACTCAAGACTTTTTGATTTCTGAGTAACTTCTAAAATAAAACTTTGTAAATTTCCTATTTACAAATATGTAGCCTTGAAAATAGAAAATTCCCTTGTTCAGAAATCACTAGGAGCTGAATCTGTCAGAAGATTGCTGAGTTCTGATCAGTTTGTATTACTCAACATAAGCTTCAGAAAAAAAAAAAAAAACTATCCAATTCATATTAAACTGTATTTCCTCAAAACACCCTTTTTTAGATACTCAATAACAGCTACTAAACAACAATCTTAAAATTACAACAACAACAAAATAAATAAAAAAACCCCAACAACATGTAAACCATTTGCCACCTAAACTTAGCTAGGAACATTAAATTAATTTTTCAAGTGCCTGACACTGTCACAGGTATCTGCAGGTCTTCCCTAACAAAAATAAAAACATGTAAAAAATGTCAAAATGTACCAGCTCTGTATTCCAGGGCTTGACTGGGCCTTTTTTTTTTTTTTTTTTTTGAAAAAGGATGAATGAATGAAAGATCTCAAGCTCTTTTAATCTTCTGACAGGTTAAGTTTTCTCTATTTCTTGGAATATGTCTGAAATTTGAAGAAAAAATGATATTTTGGGGTGAACTTCATACCAACCATTTTTGATTTCTTACATTTAGATTAAGTGAAATATGCTTTAAATTTTTTCTTATTTTTCTACACTAATCAATTCCATTTTAGATTGAGATATCTAGAATATCTAGATTTAAGTAAGATAAATTCTACCTGATCTTTTAGTTCAAGTAGTGTTTTACAGGACTAATGGATTTCATTGTAAGCAAAACATAATGCTGCCATGTTTACTAAGCTAGAGTACTAGCATACTAGCCTACCAGCCTAGAGCAGCATTATTCAAACTATCATTGATGGTTTGCTGGTGATCTGAAAGATATGTAAATGAGACCTGAAGAACAATAAAAATATCCAATGATTTACCTGAAATCACATAAGAAATCAAGCAAAGCTATGGTAAAATACTGATAAAAAAAATAAGATTCAAAATGGATCATAATTTTTATCTGCATGTGACAAAAAGAAAACATAATGAAAGCCTTACACAAGACAGTCTGGAGATATTTCATAAAGATTAGGTGGTCACTCACAAAAAATAGTTAAGTGCTGCTCTAGAAGCTGTCTCTGCAAGTCTCAGATCTATCATAGAGTAATGTTTGTGAAGACAGTTTATCATTTGGAAAAGAATTTCAGGGATGACAGTAAGGTTATGCCTAGTTTGAACTACCATTTTCCCTCTAGAATTCTGAAGTTGCACTTTTCTTACATAAACAGTAAGGACAGATTCCCTTTCTGCATTTGAACAGAGTAGTATTTGTTTAACTAAACCACAATATCTAGAGGAAGCTATGATGAAATATTGCTTTTTAACAGTCAGATGTTACTAGGAATAAGCTAGAATATGAATGGAATGCAGTCAGAGCAGAAAGTAAGATATACTGTAAAAAAAAAAAAAAACAACAACAAAAAAACAGATAACCTAGCACCATAGTAGCTGCAAAGATGCACTTGTATTGCAGTAGATACATCCTTTCAGTTTTCTGCAATCATAACAATTTTCGTACCTAAGTTTCACCATACTGTTTGAACAGCTATGTAACACTGTAAATACATTTCATATTTCATTTTTAAAAAATTCTTTATTAGGATCTGTATCTCAGCTTTACTGGGTAATTTTGCATAGTAGTAACAACTCTGGAGTTACTGATTTACCCACAGAAGTCCGTGGTTTATTTTTAGCATGAATCTCCATATGCCTTTAATTTTTGTTGTCATAGACATGCTAGGAATGGAATCAGTTTTAGTGTCATCTTCTACACTTTCATCCCTTCCCAGGTATATTTCCAATAAGAACAATTTAAACTTGTTTTGCTTAGCTTTAGCCCAGAAGCTATGGCTTTCTCAAGAACTGCCTGGTGCCTCCAGCAATGCTTTTTTATTGTTACTCCTCAGATCAAAATCTCATCTGTGCCAAAATTGCTTATCTATGCAATAAAAGAAATCCATTATATTTCCCAGTGATATACAAGTACTGAACAATGCAAACAGCAGTCCAAGAAAATAGTACTTCCCAAGAAGCTATGCCGTGTGAATACATATGAGCTGGGGTTTTTTATGGTCTTACGCCAGAACCTAGATGCTTAAGTGAAGTTAGAAAATACTTGGCATCAGTCATCTCTTAAAAATATTTGTCTGTAGCTCACTGAACAGTTAATTTCCATGTATTTGCTTCTTTAAGTTTATATATAAGCATAAGAATCTTGTTTTGTCTTCATTTCACCATGATTTGGCATTTTTCCCGCTGGTGTGATATGTGTAAAAGGTTTGAAATAATTGTACTTTTTCTGTTCATTCGTTGATACCTAGATAAAAATAAATAATTTAATTTAAAAAGCCTCTTTTAGAGCTACTTCAGTATCTTCATTTCTGCTCTTTGAGTATGCGCAAAAGCATACTCAGGTTATTCTTCTTTTTTAATGTTGAAGTGATTGACTATTTGCAGTTGCTGACGGAAATTAAAAATTGCATGTTCTTCAATATATTTACAAATATACTTATCTCGCATACTTATATCTGTGGACAAAAATATCATCACAAGACCCAAGTAATTATCCTGTCTCCTTTCTATTATTTACAGATTTCTTTACAATACTAATGTCTCTATTTTTGGCACCGTATTTCCTTTTGTATCAATTTGAAGTTAGTACTTTGCATTCCTGTCATTTCTTCATTGCTACAATATTCTCTCTAATGTCTTATGGATAATTCTTCGGAACCAGTTGTACTTTCATGCACTTTGTCAAAAATGCACACTCTGTTCTGACATTTGCAATCTCTTATATTCATGAGCATTTCCTCTGCCTTTTTCCAAGAGTTAAGAGCTGCTGTCCTCCATCATATACTTTTAGAAGGACTATAGCTTTCAATTTCCCAGCCTTTTCTGTCTCAAGCTCATTCTTTTTAGTGCATTCTCCAACTGCGGAAGAATCTTTTTCATTTTTTATCACCTTCAGTTCTGTTCAGGTATCTTTCTTTGCTTGAAAAATTCTGCTTGTTCTGTAAAGAGATAATTTAGCTGCCTCCAATTTGTTTTCATACATTTTTTTTTAATATTATAATTGTTTCATAATAGCAAATTCCAATTACTTTCCCACATTACAAGATCTCATCCATAAGTGCAGTACATATTCCTGTATTACTGCATTAAAAACAGTAATACGTCAGAAATAACAGCTTCAGAAAAAAGGCTAAGTGTAAGTGTCTACTTCTCTGCCGTCAACCATTCCTTAAATATTTTAAGTAACTGAAGTCTCAATCTTCTCCTACATTTCCAAGTACTTTTTAAGTCTGGTGATTTTTTTTTCATGTCTCCAGTTTCCTTTTGCAGTTCTCATTTCACCTTTTTCTTGGTATCATGTATTGCTCTCAATAATTACTCAAAAAGTATCTAAGAAAGGTGGAGTGTCTTGTGCCACAGCAGATTTCTAACTACCTGACACTGTGCAGCAAGGGCCACTGCATAATGTGATATCCAGGGATAACGGATATAGGGCAAAATATGTTTGTGTAGCATCCTGTTTTATAGAGCTAATTTAAATACTAGCTCACCAAAATTTCAAGTATTTGACCAGGGAATGGTGAGGTGAGTGGGGAAAGAGGAGGTGGGCAATTCAGCCTGTCTTAGTATAATGGCCAAAGTTCTCTGTTAAATCAAAGATTTGGTAAGCTAGTTAATCCTAAAGACAAGCAGAAACACATAAATAACTTTCTCTTTCTATTGGAATTAGCAGGAAACGATAGGAAATTCCCACCTCAGGCCTCTTGCAACCAATGTTCCTAACCTGTATTAGTGAGAGAGTTGAGAATTCATGTTCTACATAATAATGTATTAGTTTGAGCTTTAATTAATTAGTTTGAGCTTATTTTGGTGGAGTCTAATAGTCATTTCTATAAAGACAAGAGTAGGCCGCAATCACATGCAGTACTGCTCTTCTCTCTAGTTAACAGCAAGGCAGTGTAAGTCCAGCACACCAGCATCATAAGACCAAGCATGAAAGATGGAGAGAACCTGATGAATAGAATGTACAGTCACGAAGCAAAAAGACTGACAGTTTCAAATTTGATCTAAAAACTGTCTTTTCTTTTTTAGACTAATTATAGTTCAAAATTTAACTTTGCAATTGGAAAAAAATGTACTCAGCCGAAAACATATTCTAAGCATTTGTATTCAGAATACTGAAAATTATTTAAGCATGCATGCCTAAACTTATAACAAAACACCTAAACCTAATACCTAAACAGAAATATAATGAACTTAGGTATTTAATCTGTTAAGCACTTACCTAAGGTAGACACATTACAGTTCTCTCTGTAATTTAAGTGACTTTTAGGAAGACCAGGTTCTATCTCTTTAAATTTACTGCTTTCTTCGGATAAATTGCTCTTTTTTTTTTTTTTTTTCTTAAAACACCAGCATTACAAACATTCTGTAGTAATGAATCCATCTATTTTATGGTAAAGAGTTGGTTTCGTAAGTTTTGAAAATACCTTTTAATTTCACAAAATGTTTTGGTTGTTTTTGTGTTTGAGATAGATAGACATCAGGTTTATATAACTTTGCCATTCATTAGTTTAATCTCTCTTTAAAGGAAATTTTTTTCATGATCATGAACATTCTTGTCATCATACTTCAGTGCATTTAGTGTATATTGTACTCTCCAATCTTCTCTTATATGACATATTTTATGAAAGTTACAGCACAGTTTTGCTGCAGGAATAAATTACTACTATTCCAGTGTGCATTGGCTATAGCTCTCCAGTACATAAGTAGTCTCTTAATGTATGTAAAATTGTATCTTTGGACATAGAGTCCATATAATCTATATGCACATATATATTGGTATATAGCTATATATTACTAAACAAAAGAGAGCCAGAGACCAAAACCTAGTTCTCATGCTAGATATCACATATTATTTAAGGATGGAGCCCTTTATAGATGATTTGTCTTGGAGTAAACTAGCTGAAAAGGCTGAAAGCAAAAACCATAGAGGCACCAACTATTAAGCAGCATAGGATGACTGAGTTTGTCATTCCTTAGCACTCTATAGTTTACAACACAGTTATATTTATTAATTAAAAAAATATTAAGCAAAATCCAGATCTACACAGACTTTCATGAATTTCTGGGTAATCCTAATTCAGTCAGACTGTCTTGTAACATGTTTAAAGGAAACTAAACACAGTATATTGTAGTGTGTGTGTGTGTGTGTATATGCATAAATATTGGTAGTGTCTGTCATTATTTAGAAAATTGGGAAGGGAGTAAATGTCTACTTATCTCTGCTGTTGCTCTGATCTGTCTTGTTCTTATTTCCTTACAGCCAATGGAGATATATTTAACCAGAACAATTTCACCTGGGCAATAATTAGCTTTACAAGCTCTGAATACGTTTAAGACTAGTATGGCCATTCTGTGTAAAAAAAAAGTCCTTTGCTCCACAGATCTGTTTACTGACTTTTCTACTTACACAGAAAGATCTAGTGAAGATAGTATCACACAGTTCCTCACTGAAAAATGAATTTAGGACCAGGAAAGAATTAGTAAAATTTGGCTTTTTCTTTCATTATGTGGTTTTAAAAGAAAAATATTTCATAGTAAAATCTATAGTCTTTATAAGAAGAAACTAACTTAGACATTCACTTAGGAAGACTGTGGGAGGAAACAGCAAATGGTGCAGGGGCTAACAGTAGTGCCTCTCCTGCTTTTATTCATTAGTGTGACATCTGCTACATTTGACTATCTGCAAGTCATAACACTTTTTACCAATTCTGCATAATGTTTTTGGAACAATATGAAGCATCATTAGTGTATTTCAGTTCCCAACATTATTGTCTCATGTTGCTTTATTACCATAATAAACTTGTGAATCACAGTAACTAACACAGTGGGGCTCCCATAGTGAATTCATTTTCATAACCTCTTTTGTTATCATAAATGTGATCCAGAAAATTGTGAAGTCAGCAATTCTATATAGCTTATTAATAAAGCATATTACAGGAATGCATTAAAGCCTCAACAGCTGTATTATAATGAAACACTCTACTTATAATTACAATTATGCTAACACTTAATAATAATTGGGCCTCTGTGTCTGTAGCTCATTTGCTCAATAGGATATTGGGCCTTGTCAAAAGTAGCCGGTCCCTCAGCAGGTGATCTGGTTGCAAACATAACAGAGTTTAAACAGGGCATGAAGTTAGTAATGGCATGAAAAGGGCAAAACTGCAGGTGGAGTTACCATCTGTGGGAAGGAAAACGTGAAATAATGAGATATATAGGCTTCTTTCTTTGTGGAGATCAGCTATCCAAGGGTGAAAAGAGGAGAAACAAACATAATGGATGAGAGAGGGCACAAGGTACGCATGTGAGGAAATCTCCTGACACATAGTGCACAGCTTGCTACCATTAACAACATGTAGGATTACAAAGTCAAGAGTAAACAACTAATCTGTATGTCCCTGTCATGCTACCAACTTATCTTCTGAAGTAGGAAATGAAAAAAGAAAAAAAAAAAAAAAAGGAGGGGAGAAATCTATTGCTGAACCCAACTTTCTCCTCAAATAAGACAGTAATGATCTAGGAGATAATGTAATGTAGCTGGGTAGTCTGGAAATCCCTATGTTCCTACAGCAGTAGCAGCTTCATCATAAGAAGCCAGCACTTCTTCAGCATGAAAGGGAGTGCTTTACACACAAGAATTTGCAGGAAGAAAGAAAACTCCCTTTTTTATTACCTCAGCATGACCATCGCCTCCAAGTACACAACAGCAGAGGTGGCTCACAATTTTGCATAATGAGATGCAAATGGTTTCACTTACCGTTACTGTGCAATCCTTAAAAAAAAGTCTAGGTCAGGCCTACGTCTAGGCTTCTTCTGCCTTTGGGCTTGTGATAGATAGAGCAAAAATCACCATTGCTAAAGGGTAGTGTCAGGTCCTTATTTCCAGTAGAAGAATCTTTACACAGGATTCTGTTTTCCTCCGTACTACAGAGGATCATATGAAAGAATGGAATTTATCACATGAGCTCTATTTCAGACAATAAGTGGAAGGATTGCACAAGAGTAACCTTTTCTACCTTATTGTAAAATTACTGTCCTACTTAGGGAAGATCTTTCATGCCTTGTGGAAAAGCATCTGAGAATCACCCGGGCATTATTAAGTATTCTGAAAAAAATGGACTTTGAATAGTCATTCTCCAAGGCAAAGTAAGTATCACCTGCTGGTTTGATAGCTTCTCGGAGTGAGTACATGCCCCGTGTAGAGGAATCTATCTGAAAGCAGAATTTATCCTCTGCAGAAACTTCCATTGTAACTAAGAACTCCCATTGCATTTAAGAACTTATTGGAAGTGGGAAAAGGAAGAATTTGATTCTGCCTGAAATACTAGTGAATATCTGGTTCATGAAAGGAGAGAAGATTGAGTGTTTTCCTGTAGTTCCCAGTAGTTTTAAAATAAAGTGGAATAATTAAGAAATTATCTGCTCCTAACTTTGGGTTTCTTTCTGAAAAATGGTCTTAGAAGAGTGTAAGAGAATATTATCAGAGTGTCTGTAGTGTGGGAGAGCTTGGAAAGCACATGTTTAAGTAGTGAGGAAGGTCAGGAGGTTTGAAGTATTTAATTTGAGGCATACAGAAGCTGTATTACTGAAACAAAGTAAGACGCAACTCCTGAGGTCAGGAGTACACAAGAAGAACTACATGCCAAACAAACTGTTTAAAAATGATATAGCAGGAGAAGAATGCATGAAATATGGTCTGCTCTGTGGAAGAATTGTTTGAAAAGGAAGAACTGAGAGAAAAACTAGGGTCTAACAAAAGTTTTGGCATTACAGCAGCTTGCTTGGGGTGATACACAGTTGCCCCTTCCAGGATGGCTGGTACACACGGACTCTGCTCCTCCACAATTCCCTGGGCAGCACAATCTGCCCTCCCTGCCGCTGCAAAGGGGAGTAAGGGAGGGTGGAGCAGATTGAAGACACCGTGACCAAACTCTGTTGCACTCCCTGTACTGGGTTGCTGATAAGCCGCACAGTAGCTACCCAACGGGAGATATACAATGTCCGGTGCTGAGCCAGCAAGGGTGGCAAATCACTCCTTTTGGGTGAACTTTGCTTGAAGTTTGCTCATTATAAGCTCATTATAACATCAAAACACACTTCCATCCCAATAGTTAGCCACCTCCGAGGCACGACCACTCCTCACTGAGCATGCGCTCTTCATTTTTGATTGACTGTACCTTTAAATGAAAGTGAGAAACTTTTTCATCAATCAATAACAATATTAAGTATGACTCTAGTCACTCAAGCTCCACCTAAATGTAAGGAAAAAGGATAAAAGGTGAGTGATGGAGGAGAGAAGTTGGAGGGAAGATTCTGGGTCATTCAATGGACTGATTCCCCTTTCCTCCCCTTAAGCTGGGACAGCACGTGAGGAAACTCCTCAAGCTTGAGAGCCCTCTCCCATCTTCTGGGGTGAGTGATAACTGTACATTTGTACACAGAGCTAGCTAAAAATCCCACGCTGTAGTAGAGAATTTCCTGAACTGACGTCGGACACCTGCTTTGTAAGTGTTGTATGTGAATAAATCATGCTATTCATGAACTCAACTACTTGTTTGGAAGGCAATCAACCCTACAGTTGAAAGACTGTTTGTGAATCTGTTAATGCCAGAATTGATCTTGTAGTTGATCATACTAATAGTGAACTTGATTTGCTCCTAGGGAAGGCGATCAGACCTGTGGTCAACAGACTGTTCATGAATCCAAAACTGCCAGAGTCGGGCGTATAGCTAACACAGTATTTGATATCTCCATTCTCCCCTCACCACGGCTTTCAAGCTTCAACATCACCTACTGAAAGGACAGAAATTATACAGACCAATAAATATTTTTATTTCCACCTTTGAATGAGATTCTGAATTAAATGAGCTCTATATGCTAATGCTGGTCAAAAGTCTCTGTAGACCTAAAATAAGTGCCATATTTCCCCATGTCTATGGTATCACAGAAGACTATTCAGAGATAGAGGGAAACAGGTTCTTTATTCAGTGAAGAGAGTTAGGCACCTTTAAAAAATTAATCTATAATCTTACATGATGCTCCCACCTAGAACTAGAGTTGTGAAAACACAGTTGGTGATGTCTCAGAATTATTCCTAGATGCTGTTCAGTTAAGCCCACAGAATGACTTTCTTAGGATATATGCAGATCACGATTCAAAAGAGTAAGTTGACAATGTGTTTCCTTGCTGGAACTTTAGAGCCCATCAAAAATTACTATACAATTTGAATCTTGCAAGGGATGGAAAGACTGGAAAGTAAATATCACGCTACCATAATGTCCCTTTCTGTAGAAAACAATACTTTCAGGTGTAGTAGTGTAAAAGGCAGCTAAAGGGACACCTGGGGCACCATAGAAAATCATTGGTGTCCCCTATTTAACTCCGGGCCTGAGCACGCGCTCCTGGAATTTGTACAGGGGGATCCCGATGCCCCCTCTGTGACCCTAGGAGCTGGAGCATGCTCGGTCAGGCCGGTAGGCCGGTAGGACTGACCGAGCTACTCATCACACCTATGAGGAATGCTCCAGAAGCCTGGTGGTGGGGGCCAGAGCAGTCTGCCTCAGCGATCTGAACACCCACCAACAGGGCCCTGCCAACCACCAAGGGCCCCTAATTAGCATACAACCTATCACGACCCTTGCTCCTCCCTTTCCCCCCCTCCCATTCCTTACCTTATAAAAGTTGTTGTACTTCCTGAATAAAGTTGGCATCCGACCCGAGCTACTGTGTAGTGTTTTCACGGCCGGGCATCCGAGGGCGCGCCCCGACAAGCTCACCCTGCATTGCTCCTACCTTATCTGAAGGCGATCCCGGGAGGGCATCAGCAGCAGCTGCTTACTCCCCTGCAGCAGCGGATTCCCGGGCTTGGTAAGGGGAAGCCTCGACCCCTGGGTGGAGGGAGGATTCACCGTGTCGTGGCCTGGGGAAAAAGATCATGCGGCCGGGGCATTGCGCGGACATCGGTGCGCCGCGCGGGACACAGCCAGGCTTGACATTCAGGGACAGATTCTGTATGACACTAAGAAAACCGTTAAAAGCTTGAGTAAATCAGAATCCTTTAAATGGAACATTTATTCCACTCTCGTTTGCTTATAAGGAAATAACCTAAGAATATTTACAACCTAGTTTTATAACTTAGAACTTTCCTTTTTCAGCTTATGAAATTAAAGAACCTTAAAGAACCTTAAAGAAATTAAAAAAGGAAATTAATGAAATTTAATGAACTTAAAAGAAAATGAAAGAGAATAAGGCATCTCCCAATGTGAAATTTTTAGTTCTTACCAGTTCTATTGTCATTGTCTTTTTTTACCACTGAAGATATCTCCATAAAAAGTAGATCTAGTAAAACAGTCAAAGAGAAAAAATATACTACATAAAGTAGCATGACTATAAATATACATTAGTAAAATTCTAAATAGCATGTTTTTCATTCTATCAGCCTAATTATTGTGGTAGTCGGTAGGATAGCATGCATGTGCCATTGACATGCAACATTGAAATACATTATGTGAAAATATGTTCTGCGTTTTCTTCTTGGGTATTTTAAGAATTTGTGAACGTTGAGAATAGTTTTTGGTAATATTATAAACAATCCTACTTTAAATATGTGCAGTCTAGATAGGAAACAACCCTGACATATAAATGCCTTTTATCTGATCCAAAGCACCTTTTGGGGGTTTGAATGATTACAAAAGCTGTAAGCCAATTGTCTTCTTTTGCTTTTCAGGTATTAGGGAAATGTACTTGCAGATTTATATAACACTATAGGGATTTATTTCTGGGTATTACAATATTTCAATACATCCTTACAAGTTTTTTAGAGTTAGACAAGCTTGTCTTATATAAAGTCTTTCTCCACAATGTCTCAGTTTAATTTTGATGTTTCAGCAACTAGTTTAACATTCAAGAAAGCAGTTTCTTATCAGCTAGACCACTTCCCTTTCGACATTGTAATTCCATGGATGAGCTATCAATATTACCATATTATTGTTCATACATAATTATTGATTAAACATCTAAAGTCAGTTTATGGCTCTTATGTTTTAAATCTTCAGAATATGCTGCTAAGTATTTCACACTTTCACACTATTGCTGATTCACACTTCCACAATATGGTCAACTGTTCTCTATTACATTAGTGTATGGAAACGCAACATGGTTTTTAACCAGAATTCATAATGGTCTGTTACTCTGCCATTGGTGGAAGAAATTGAAATTCGTTAGCCTATTGAATAAATTCCAGAATATTTATACCTCAGAACATCTATCACTGTATTACAAAGAACTTGTTTAATATTTAATTGTCTGAAAAAGACAGTAAATATAGTTTTGAAAAATAAAGTGACGCAGGAAAGACAGCTTATACATTCCTTATATCTTATAACCCTCTTAATGGCTTATAATATTGAAAATTAAAACAGATTTTAAGAGAAGTAGACATTTAATTATATTGCATTTAACTGGATGTGTCTATCTTTTTAAGAATTTTAGGCTAACTAAGTCACCATACTGCTTATAACTCCTTGCAAACAGAGACATCAGGGTCCTTATATTGTATAGCAATACCCAGAGTCACCCAAATCATTATACTTATCTTTTGGAATACGGTTTTATTCAGCACATGTAAAGATATGAATGGTAGGATAAAAATAGTATTTTGAGTGGCTAAGTCACTAAATAATTTATTAAAAAAACTTTTCTAGCTCTCATTTTTTATCTTTTTTTTATTTTCAGTAACTCAGTCATTTCAGTAATTCATTCATCAATGCCCTTGCACTGTCACTAGAGAAACCACTGTTTCTTATTACTGAAAACTGTTGGTTACTCTTTCTTCCTTTCACAATTTGTAAGCAAAGTTAAGTAATCAATATGAGCTAATATTCTGATTGTATATATATATACATACATATATGTGTATACACACACACACATACTATATATACTTATATACACATATATACACTGTATATATTAAATTATAACAGTACATTACTGTTATATGCACTACATTGCTGTTATATGTACTACATCAATAGATTCTTTTAGAGACTTATACCATATAGAAACTGTCACTCTACTGTATAGAATACTATATAGAAACTGTTTTAATTGGGAAAAAAACAGTGAAAAATTATCTAAGAATATAGGTCTAGCTTCTAAATATGTTATGTTATGTTATGTTATGTTATGTTATGTTATGTTATGTTATATTATATATGTAAGTTATGCTTTAAAAAAACATGGATCAGATGAAAAATGAACTAAAAGTAATCAACATTCATTGTAAAATATTTTCCATCCAGTAATATTTTCTTACAGTTGTAAGGACATGCACTGTTTATGAATTAAAAGCTTTCAATAAGAAAATATTTTTTGCAAAATGAGAGGAAATGCACACTTTAGGCCTGCTTTATGCTTGTTACTCCAATAATCCCTAAATTTCTCATAATTCTTAAACAGAGTATTAGATTATTTTGATATCACTAGTATTTTAAAAACATTATTATATAAGGTATACTTCTGGGAATTGAATGCTCTCTGCAATAATGGTGTTCTACACAAATACTGCTCTCTCTGTGAAGAGAACTATGATTTTTTTTATGATCAGATGTTCTCAATACAGTATCTTTTAACTTTCCTATCTACAAACGGTAGTATATTCAAAACAGTCTTTTATGACTTTGACTAAATATAGTCAAATGACCTTCACTTATATACATTTTGCAAAATGTTCTGAAATAAATTATAGAAATTTAAAGCATGAGACATTGTTAGGGCATTCCAGAATCTGTATAAAAAGTATTAAGATTTTATAATTATATTTATATAGAGAGATATAGATTTATATATACAGAATTATATATAAAGTTATATACAGAGTATTTCCTTTAAGTGATGTAAAATGGAAACACCAAAAATTGATCATTCTTTCGATCTTTCATTTTTCATGCATCACAGGTTTTTCTTAAAATTCAGTAGAAGCATATGTAAACTCGTAATAGCGTAACATGATATGAATATATTAAAATTATTACATTAACAGTCACTCTTGGTTCAAAATTGCGATTTTCCACTTCAGTGAGAATATGATTCCTAATAAAATATGCATACTTAAGTAAATGAGACCTAAATAGAAATTTAACACTTCTGCAGCAGTTACTTAATAACTTACTTTTCTGTGTTATGTAGATGTTCAAAAAAGAGAGAGAACTTTAGAAATCTATCTGCTAAGTAGACTTATTATCATAATAAACGAACAGGTTAACAGCAACTCCTTTTAGAATATGCCTGTCTCACTCATAGTACACTTCTCAAAGCAACTGCATTTTAATAGTTTATTTAGAAAAAAAATGCTTATGTCACAAAGTAAATATACATAGATTATTATTTATAGCAGTTTCATATTAATTCTTCATCTTAATCAATGAGCATTAAAACTGGAAGTGGCAAAACAAGTTTGCACTTCTTTCTCCTTCCAAAATACTAACAGTAAATCATAACCACACATAATTTCTGCTGTTATATATTGTAAAGGTTATGTTTATACTATGAGCTGTGAATTAGATTAATGACTTTTCTCAGCACCATAAACCTCCTCCACCAGAATAGAAGCTAAATTGCAATAAATCACTGTTTATGTTCACGTATTTATGGGACAGCAATGATTTAGAGTTCCTCTATAGGGAAAACTACCCCAACACATAAGAAAAAAAAATACAACTTCTGTACTGTATGGTAGATGGACAGGGGCAAAAGAATGAACATTGTTTTCCCTTCAGTACAATAACAGCAGTAATTTATTAAAATCAATTGCTATAGCAAAGCTTTTTGCCACTATGTCAGCCAGAGTGACAATATACCAACCCAATATGTTTGTTCTTTTTTGTCACTACAGATCAAAGCTATTAAATTATCCACCTTCTGTTACATTATTCTTTGAACATTTTTTTTGTCAAAAATATTAGTGATGGTGTAAATGTGCTCTATTCTTTGTATAAGTTATACATTGTAAAAACCTAACATAAATGTAAACAGTCATATTTACATTTACAAATTTATCGTGGTACTTTCAGATTATTGCAGACATGATTTCTCAGTGCATTTCTCATAGAAAAGGAGTTGTTAACTACACTTTCTTTCATTAGTCACTTTTTCGCTTATCTCTCCAAAAACAAAGGTCTTGTAAAAATAAGTGTTCCTGACATTTAAAATAGGGACTTTTGTTGTTTTTGCTGTTTATATATAAATATATATATACATACTTGCATGTATAGTCAGAAAGAATGAAATGACAAGTATTTGCATGAATATTTTATGCAGGAATATTTTATGTTTGTGGAGAAAAACCTGCATTATAACAAGAATCTTTTCTGGAGCTACTAACTTTTGTTTCTTCAAACAGCTTCCATCATAGATAGGAACAGCGTTAAAACCCTGCCCAGACATGGTAGTGCCAGCAATTAAAAGCGGTTAACAGCCACTTCTCTTAACATAAACTCTTGCAGCCTATTTTTCAAATTTAAAACAAAAAAGAAGGACATTCTTGTCACACTCTGCATCATTAAACTATGGAAGTGATTCTACAAAATGTAGCAGATGGCAAAAATGTATGCGAAAACTAAAAGTCATCAGATAAGTTTAAAAAAGGAAAGGGTAAAGAAAATTTGCATTTTGGCATGTATGTGAGCCACAAATCTCTGAAAACTAGGAGGTTTTTTGAAGGAGGTATTATTTTGTACCTCCTATATAATGGCATCAAACTATTCTAAAACTCTTCTCCAATGCAGCTATTATTTGAAACTAACAGGGGCAGACTAGGGAACTAACTGGGGCTTGGGTTTGATGAGGTACAGTGACTCTTAATTTACATCCTTGGGCAATTAAAACGTCTTCTTAATATGTTAAAATGGAGGGAGTAATCTGCTGCCTTCTCATTTGAGAAAAGTTAAGATGGTGGTCATTATTCAGTTTCTGATAGGGAATGCATGATCTTTCCTAGAAATATAATTACTCATTTTATATTAAAGTGATTGGTGATAGATAAGATTTTGAAGGAAAAAAAATAATGTTTAGATGAGAATTATTAGTAGATGTTCACAAAGATATAGGACCTTGCAAAGGTGGGTTTCATTTTCAAAATTTTTGAGAAGTACTGTATTAATAGAAACATTTTGTTACACTATAGATACTATGTCAGTTTTGCACCAGAAACAGCTTGATCTCTCTAAATAAAATAAATCCCAAAACCGTAAAGTGTAAACTTTTCAAGAGGAAAATTATTCTGTTGCCTAGAACAATACATTTCTGTTGCTCTCCTTTCCTCTTTGCATCTCCACAGCAAGTTCACACATCAGGTTATTTGAAAAGAAGCAAGAATATCACTTATTTATAGTCAATGAAGAGAGATAAGACCTTCTAGCGAACACGCA
Organism: Crypturellus tataupa; assembly: GCA_034781795.1. Taxonomy (NCBI): domain Eukaryota; kingdom Metazoa; phylum Chordata; class Aves; order Tinamiformes; family Tinamidae; genus Crypturellus; species Crypturellus tataupa. The sequence continues at coordinate 565,959 of JAWLRI010000108.1, read as the reverse complement.
AGCCGATCTCTGCTGATGATATACTTCACAATGCGGTTCTGATGTCCCGCAAGTGCCTATTCCTTTTCTCTGATTGCAAAGGGAGCATTCACTCTCTCAGACATAGTTGCCTTCACTGTTGCTGTTCAAATATAGTCAGATAATGGCTCCCATATTAACTCTTTAATGCAAAATGAAGTAAACAGGTGTTTTCTATGTCATCTAGAGGTCTGAAAATAATATACTCCCATCTAGAAACAGAATGATATACTATTTATATATAGCCCTACTCAGACAGTCCCAAAATAGTAAGATGTATTATCTCCCCACTTAAAAAGCAATCACACATATTCCTCTTATCCTAAGACTCAGATCAGTAATTTAAAACACTGTCTACTATTGATATGTTTATGGCTACAGAAAATATCAATTAAAATATTCTAGTGAATATTAATTCCTTTCTAATAAAACATGAAGATACACTGCAACAAGACACCAAAGTGCTATATCCAAGTCCATCTGACTTTCTGGAAAAATCCAGTTATTATTTGACCCTGCATCCAAAGAAGCAGAAATTTTAGCAGAAATTTTCTTATTCAACAGGTTCATTCTGAAGGAATGATAGTTCTTATCAGTTTATAAATAAGTTTTCTCCTTGAAGATAATATCTGCCATACTAAAAAAAATGAACTCAAACATGTACACAAGCACATTTATCTTCATTCTCCAATGATTTTGAACTGGATGGAGTCCCAGAAAGCCTTATGGGAAGCAGATTCCCACTGCAAAATCAGAATTAAATTAATATTCAAAAATTGAAAAAAAGAAGGAAAAAAGAAAGAAAGTCAGAGGCACAGCAGCAGAAAATCGCATTGGAAGAGATTAAGCCTTAGTATGGTAAGACACAAACCCTTAGACACAGGTGTCTCAGAATGAAGTAGATGCCAGTCTGTTGTTTTCTCCTCTTTCCCAAAGAGGGCTTTGAGTCAAATCAGCTCCTATTGCCAACCTTGTCAGGAGAGCAGCATAGACAGAAAAAAGCAATAGAGAGACTCTACCTGTGCGCCACTGCCTCTGTATACATTTTGCAATGGAATTGTACTTCCAAATTTCCTTTAAAGAAAGGAAATGCTGTGATACAATACTACATCAGCATAGTCAAATAAGAGTACTATCAATCACATGCTATCCAGTATTTCATTCTTTTTCCTCACCTTTTGTGAAGTATCAACAAGAAAAAAAATAACTGTGATTAAAAATGTTATTTGAATCCATATACCTACTGAGTGATAATAAACCAAATGTGGTCAAGGAGGCGGGAGACAGAGACTATATTTACATTTTATATCCACACAATATTGTCAAATTGTCATAAGTTCAGTTTTATAACCAGTGTTCCCACGCATAACAATGTGCATGTTTCAATTCTTATCAAAGTAACTGGCTTAAACTGAGGAAACATCCAACTCATTATGGCTTAATTAAGATACTTCTTAGTCATATGGGTATGTACTTACTCATCTTTGCAGTAAGAGTTAACTACACAGAATCTTGGAGTTTTTAGCATATAAAGGCTTGTAAATGTACTCATCTCATTAGAAGAACTATTTCAAGAATATTTATAAGCTCATCAAATTTCCAAGCTGTGCTTTTCTCTTGGGATGAGCAACTGGTTATTATATTCTCTGTCTTTAGAAGATGCCTGAAGTAACTTAGGCTGCTTTCTTTCCAGATTTTTACAAGTGTCTTGTCCATGAATGCTGACCTGTTTCCTAATGATTTAGTTAAATATCAAAGAAAACTAAAATCTATTAGCATTGCATCTGAACTAGGTGGCTTTACAGATATTTGTGCCTTACTTCAAGTTAAATAAATGATAAATTATTATCATTTAAGGAAGAAAAATAGCAGTTTCTTCCATGATAAAGGAAAAAGAGAGAGAAAAAAAGAGAAAAAAAAAAGAGAGGGAGAAAAAAAAAAAACAGGTCAGGGAGGAGGAAGGGTAAAATTTCTGTTTATTAACTGCTTAAAATTCCAGTAAGTTCAGTCTCTTAGTGCTTTGCTTTACTTTGCTAATCCTGAGAAAGCTGCTGCATTAACTAAATTGAATAAGATCATGTTAGATATGCTCTAACCTAACAAGTCTTCATTTTTACACAGTTTAGGTCATATATAAGAATTTTAAAATAAGCATTCAATTTCTATAGAAACATCAACATTTTTGGATACAGAGACATATAGATATTTATAGTTGGTATAGCTTGTTTCAGCATAATTTAATATAATTTCACCATATTTTATTACTTTTCTGTCATATAGAAAGTGTTATTCTTAGAAAATACTCTGCTTTCATTTTTAATGAGGAAATACAGAATTTTGCAAGATGTTGAGATTTTGGAGTCGAATAGCTCATCCATCTGGAATGTTGTCAAGGTTGGATACAGGCTCCTTAAGAAGCACAGGCCAGGAAGGGTAGGAGAAGAGGACGAAGCAGTAGGAATGCATGGAGGTCTGCTTTGGTCAGGGGCAGCTGTGAGGTTAAGGTTCAAGCAGCCCAACATGGCTGACATTACAGTGGATGTCTGCTATAGATTGCCTGATCAGGAAGAGTAAATAGAGGAGGCTTTCTTCAGATAGTGGGAAGAAGCTTCACATTTCCAGGGCCTGGTCCTCAGAGGACTTCAACCATCCTGGTATCTGCTAGAGGGACAGAATAGCAGGACACAAGTAACACAGGAGGCTATATAAAATGTTTGCCTGTGACCCAATGGGCTGAGGAACTGGTGACAAAGCACACAGAAAAGGCAGAGGTACTCGATGTCTTCTTTGACTCAGTCTTTACTGGTAAAACTAGCCTACAAAAATCCCAGGACCGTGAAACTTGTGAGAAAGTGTGGGTCAAGAAAGACTTACCTTTGATGGAGGAGGATGCTGGTGGGCTATTTGCTGAACCTTGTGACAAAGAAGTCCATCAGCCTCCTGGGCTGACTTAGGAAGAACACTGCCAGCAGGTCCAGGGAGGTGATCCTTCCCCTCTACTCAGACCTGGCCAGGCCGCATCTGGAGCACTTTTCTGAGCCTGATCTATGATCCCCCTTACAAGAAAGACAGACATGGAGATTTCCTGGAGTGAGTGCAGCAAAGGGCTACAAGGATGATGAAGGGACTGGAGCATCTCTCTTAGGAGGAAAGGCTGAGAGAGCTAGAACTGTTCAGCCTAGATAAGAGAAGGCTCAATGACACCTTATCAATGTTTATAAATACCTGCAGGGTAGGAGTAAAACACAAAATTCCATTTAAATATAAGAGAAAATGCTTGGACTGAGAGGATGGAAGAAGTTTCCTAGGAATGTTCTCACAACTCCATCTTTGGATCTCCCCTAGCTAGATTCAAACCCCAACTGGAGCATGAGCAGGGCACTTTAAATAGATGATATCCAGAGATCCCTTCCAATCTCATCTGTTCTATGATTCTGAATTTAAGGATCATTGCTTTTTTATTGGATTCCAAAAAGAGAAGTTCCTTTTTTTTGCAGTTGTATTTATAGCTTCTTATCATCTGGTGGATTATTGCTATTAAATTATGCATAAACTTGGACTCAATTGTAATATCTCTTCCTGAAGTATAATCCGTACAAATACAAATAAGTAGATGAAAATAGTGGAACAATTTGAGACAGAGTCTGTCAAAACCTTGCTCAAATCATACATTGGAGCTTTTTAATTATATTCTGATTGCCTTCAGAAGAAACAGCATGCAGTGTTTATCCCACAACATTCTGTGAAGCTTAGAAGAAGAAAGGCATTTGCAATATCCATTATATTAAAAAGGGATAGTTGCTGCCTCAGTACTCTAATCAGTTTGTCTAAGTAAGAAAGTTTGTGAAACTTATTGGTACCAATAATGATCACTGAATGTAATCCATTCCCCTATCTTTACATTTTCTTCTAGTAAAAGTTTTGGAAACAGCAACATCGTGGATTTATGTAACATGATTCAAAGGGGCATTAGATCATCTTTCATTTTTAATTTCACATCAGTTATAATCACTCATGATTACTAATTTTTAAACTATATATGTCTTCTAACCAATTGTCAGGTTTTTAACAAATTTATGAACTCTGGCAGCTGCAGGATATTTCCACTCTTTCAACCTTTCTTACTACAAGTAAAAAATTTTGTTCTGATTCCCGTTCTCCAGTCTAAGACTGTTCATTTTGCCAGGGTGCAGTCTCTTTGGGCTTGATAGAGCTTCTATTCTGCTCTCACTTTTATTTATCCTAGACTTAGACTAGGAACTAGTAAACAATCTGACATGGTCAGACAGAACCAAATATGATCAATTATAATTTACTATAGCCATTTTTTTCATATTAGGGCTATCTGAAAGACTTCCAATAAAAGCTATTCTAGATACCTTAGGAAGCATAAAAAACATTCCAAAAATTGACTGATTCCCTCTTAAAACAGATGTCTAAGATTAATCAGATCACTCATCATGTCTATAGCCTATCTTCCCCAATTAACTACAGTGAGAAGCAAGACAAATAGCTTAGACTAAATGCTTTGGAACTTTCAACTGAATGCTGTTTATACATCTTAACATCCTGTTCTGTCAAACTACTGGTAAGGACAGGCCTGAAACAATAGCTGGACCTGGTCTTATTCTGGAACTCCTATATTTAAATAGAGAAATTACTTTAATTTTAATTATAGAGTAACGTGCTATTTGTTTTTTACCATGCAGAAAATAGTGTTTAACAATAAGATTCTCCAGTGGAACAATACTTGTTTCATTGGCCATTCTTAACCAGAGTCAAATTCTTAAAGCTCACAAACACATAAAAAGTGGTAACCATTCTGTTGCCCTGGAAGATACATTGAAAATACAGAGGACTGTAAGACTCTACTCATTCTTTACCACAGATTTTCTTCTCCAGTTTTTCACAGAGGCTACAGAAGACATGGCATTTGAAGTAGTTTGTCCCTGGCTTTTGTCAGCTGTGGGATTCATATCATTTCAAATAAGTACAGCAGATGACACAGAGTAAAGTATAAAGAGCAGGAAATAATTGTACTAGCCCTCCAGACTTAAATTATAGATGACACTAAAGAGACAGAAAATACCTATGTGAAAGGAGAATCTTGACTGTGACCTAGTTGATTTATTAGAGCTAATTAGGTCAGTGGAGCTGACCTAATTTTTTAATTAATAAATTGATTCCTAAAGAACACATGCAGACATTGCCAGACTTACATAAACCAAGAAAGATAATTACATTGTAGAGATAACAAAGCAGTTTGTAGTGACTAATTTTCATTTGAACAGCTAAATTCTTACATAATAGTTTTAAACTACCCTGTATTGTAGCTGTAGTGTAGGTGGTGCCCGATATGGTATTTATATAAATATAAAATGTCAAGTATGCATTTTTTTCCTATCATAAATTCTCTACTCTACATTATACTGGATAAGTGTATAAGCATCTTTCCTGCATATTTTCAAATAGAATATACAGTTAATTTAGTAATCAGAGGACATTATGAAAACTCTGGTTAAATTTTTCAGAAGTTTTTTTCTTCCTAATAATGTATTACAATCAGTAATTGTTCTTTGTATTTAATTTTACTCCTGTTACTTTAATTATTTTCACTTTTATGTTGCCTTAGAGAAGATTAAGTATTCCTAATAATTAGAGGACATTTTAATTGGTTTTGAATATTATAAATAAATCAGCAAGATTTCTTCCTGAAAAAATAAAATTAAAATAAATCTTTTTAGACCTGGTGAACTGTTTTATATTCCTAGAGGAATTCTGAACTCATTTAGCTTTAGTTACCACTAGGATCAAACATATTTTTTATATACCTTACAATTTGAAAAATAGTTGTAAAGAAACTAACACAAGGGGAAAAAAAAAGTTAGATGACATGAGCAGGAAGTTGTGCTATAACTTCAGCTTAATGTTTTTAGAATAACATTTCAATAATCTTTCAATAAGGTTGAGTAGTGAGTGGGTGGTCACTACTAATTTTGAAGCCCGCAAATAGCACTGAATTTGAAGCCAGCTCATCATTGAGTTCTCCTGGTCCTTCTCTGCCCAGTCCAGTAGAACCATTGCAAGATCATCCAAAGCATGAAAGAGATAATGTTTTATTGCATGACTGCTATCAATGGGAGAAGTAAAGTAATCTTGCCTTTGCAATGTTTTACAGAGGCTCTTCACTTGGGAACTCCAGTTTTACAAGTTTGGTGGTCTTCTCTGGACCATAAAAAACCTAATGGTTACATCAGTAAGTGGGCTAAATCTCCTGAGTTCAGGAAAGAATCATTTATTAATTGGGGACTGCGGTCAAGAGACAGTAATTTCCACAGCTAGGGTGTGCTCTTGCTCACTCTCAGTAATGTCTTCCTAGTTCTTCAGGTTATCCTTTTGACACTCAGAAATGTCAATGATACAGTTAAAAGTTATATATCATACTAACCTGGCAGCACAAGTATGTTGTTTTAGACATATGGCATGACCCAAAAGCACTGTTCAGACAAAATGAGCTTTACACTCTATCTATCCAGTTCTAGCTGTTAAAATTACTCTAACATCCACCAGCTAAAATAAAGCAGCACAAATACTTTTTATTGGAAAGTCTACCTGAGAGCATTGCGAAAGGAGGCCTGGTCTACCCACAGCCTTTTTTAATGGTTTATGTACTCTCAGGGAAGACACAAAGCAGCACAAGTAACTGTTCGCAAATTTATGTATTCCTAACACATAGGGGAAGGGAGACCACAAGGTGATAGCAACCCAGGCAGCAACTGCTTAATTGACTTTAGATATGGAGAAAGTCTGGCAGATTAGCCTGGGGCTACCTGACTGGTGATGCAAGCAATTAACAGTTACTTCGTTAGCCCCCAGGAGGAAAGTTATCCATGGACATCCAGCACCATGCAGAAGGCTAGAGTGAAGGGGGAACAGGGGTATGGGAGCAACTGCACACAGGGTCCATGTGTCTGTGCTACTGGGAGCCAGACACATTCAAGGGTGCCTGTGCTGCCAGTCACAGCTGGATTAGAGAGGCAGGGGGCTGGACTGCCGTGAGTGTATCTGTACAGAGTGCATCACACAAGTTTTAGAATAGAAATTGCTATACATACACTGTACCCATTCTGCTTCCACTGAAGAGAGAGACAGTATGGAATTGTCCAAATAACTAATCACAATTCCAGCTTTATGGACATTCTCTGTGAAGAAACGGGCATAATTCAGGGTCATAGCAATATTTCCTGGCTTCCAAATATATGAAAATAATCATCATAGGAACTCACTTCTTGTATTATTAGCAAGAAGCTTGTAAGCACATACACTTACATTTTCAAAGCAAGTCCATGGTAGAATTCCACTGTTAACAATAACATCAGAATTAAATTTTTACCTTAGATTTTCCATGGGACTAATTGATGTTACGAAGGAGAGCAAGTATGATATTATCTTTCCTGTAGAATCTTACAAATTTCTTTAAAGCAGGTTTCTTCAAGATATGTATGTCTTTGGGGTAAAACCCATGTGGGTGGATACTTTCATTCATAAATCTCAGTGTGGTTATCAGTATCATTTTTTCCACTATTCTCAGTCTGATTTCTGAGAACATTACTCCCCAGTTGCCCCTTTTATGAACTCTAAATTTTATTTATAACCCGTTAGTAACAGGAACCATCCCTAATCAACGACCAAATATAAAGTGTAGGGAGGAGGAAGTGTGAGAAGGTAAAGAGGAGAAGTAATCTGCAAAAATCTAGGTAAAGTTTTAAGCTGAAGGTTGAAAGGCAGAGTCCTGATCCTTCATCAACTTTTAATACCCGTAATTCTCTAAATATCTGTTCCATTGCAATAATAAAACCTCCTAGTATTTCTTTTTCCTAAAAGAAAAACATTCCCAGTATCTGCATTACTACTGTTTTTCTTTATTACAAGATTCAGAAATGAAAGTCTTTAGAAATATGTTATTATTTATTAGCTCTCCATCCTGCTACTAAAATGTACTTAACTTCTATCTTTAACAAATTATTGAACTCCTTCCCCCCTCATATTTTTCTATGAATTTTCATTTTGAATTACGCAAACAAATGTTGTCTTGCACTTTGGAGACAATAAAGTTCAAATTTTCTTTCTATGTAATTTATCAGCTTATGATATATGAAAACACTTGATGAATTTGCTTGCATTAATCTTGATAAAAACAAGATTCACTACAGCTTATCTGCCTGAATATGTTGAATTAAGCAAATTAGGCTATTAGAAGCTGATAAGATTGTAAAAGGGACATAAGATACTGTCACAGCCACTACCAAGGAAAGAGAAGTGTGTTATTAAAGGACTAAAAAAAATCTCCCACAGTAGTGAAAAATTTTGTTCCCATCCCTAATCCAATCGTCTAGGGATTTCAAGTTGACCTAATAATAAGGTCAGTCAATTGTAGCACATGTTGGTAAACACATATATGGAGCACAAACAATTCTATTTCTATATGATTCATACACTGAGCTTATATTTTATTTCTTGATTTTGTTCTCATGAACCTAAGGTGATATAATAATTCAGATTTTGCTTTTGCCGTAAAGAGTTTAGCAATTCATAATCAACTACTAACATCAATGTGCAAGGGTTTAGAGATGCCATGCCATGGGGAGGATAGACCCCTATCCTACTAATGTGATTGGAACATATGACGCTACGTTCCAGAGATCCAGCTACAACTTTTGAAACAGTATAGAGCCATCCAGAGAGGGATGAAGGTACAGAAAACCTTTCCCAAAAGTGCTTTCAAGGAATTTAACGGTTCAAAAGTTCCCTCTGTATAGTAACTGGGAAATACTAATGGTAATTTCCTTGCTAGTACCACCTCAAACGGTACACTTGTCCCTGCTGCACTGAATAGCAACTGCCAGAATCAATGTCCCTTTTCAGTCCCTGACAAAAACCTCTGCCTTGAGCCAGTTGCAAAGTTAGCAACCAAGGAGGTCGGCAGTAATAAGAAGATTTAAAACAGTGAGAAACTGAGCTGCTTCTTGTGCTGTGACTCTTTTCACGCCTCTTACATGATGGGCACATTTTTAAAGCTATATAGATAATTTAGAATTCATACAAAGACTCCAGCTGACTCTGGTACCCAAAGACTCTCGCTCACAAGAATATGAACCTCCTGATTCATGGAGCAATACACTATTTTTAACTATAATCCTATATTTTACTGTCTTGAATGACAAGCTCAAACCAAAAAAAAAAAAAAAAAAAAAAAAAGAAAACCACGTTTTTTAAATATAAAATAAACCATCTTACATTTAAGCTTTACTTGCTCTAACATTCCTTCTATACTTGGTAGTGTAAAAAGTTATTAAGGATTACCTTATTCATGGAACAATATATCCTACAAATGAAACATCAAAAGAATAGCTCTCTGCAGCAGATCATATTGTAATGCTTGCAAATACATTGCTACAGCCTAAGATTTTTGTACCTATATCTTCATTTTACAGGCAAGGTTGATAATGACTATGCGTATAATATATTTTATTTGGATTTGTAGGAAGCCTTTGATCAAGTTTTTACATGACAGGTCTCAGCTTAAAACTACAAGCTTCAGAGATCCAGATTAAGACACAGAAAAGGATAAAGAACTGGTTAAAAAATAGACTAGAAATTATCTGGTGAAAAAAAAAAAGACTTCCTGTGATTTTATATGGGTCAGTGTTCATATCTGAAAGTGTTAACATCTGCAGAAAGTGCTGGTTAAGTATCAACACTTAATTGCTTATAAATTCAGGAAAGAGAGAGTAAAGAGAGGTGGATGGCAGCTTTCTACAGAGGGTGGTAGTGTGAGGGGGGCTGACTTACACCCTCTTCAAGGAGTAAGGCTGACTTGTCCCGGGAATAATTCAGATGACACAGCTCAGTCCTGTCCTCAGGGGCACATTAGACAGCTCCAGTTTATGACTGGACTTCAGATTATCACTTTGAAAAGGTGCTGCCACCACATGTTCTTAATCCTTTTGCTTTCCTGCACACTTTCCCAAGACCTGTATCATTCTTGTGGTCTTTAGTGCTGTACCATAAGCTCTTCCATAGGGAGGGAGAAGTCACCTCTCCTGAGTAACTAATCCTCATCAAACTTTATAGGTCTGTAATTTTGTGACATTGAAAAGAAAAAAAAATACAATAAAATAAAAATGCAATAAAAATAAAAAGTCTATAGAACTTTAAAAATACTTATATTTGTTCTACAAAAGTGAAACAATTTTGAGTTTCTACCAGTCATATATGTGCATTGTTTAAATGCAAATTAAGTGCATATCCCTGTGTCGGAATGTAAATACAAGCAGAGCGATTTTTAAAAAGATCAAGTTCCTTCACTTTTAATTGATTTTATTGCTGGGTACTTACTTCTTAAAAAATATCTTGTCTAGCATTTAAGTACTGAAGCATTGATCAAAGAGCTTAGCAAGTAGGGTTTAAAAATTTGCATTGTATACTCACATATCTATTATATTCACACACACATATAAGTGTCACACATATTTTAACATTTGAAAGCTGAAATATTTTTAGGATATCATTTTGGAAAAAAAAACAGAAATTATTTTATTTTATTTTATTTTATTTTATTTTATTTTATTTTATTTTATTTTATTTTATTTTATTTTATTTTTTTGTGATGATGCTTCAAGGCCTTGAAGAAAAGAAAGTCCAAAACTCAGACAAAAGGGGAGAATCTACTAGAAATGACTCTTTGTTAAGAAGTCAGGTAGTGATCAGAGTGGAAAAAGAGGACAGATGTATTTCTAGTTTTGTATCCTCACAGCACCTTTAGGACTACGTGGCATGCTGACCTTATCATGCTGCTCTTTGAGTTTGATCCAAAGGAAGGATTTGAGCAGGGAAGAGAACAGAGAACAAAAGTGCTGACATTTTTGATCTGAGCTAGAAGCACATTTTAAAGAGTCTAAATTTCCCTATTGTCCACCTAACACTTGAAGACTTTCCATCCCGCTGCAGGACCTCCAGACTCTCCTCAGTTTTCTCCTGGAATTAACTAAGAACAAATTGATTTTAGTATCTTCCTGGAGCTTTGTAAAAATATTTGAAGAAAGTCTATTAACTTAGTGGTTTAAATTCTCTAGCCTGACTACATTATAAACACAGGAACAAAGACTGACTACAAATCTTTGTAGGGATCTGCCGGTTTGTCAGAAAAAATATGTGCACACATGCTGCGTGGCTCATGCTCAGTGTCTCTGACCCAGCAAAGATGGTGTTCAATCTGCTGCCTACAAATAGCCTGTTCATTCGCAGCGAACACCCATGTGTCCTGAAAATCTTAATGCTTATACATTTTATTCTGGCTATTATGTAGGGATATGTCTTAAGCAAAATAATGTCTCCTCATGATGACTTTCATTAATCAACTATTATTTCCTCTATCTATTGCAAAAGCTTTTGTTTTCATTGCTTTTTACTGACTCTCAGTATTGCTTACAGTTCCTAAGTTCTTGTAGATAGATGAGTAAAAGTGTTCATCTTACATTTTCCTACTGTTATTGTATGTATTCCTTTTAAAAAATTACCTGCGAAAACTGCTCTGTCCCAGCTCTACCAAAATCCCTCTACATAAATACGTCTCTGCTCTAAAATGCTTGAACCTCCTGCAATGTGTGCATTGCAATGTATGGCTTCTTTAGAAGAGGTATCCCAAACTCTACTAAGGTTAATTACTTTAGATAGACTTTCTTTGAAATTGTTTTAAAGCATGTTCTTTCAATCTAATTAAGGGAGAGGGCAGATGGTCTCACCTCAGCGCTGCCTTGAGATCCATGTCCTCAATGCTCTTAAAACTAAAGGAACAGCAACGTATAGAAAATGCGAATTAGCACAGCTAGGCCCAGGTTCTGTTATGCCATGGAAGTCATTCAAATTTCAGTCATTCAAATCATGACATTGCCTATTCTACTTTAAAAAAAAAAGAAAAAAAGAGAAAAACAAATGGAACTACAGAATGCTTAACATCAGAAGCTGTAGAAGAGTTTTTACAAATAAGGAAATTGTGAAAGAATCTTCTCCAAGAAAGATATTGTTAAGGGTTTGATTAAACCTTTTGAAAATTGGTAGAGAAAATTTCATCCTTGATCAAAAATAGCAGAAATTATTAAGCTTATTAAGGAAACCTCTAAATCAAAACAATATAATTGCAGCAGCTTAGCTGCTTGAGTGCTTTCTGGACAGAAGACCTCTGGGATATAATATTTGCATTGTGGAGGTCAGAAAGAGGAAGAAAAAGCAGAAATCACAGAGACTGAAATAGAGGGAGGAGAAAGATAGAAATAATTTGAATATTTGAATGTAATTCTCAGAAAAGACTATAGAGACTTTAGGACATAATGCCTGAAAGAAACATGTTTCAGTAAGCCAGGAAATTCTATCTTTTTGGTAATTTCCTATTCTTGTCAGCAAATCAACATTTTGTGTGTTTTTTTGAAATAAAAATATAACTTGAGGTAAGCACTGGATTTTATCAATGTGTTATCCTAACTGCAAAAACCCATAACATCTCAAACTTTTTAGTTTCTCATGTCAAAAGGGATAATATCACAATTAAAAAAAAAAAAAAAAGATGATCATCTTGAACAGTATTAATAGGAGTAAACTGTCTTGTAGTCTTTATTTAGATTTTTCTATACTTCCACCTCCTGGCCCCCAGTTCACAAAAGTTAATCCAAGGAGCAAAAACAAAATAAAAATAAAATTTATTCAAACACAGGATAAAAAAGGGGGAGAGATGAGGAAGAAGAAGTTCTAGAGTATATAAAAAAAAATGAATGCATTTTCATCCTGACCAAATCAGTAATAAATCAGGGACAGTTAAATCTTCAAAGTAGAAAAATAGGATTTTTCAGAAATTTGTTTAGCAATCTAAACCTTTGCACTGTGATGCGTTTTCTTCAGTCTCACTCTCAGTCTAGAGACCTTAAGCAGCTTCATGAATTATGACAAGCTCTGCACGCTCTTCTCTGAATAGCTAGGAGAAGTCTCTCTCCATCATCTTCAGGCCCAGTTATGCATCTGGTACCTGTTCTTTGGAGACATCTGGGATCACAGGAGACTCTTAACCAAATATCCTTCATTTTGTCATGTTTCTGGCCTCCTCAATCCCTACCCGCACTACAGGAGCCTCTCTGTGTTGGACATTCTCAGTTACTTGTGTGGGAAGGGCGAAGGGAAAAAGCACCAAGCTCTGCAGATGGATTCATCTGATCCAGTAATTTTACTCCATTCAAGTGCAGTAGTTTTAATTCCTGTAGGCTCACTCCACACTTTCTGAAGAAGCTGTACAGGAACAAATCAGATGATTATTATCTGTTACAATCACATGTCTCCACACGTATTATTCCACACAAATATATTTCTAGCATTTTTAATAGAAAAAGTGTGCAAAAAGAGGAGTATTGCCAGCAGTTTGAAGTGATCCTATCCTTTTCCTTAGCTCTGCTGAGGCCGCACCTGGAGTATTGTGTGCAGTTCTGGGTTTTCCAGTACAAGAGAGATGTGGAACTTCTGATAAGGGTCCAGCGTAGAGCCACGAAGAAGATCAAGGGACTGGAGCATCTATCATATGAGGAAAGACTAAGCAAGCTGGGCATTTTTAGCCTAGAGAAGAGAAGACTGGGAAGGGATCTGATCAGAATGTATAAGTAGCTGAAAGGAGTGCATACACTTACTCTTTGAATTATATACAGCTAGAATGATGCATACACAAACTTTCTAGTACCTACCCCTTTCCTTGACATTGTGGTCCCTCTGTCTCTGTCCCTCTGTGTTCTCAGTGTCCCAACTCCTTTGATAGGAGGAGTATGATGTTAATACTAATGGTTGCTTCTTCCTCTAGAAACCACCTGAGGTCATTTTTATATGTATATCATCATATTTACACCCTTATTTGGCCTTTAAGTCCACAGTGCACCTAAATTGATTATTTATGCTGTGATTTACATATTTGTTCACTGTTTGTTACTTCCTAAACTATTTTTTTTATAGCATCTGAAGTTATGCTACTGTGGTGGCTAGTAATTGAACACTAGTGACTGGTTTATAAACATGGAGCCTTTGATATAACTTTGCCTCTGTTATCATCCCTTGCTTATATTTGCCTGTGCTCTATTTTATTCTAGGTCTGTCATATTTACTGTATTACAATGCTAAGTATTTACAATATAGGAATTTATGATCCCATTTACATTGAGGAACAGTTCATTTGTCCATAAAAATAGTACTTTGTAGTTCTTTGTCAAGAAGAGAAATTCTGAATTTTTGTGAAATTTGACTAAATTATTGTATAGAAATATTATACATCATGTATCTATATTTATGTTTAAATTATATATGCCATATATTCTTATATAATTATATGTTAGCACTTCCAGTTTCAACATTTTTCCCATCTTGCTGACTCCGACATCTTAACAAGTTTCGGATCACAATTTAAAATCATTAATGGAGAATTATAAGACTTTATCAAGGGTATGCTGTATGATTTCCAAATATCTTTCTGAAAACTAAGCTTGATACAAAATTTTCAAAAAATGGATGCACACTTCCAGACAGATTTTATCACTTCATCAGGATTACAATCTTTGGTTCAGAATATTACAGAGCCTCTGAAATAAGCAAGTCAATAATTATTAGAGAAAGCAGATCAGAGAGGAGAGGCAAGAAACTAATACAAGAAAAACAACAGGGGGTAGTCTGTTGAGCCTAGTGACCTTATTTGCTGCTCTTAATACACTAAAAATTGTGCCAATCACAGAAAAAAAAAAGAAAGAGAGAAAGAAAAATGTCATTTTGAATTCAATCTTTCTACACAGCAGTTGGGTGATGTTATTATTTTTTTTTTTTTTTATTCCTCCATCTGTCCTCAGCATTTTTATTTCCCCAAACCTTGGGGTACAACTTTAACATGCAAGTTGGTGTAAGTTAAAAAGAGGGTGTGCTGATTGTGCATGTGTAAGTTATTATTACTGACATGTATGCAAACTGCTAACTACTGCTTTGTGTCCTTCATTCAGCTTGTATTTTTTCCTTAATGAGAAGCACCAAAATCAATTGGGAAGAGAGAAATACAGCCTTGAATTAGTTTTACAGCTTCTTAAACATTTAATAAGTAATAAGGATCCATCAAAAAAAGACTCTACCTTACCTATGGCAACTGGAGGAAGATTTACTTGGCTTGAAAGGTGGTTTGCTATGAAAATGGCGTGAGCATAAGTAGGAAAGAGGAAAAAATATTCTATTGTTAGTATTTAAATATAGAGTAATCTAAGAATAGCTGACTTATTGACTTTTGCATTTATTATTATAGGCCCTCAGGAGCTATGAACTATGACTGCAGACATAGTTATATGCATTTATCTCTGTGTGTGTGTATCTGTAAGTTGAATAATGTGTAAGGCTTTGATCCATTTTCAGCTGTAATTTCATCTTTCTTGCTTGAGCTATCAACCATTTAGACACTATAGTACTTGACTTGTTATCTTGCACATAAGAATGAAGGATATGTAATTTAGCATTACTTTTTGTGAAATTTATATGCATTTAGCACTTCACCCAACTACTATTATTTTGAAACTGAAATGAAAAAAAAACATAACAGGAAAACTTTTCCAGTGAATGTGCTACAGCTGGGGTTTCTTTCCTGAAATTCCTAACAGGTATAGTGAGGTTATAAATTCTACAAGGTAATGATCATTTTTGTAGCATTGGAAACTATTCATTTAAAAGTGCTTGTTTTGGAGGATAAATAGAAGAGTAAACTGAAATAGAGGAATGAGTGTCTAAAAGTGTTGTCTGCACTGAAAAACAAAACAAACAAACAAAAACAAAACAAACAAAAAATCTGAAAATATTGAAGATACCCAAGTGAATCAGTGCTTCACTCTGAGTCCCTGAGGAATGTGCACCAGTACAAAAAAATATTGAAAAATGTAACCTTCCTTCCTATGATCACAAGTCCAGTTACATTTGTTGCATTCTTTTCCCATTAAATCAAATTATATTCTACATATTCAATACGTATTCTACATGTAATTGAACATTAGGGAGAGATGGTTTCAAATAGTGAAATAAAAAAAAAAAGAGTGCTGTAACTCTTATGATATGTTTGGTTTCATTTACTTCTGGGAAGTCATGAAAATTGACCAAGTCCAGGAAAAACATGTGAGACTCATGGGAGAATTAAAACTAACCCTCAAGACAGTATCTAGAAATTCATCAAGGATATTAAGTTTCATCAATAATGAATTGTATAAAGTACAGAAATACTTTGCTAAGACTGAAGTCAACTGAATACACAGTTCAGAGCTCAGATACACAGCAGTTTACAAAAATTATGAAAGGAGGAAGAGGGTCAAGACAGGGTTAAGTCCATGCGCGTGAAAAAAATAAAAATGAAAAAAAATGGATTGGTTTGCAAATATCTATAGTGAGTGCTATGAAGAAAAAAGGACAAATGTAGCATCTCTTGAAGAGATTACATGTTCAGAGAAGCAGTGGAAAATTGAATATCTATCACACTAGAGCAAACACAACATTTACTTATTTATGATGAATTTGTGACTTATTTATGATGAGTTTGTGTATGCATAGACCATTGTGATAATAACAGCAGAATTAACACTAAAATACGAGAAATAGAAGATGAAATGTAAAACTCTGAGCTTTCAGACAGTTATCTTATTACCACCAAATATATATATATATAAAAGAAAGGTGAATGAGGAGGACAAAAATGAGAAAAGATTTTATAAACCAGGAAAAAGGGCATTCTTGTGCTAAAAAGTGCATTTAGGCAGATAAAAGACTCAGTTTCATATCTGATATCGTAAAACTTAAATTTTACACGTGTATATTGCAGAATCATGTTCCTCGCAGAAGTGACATGGTTTTGAGGAAGAACAAGAAGGAAACAACACAAATGATCTGGTTGAGGAATCTTGTGTACTCTAATAATAAGAAAAACTATGTATCAGAGCAGACCTTTCTAGATCTTCACCTCATTTCTGGATTAAAAGAGAGATTTCAACCTGCAGCTTCTAGGAATTCAAATTTGGGATAGGACACTTTGCAGAAAAGGATACAGGGTTCAGAAAAAAAAAATGCAAAAAAACCTCACTGATTGGAGCATTTGGATGAGAAGATTTTGGTCTCAATGCCTTTTAATTTTGCTTGTTTCATTAGAGTCACAGAATAAAAATGTGTACTGATAATTTCACAGTTACCTAAAATAATCTGTTCTGACTGAAATCTATGAAAGAAGGAGCA
The DNA here is from genome assembly GCA_034781795.1 of Crypturellus tataupa. Lineage (NCBI taxonomy): Eukaryota > Metazoa > Chordata > Aves > Tinamiformes > Tinamidae > Crypturellus > Crypturellus tataupa. The sequence goes on along the minus strand of JAWLRI010000108.1, from coordinate 548,619 downwards.
CAAAAGCAGATCACCTGGAAGATCTGGGGATGTGACAGTAACCTCCAACAGGTGTAAAAGTGGCCTTTTTTGCCTTCACCTCCAAAGATGTAAATCCTTAGAGTGAGGAAGGCCTGAGAACAATCTAGCTAGTTTTGATTACAACATACATCTCCTATTGGACTTGATAACAATTCAGGCTTTCACAATGGGAGATGTTTATTGAGCTGACTACATACTATAAAAATCACATAAGAGCAGCATGTTGTAGTTTTATTGTCTAATAATATAAAACCTTTTAATGAAATACAAAAGACCTTGCATCTCTGACAGAAGTTATAGAAGTCTCTGAGGTATTTATATTGATGGTTGAAAGCGCGAATGTTCCCCTGAACTTGTACACCTTTAAAGTTTGGAGAAGTAATTTGGTACTAAGGGTAAAAAGAAAGGTGAAACAAATGCATGTCAGGGATAAGGACAACTTGTTTTACAAAAACTAGATTTTTCTCAGACATATATTGTCAGCAATAAAAGCATTCTGATTGATATCATTTTAATTGGTCCTAGGAGGACAAGGAAATATGGAATTCCTCAATTTTGAGACATTTATCTTAAAAAGTTTAACTGTTAATCCTGATATGGTGATGAAAAATATATTTCTCATACTATATCTTAGATTATGCCTTGTGTACTCATATATTCCTTTTCCGTCTGCTTAAAATGATGAATTGTTAGTTTTATTAAAAAGGTGTATCCTAACTTTTCTGTGAACCATATTCTACATTTCTTGAAAAAAAAAGTAATGAATTAAGCATGGTGTCTGTTATTTACAACAGTCAATAGTAAACTGGATAGAAACTATTACTGATTACAAGCTACTAATCACTGTCTCTAGCAGTCTAAGAAATGTGTTTTCAGACGTTTCTTTTCAAATGCAGAACTGAATCATAGATTAAATAGCATTTGGTACCTAAATATTTATTAGGATTTGGTCTAGCCAGGGTACCTTTCATTACACAAGTGTGTAATGTGGTGGCATGGGGATGTTTTACATCCAAAATTTGTGTTCTAATAATGGAGCTTGACCTGAAAAAATATTATAAATCATTGTATTTGAAAACTAAGTTCACTGCTCATATTTACATCAGTTTCTTCTGGAGGAAACTGTCAGTTGTAGCCTGCTTTCTATTTTGGGAGAATTACAGGTAATGATCTCAATGCATTAAAAGAGAAGGGAGCATTCTGAGGGTTGAAAGGAATAATTTTAATTGGTCGTTTCTTCACTAGGTTCTTCCAAAACAGATGTTAACAAGGACAATAGCTAACACATAGCTATATCCACACAATTCTGGCAAAAATAAAAAATCGGTGCTTAGTTTCCACTCAGTAGCCTCTAATAATATGACTGGATTATAATCATTACATTTAATATAAAATGTAGATTATATTGCATTAAAAGTGAGTAAGCTAAACATTTTATATATGGATTTCTGAAAACATAAGTGTAAGCAGTATAAAAGATAATACTAGCTTCTCTGCTATTTTTACCTTTCCAAAATAGCATCTTTCAATGCCAAGAATGAAGATGCTGTTTGTTTGTTGTTTTCTTTTTTAATCATGTATCAAGGACAATCTTTGTGAGAGAAGCAAGTGAACTGTAAAGAATAACTAATGAAGTTAAGAGGAAGAGTTCATTGTCTAATGTCAGTAAAAGGAACTTTCTTATTCAGCCTTTCAGGACCCGATCCAAGTTTCACTGAAGTCAGCTGGATTCTTTAATCTGATTATTCAATTGTGGAATCAATAAAGAATCAGCAGAGACAAAGTAAACACGACAATTCCTAATAAGTTCCGTAGCAGCTAAGATCTTGCCTACAGGAACCAATATAACTTCCCTATCTCGTTGTCTCTCACTGTACCTATGTACAGTATTTTGTACCCTCTATCTTTAGGGGCTGAGTCCAACGGTCTCATCTAGTCAGCAATGCACTATTTCTCGTAATCCCTATCCTGAACAGAAATCTCCCACACAGCTGTGCTTCATAAGAGACTGATTTCTGTACTTTCAATTTGTTCTCTCAGAGAATTCAGAACTTGCCTCTTAGTGTTAATTCCACTGACTCAGGAACCTAAAGTTTCAGTGTGTCAGCAACTAGCTCCTTGCAAGTTGGTCAAGTACTTGCTGCTTTGCATTAGCCATTGGTATCCTGCATGGTAATGTGATCCAAATCAGTAAGCAAATTAAACCATGAATTGACAGGAAAATCTGAGATCTCTCTATAGCCTGGCACTTGGGGATTCACCTGGAGCAGAAAGGCAGAGTGGTTGTAATTGCTCCTTCTGTATTTCAGCCTATAACTCCATCGTATGAAAGACTGAAACGACCCTATAATTTGCCCTTCCTTTTCCTGTCCAATGAATATTGAACTCTGTGTTTGTCATGGGCAAAACAGAGTTGACTTGGGGAATTTCATTTAATTTACTGCCAATTAACATAAAAATTAATTACAAATTGGGGTCCTGAGAAACAGAGAAGACACACACACACACACAATTAAGCACTTAGGGAAACATATTTTCTCCTCTTTCCCCTGGCTTAACTTCAGTCCAACTCCTCCCCTCCCTTCCTACTTTCCACTTCCTCTGATTTCACCATGGGTTTCACTCTGCCCTCCCCATCCCTTCTGAGAGGCAAAGGACTGTGAAGCATGTGAGGCTCAGTGATCGGTGGTTTCTCTCAAACATTTCTAGCATCTTAGTCTTTCCTTCTGTTGCTCCTGTCTTCTTATGCCCTTGCTCTGATCTGGCACAGATTCCCCAAAGGCCACAGTCCCTTCAGGGAAGTCCCTGCCCTGGCATGGGGCTGTGTCCCCAACTGTGACGCTTCTGCTCGTCTCCTCCATTTCACTTCTCCAAACACAGCTCTTCACACTTCTCATTCACATGTTCCCTTTTGTGTCTCCTCCTGTGCCTGCTCCTGACTGTGTCCTCAGATGTCCCTTACAACTGCAGAAATCTGGTACTGAAGGACATAGTCATAGAAATTGCATATTTATGTTGGCTTGCACACTGCATGCAGAACAAATCTTTACTTTTAATAGAAGAGTCAAGCAATTTTGCCTTGAAGAAGCGAATGACTCCGAGCTTGTCTATGCAAACTGGAACAATTGGAACCCATACATCATATGTGGTTTATTCCTTTATTTCCAGGTAAATCAAATGTGGGAGCCATTTTTTGTTGACAATAACATCATTTGATAAGGTATTTGCTCATGGGGGCATGTGCTTCTTAACTCTGAACTGCATTACTGCTCATTGCAACAAAGTATAGTGGCTGCTCATTTTTTTTTTTTTTCTATCCTCTTGATTATATACAGAAGATGCAGGGACAGTCAGACTCTTAATTCTTGTCCAGGTAATTACCTCCTAAATAAGTTAATCAGCTTTCTTACCTCCTGAAAGGATATGTGAGTAAAAGGCAAATTTTGACACTAACACCTTGACATAGAGAATAATGCCAAGTGACTGATGGAACAACATATATAGTAATAAGCTGTTAAGAAGATTTCCATTCCAGTTCTTGCAAATGTGGCTTTAGATCATCTGTAATTACAGTTCTTCAGGTGCACTTATGGCACTACAAAAACTTCCAAATTTTAACTTCTACCTCTCTGACAGCTAGTGCTATATGCCATCTTTTGCTACAAATTAACCTAATATTTTAAGACCGTTCACAATTTCCAATTAGATCCCTCTTTCCAGCTACTTGTGTGTGTGTATGTATGTGATCTTTGTATAGCAAGAAAAATATACCAAATATTTCTACACCATAAACTTTATGGTATGATTATCTGAAAAACAGTGTTTCTATCACAAAAGATCTTATTGCCACTGTGCTGTACCATAGCTTTACCTGGGCTTGACTCCGAAGGCCACCACTAAGCTGCAGCTGGCACAGCTGGCAGTTGCACACCTGCTAAGAAGGGCAGGCTAACAGAATATCTCACCCCAGGAGTCTTCTCTTTACGCTGATGGATGATAGACCTCTTTCACAGAGGAAAAGTCCTTGTCCCTATCTGCAAAGACTTCTTCACTTCTGCGAAGCTCTGCCACAAGACTGCTTGGTGCTTGCCCTGAAATGGCAGCTGCAGTAAGCAAGGCAGCATGCTTTGTGAAATGTTTATTTATTTGCATTCCAAATATTATTTTTCAAGCTCTTGAGCACTTTTTACAGAATTTAAAGATTGCAAGCATACAAACCTGAATCTATGTCTTTCTTTGTTTCACCTTCATAAGTACAAAATATTCTGGATATTCCCCTCGGGTAGCAAGTAGACAGCTGGTCACCATGGATTATGAAAACGGTCACTCAATGCTTGCACACCTCGCCTGTGAGGAAGAGTAGAACGGTTAAAAATAAGATGACTCTAGCAGATTTTTCCATGTCAGTTGTTGATCAGCTCTCAAAAACAGCTGTTCACTGGCAAAGACACATCATGTAGGGTGTCACGAGCTTTGGAGAAAGTGTTTTTTATAAATATTTCCTATAGCATATATCAGTATGTTTTACAAAGTAAACATACATGTGCTATATTTTCATTTATCTTGTTAAATATGCGTTAACTATGCATTTGATACAATGTTTGGTGAATTTTGTGTTTACTAACAGGTAACTTCCAGGGCCATTTTATTCTCATAAGAAATATATGTAATCATCTCTAAGTTTGGGTTTGGGGTTTAATTATGTGATAAACTTTTCACAGGCATGGCACCTGTGAAAATGTTTTTTTCACAGGCAGGCACACCAGATATTAGTTATTTGCATATGTTTTGTGTATGGTTTTTGCTGTATGTAACAATTAATTACCATTAATTTAGATTGTCATTAACCAAAAAACTCTCCTCATATTGTCACTGGCAATTAACCGTTAGGACAACTTACAATCTTTACAAAACATGAAACAACATGAAAGAGTATGTATGTGGAGAAACCTTGAATTATAGCTCTAGCAATAGGGTAAACATGGTTATGTAGATAGAACTATCAAATATTTCTTTTACATCATTCACTCTCCTTAAAAATGGTTTTGATGTTAATTGACTGATATTTCACTTGCAGATTGGTTAGAGCACTATTTTCATGAACAATTTGGAATTTTACCTTATCAGTTTCACCATTAAGCTTTTTGCCTTCCTTTTGTACTTTTTCATCATCAGATAACTCCAAAGAGATTAAAATGTCCTCCTTATTGACAGAAGTCAAAGCTTTGTAACCTCTAAACAGACTGCATTTTTTCCAAGATACTCTGCAAAGACGCTGGGGGAAAAGTCTGTATTTTAAGGCTCTCATTAACAATATTAGCTGGTACTTACTGAGTTCAGAATGTCGTTCTTCAAAGTGTTACTCTAACTTTGATACTGCTTAGTTTCTAAAATTGTTTAAAATCTGCTAAAATACTGTAAAGCTAATTATTGCTATTAATAAGTTCAGTAAATTAGAAATTTGATTGGAACCTTAGCAGAAAATATTACCTTACTTGAAATTTAAAAATATATATTTACCAGACATTTTTTCTTGCAAATTAAATTCAGATTTTTTTTTCTTAAAAAAAAAGGGAAAATAGCTTATAAATACCTACCCCAAACCTCTACCAAAAGACAAAACAATCTCATGTACATTGCAGTCACTAGGGCTCTGTGTTGCCTTTCATGTTTTTCTTGTTAATCTTTTAAAGTACTTAAATGATAATAGCTTATCTCATGTTTCAGGATAATTCTTTTGAAGATAACTTCTCAGATTTAAAAAATCTCTGGTTGGAATGTGTAACTTTATCTTTAATGCTGCTATTTTACTATGAAAGGTTAATATTTTGCCTGCAGGTAGACCTATTTTGTGGTATCTATAGACAAGACTTTATATTCACATTCTACTTTTGCCTGGAAAATGAAGTGTACAAATAGTAAAAGCACAATATAATATTAAATACACGAAATCATAATGTAAGTATGGATTTGCTAATTTGTATGAAAGAAATAATGAAGAAAATATCTGTATCCATCGGCTGTGCAAGCTTTAACTATTATTTAATTACAGATGCAGTCCACAGACCTTCATATCTGGACTGTGAAACAGTTACTGTCATCACACAGATTTGTCCTTCTTTCATAGCATACTGGTTTTACCTTGTAGAATCTTGACTTTTGCTCATGTATAATACAACCCAAACACACTAAAGAAGTCTCTTGTGCTCATCCAAACACTTAGTAAGTTTTATGCTGGGACAGTGGCTTGCAAAATTAACAAATTTGAGGACCTGTCATCACCAACATGCAAGTTGTGCGTCACTGAAGTTGACTAATGAGAAAAGCTACCGTAGTATTTGTAAATGTCTCATATCTTTAAAAAATAAATATTAATACAGCAATGAAAATTGAGTTTACCAGTTTTCTGATGAAGTCATGATAGTTCTGTCTTAACCATGGAATTTAGAATCAGTTTTGAAACCAGAAGTGACACCTCATTGCCCATATCCAGACTAATTAAGCGGTTGGTTCCCTTTTTTCATTCTATGCCTTCCATCAGGAGAGTCTTAGAGGGATCAAAGGAACCTCAATCAGCTCCATCTAGCAATAGGGAACAAGACTTCAGGGCATTCCCCACATTGCATCTGTCCCAATCAATATAATGTAGTTGTGAAGCACAGTCCAAGAAAAAGGACTCATACTCACTGATTCCTATATGTCACATGGCTAGGCTTCGAGAACGAAGATATGGGATCTAGGAAATTAAGAACTGAAACCTGCCAGCACCAGATGTCCTCAGTGATGTGAGTAGATAAAGAGCTTTCTCTTTAACAAAGAATACTCCAAGCCTTCTATTTCAAAATCATAGCCTAAAGAGATCTAACTAAAAAAAAAAAAAAGTATATTTGTATAGAGGCTATCAGAGGCTGTTCAAACTATAAATAAATGTTGATCCTGAAGGCATTTGACTTTAGTGAAATATATGAAATTTTAACTGTAACTCACTTCTTTTCCATGTCTCTGTAATTTACTTTTCAACCTCTCTGTAAGACAGTCTAAAAGGTTTGTTCCTGCTTGAAACAGGACCTTTAAAAGGTGTGTATATCATGGTAATTGAAGCTAAAAATAAGTAGCTATTTTTTTTCCAAACAAGAGTTGGCCTTGCCCTGGCTGAACCAAAGTTTATTGAAAATGAAAATGAGTAATTAACAATGTCTTCTCCCTTATCCCATTATAGAAAACCATTTATTTCCTGAAGAGGAGAACATAAGCTGCCTTAAACAAAAGAGAGTATAGCTATAGTAATTTGAATTACAGGATATACACAATTGAATCTGGACCGAATTCTGCTTCCATTCATTCTGTAAGAGTATATGATGCAAACTAAGAAGACAACAAATTTTAAGGGCTTGACCTTGTAAGTCCCAGGGCTACATGGGAATAATGCAAAGCCATGGGTAAGGCTGTTAAAGATTATGCTTTACAGTGCATGATACAAAAAAAATACACATAAAGAGAGAAGCTGAGCTTTACAAAAGCTGAGGCCCATACAACATATGCAGCACTCAAATCTGTTTATGAGACAAAATTTAATTGGGAGCATGCCTGTCACAGTGTGGCAATAACTCATGATTGCTCCTGCTTGTGGTTTTAAAGTCATACAGAAAGCATCACTGAATAGTGATTGTCAGCAAGAGAAAATGAAAATCTTAACATATTTCATTGTATCTCAGTGCATTTACTGGTGAAAGGTAAAGCCTCTGTGTCTGGGCCGTGTATGCCCTTAACCATACTTCAGCCTACCTTCTCATTCACCGGTGCTCAAGAATGAAAATTTGCTTACTCTATTGATGACAGTACATATCCTCAATGTTATGTTAAAGCCTATTAGCACAGATACTTAGCAAATGATGTTAGGAAAAATCCAGGCTTCATGAAATCAATGACAAAGCTTTTCATTGATTATATGGAAGCAGGATTTCACGTTGCAAAAGAGAATTCTTACACTTTAGCCTATTGCATTTCTTTTCATCAGTATTAAAGAGTTGGAAAGATTGAGATCATGACACCTTTTAATTTACTTATGATAAAAAAATCTGCAATTAAAAACATTTTCTGGCAAAGAAAGCATGCCTAGAGCTTATCTGTTAAATGAAATCTCTATATTTACTATATCTATATACCTTGGCTTACTGGAAAAGCAGTTAGGAGTTTTTTCGCTTGTTTGTTTTTTAATGCGTTAACATGTTTACTAAATTCCAAGTCAGGCTGAGGACACACACACAAATATTCTTTGCTTCTTATTTGCTGTGAGCATGTGGAAGGGATCTTTGATAAACAGACAAAATTACCACAGCTTCTGAAAAGTCTCTTCCTTTTATTTATTAATCTCATATAGCCTTTAAGTTTTCACAGTTATGGTTTAATTGATAGTGTTATTTATTTGTTATTATATGTATAGTGTTATTAATGGGGAAAAATGAAGAATTGTATTGATTTTATTAAGATTGCAGTAAGATTTTAATACTGACCAGAGTAGTTAGACTTATGTTTCAGGACTTCATCTGATCACATGCAGTTTATCTGCATAAACCTGGTCTGTAGTCCACTGGTACTTCAGATATAGGTAAATAATATTTGGTTAGTCAGATCTCAGCCTCTACAGTCCTTTTGTAGTGGTCAGTCCAGAATAATGTATAAGGAACTAGTGGCTAATCCAGGTGTATGCCTCCATATCACACATGCAACCACTACTTAATGAATGTGTATCTGATCAATATGTAATCTATCAGTGCACATGTAATTAATGTGCATTTAATCGTAAGAATATGTGTAGTGCATTTTTCTGTCTACTTTGTTATGGGCACCTATTCAGAAACTTTAGGTTTACTAGTGAGATAGGAATACACAGACCCATTGCTCAAGGGACCCTTCAAAGCTAAGTCCACTTTCCAGACATGACTACTATCAGTGACTGATGAATCCGTATTGAAAGCAAGACCCTAAAAGAGTGCAAGCAAACACAATGTTAGTGAATCTCATCGTGGATGGGAACTGCACAGTTTGCTGTGTAGATCTGGACATAAGAGGTATGTCCAGGGTTTCCAGCATCAAAAATCCCCATAAGATTTTATAACTCCTTGTAATCTTTTCTGGGATATCAATAAATGCCTATCTGTCTGGAAAGTGTTTTTGCCTTTCTTGGTGGAGTTTGAAAGAACAGACACCTCCTGGTACCAAACACCTTTTATCCAAGCTATTTAAAAAGGAGACTACTGTAGTCCTAGGCTTTCATTGTATAATTAGAAAGTGGAATAGCCTTTACATCTATGATTCATACATGAAGGCACTAAGGGCCTTCACTATGACATGCAATGCAACCAGTATCTTATAGCGTAAAGCTCTCAAGAAGAGCCAGACTCCTATTTTTAAAGTACCAAGTGTGGACTCACAGATTCTTACAAGTATTGGGTGGAGATGCATCAGGCAGTCAGGTGCAGCATGTGGTAACGCTGCTACTGAATATATGGATGTCTTTTACACAGCTTTTCTTTTTACTTCAGGTCCACCAGTATAAATACTGACGAGTTATGGAGCACATGGAATGAACAGAGATCCTCAAAGGAGACTCAGTTGTAAAAGAGTTTGTCTCATGTTTGAGATCATTTCCAGTTCAGTATGAAGAAGTCAGTGGAAAAGTGAAGAAAAAAAAAATTTAGTTTTTTTTTTTTAATTACTAAGACCTCATTGCAAATAAGATTGCTTTTTAATGTAATATTAATCTAGGAAGCTTGAGGACACTGTTAAATTTCAAAGGATGATAGACATATCCTGCTACATATGTGCAAAGATTTTAACTATGTCTTCTAATCTAACCAGAGATTTTATTTTAGCTTTCCATTTATAGTAAAAAACACCTTTCATTCAAAGCCTTATTAATCTTATACCTTAACAGCTTCTCACTGCAATATGAATCATTCTTTCCTTTGCTTATTCCCAGGAATAGAAATATGAATTTGAATTATTGGAATAAGAAAATTATAGGCAATTTATGTTTGTTGTAGTCTTGTTTCTATGATTTTGAAAGAAGATGGCCATAATTTGTAGCCCTGGTAACAGAGACTGCACATCCATTTGTTAAAGCTGACCCAACAAACTGCTTGTCCCTCTGGATTTTAGTTGGAGGGGGAAAAAAAGAAAGAAAGAAAATGAGATTAACTTGTCATTTGGGGATTTTGTTGTTGTTGTTATTGTTTAATTATTCAAGTAGCATTAGAGAATGAAAAAGGATCTTGTTAATAACTGTTTCTGCTGGAGCTATTTTTAATCATCTCAATCCTGAAGCAAAAATAAAAGCTTTTTTTTTAACATTTCAGAAATGGCCAAAACACTAAAAATTACTATTCATTCAAGAATATTTTACTGCATACTTAGCACTGCTTATTCAGAATGGCAGCTAAATGTTAAGCATTTACTTACAGCTGTGGCAAACCAGAACAAAACAGTAAGAGTAATTGCATGTGACCTGAAAAACCCTTCAATGACCCCAAGCTTTGTGAAAGATGTGGATCATGACTCTCAGTTCCCCCTGTAGAAAATGGAAATAAAAGTCCTTTAAAACTTACAAGAGGTGCCTATTACCTTCTAGCATCGTTTCCTTGGTTAGCAACAGTGTAGAGCTGAAATCTTGGTCTGTTAATTTAAATTGATTTGATGTGACAGAACAGTGTGTGTTCTAAATGCTTTTCCGTAAATCGCACTCAATTAAATAAAAAGCTTGTGATTTGTTGATGTGATATCAGTGCCCACGAGCTGTAGGTTTAGTCTGTATTATATAAATGCTTCTTTTTAAAAAACAAAATTTCCATCTCAGTACTTCCTTATGAAGTACCACTATCAAAAATTATAACTGTTCCCTGAAATATTCCCATTCTAATGACCACATTCCATTATCCACCTTTTTTCATGCCTATTGTTCTGCTTCTGAATCTGCCGCATCTTTTAGATGCTCACCCATTACCTCCCTACATGCATGCAATCTCTCAGCCATTTTGCACAAAGTAGTGAATTTAATCCTAAAAGTCCATTTACTATTTATTTCTTTAGCTCTTAAATAGAACATTCAGTTACCTAAGCAACAGTCATACTACTGGATTTTTGCTAGCCAGAAGATATGCATATGTCCATAAACAACCTTCTATACTTTATTTTCTAGATATACAAAACCCTATCAGTAAGAGATGTGTCTAAGATAGTATTACTAACACAGTAGGTCAGGTCTAGATTGGATCATTGGATCCCATAAGACTGTAAAACCTAATTAATCATAGGTTCCAAGAAAATCAGTTGGCAAACAGGGCAGAATAATTTTCGGAGAAGGTTGCGTGATAACTCATTTCAGGACAGCTACCCTGGACATCTCATGGCAGAAACAACCTATGACCGCTGGAAGCCTCCACTAGTCCTGGATAACTGTAGAACACCCGCAATGAAATGCCTGAACCAGAAAAAGCAAGAGAACATCTCATTAACAAACATGTATGATATTCTCTCCACGAAGCCTGTCCTCAACAAGCTGACGACGTGCACCATGCTGATGGACGTACATAACAATCACACAGAGACTAACCTGTGGGAATGGCCAGATCCCTGTAGTCCCTGGTAGTCCTGCACCCTTCCTATGTTGCTGGTCTGAATAGGAGGCCCTCCAACAAAAAAAAAATTCTGGAAAGGGATTCCTAAGCCTAACTTCCGTCTTCAGAAACATAATTTATGACAGTGAGTTTCTAACATGGAGGACCTCATCTTGCATTGGGCTTTGTCGCTTCCTAATCAGCATTTCTGCTGACCAGAAATGTGCACTAATGTACATCTGTTTCAAATTCAGCCATTTCTGCAAAAAACAATTTCAGAGGTTAGCTCCAGATCTCTTCACTATTTACAGTATGATTTTGTGTTCAAATTAAGAATATTTTTAAATCACAAATGATGCACCTACCAAGCATGACTGGAATTATAAATTTTATTAGAAGGTTATCTGTGACAGTAGTTCTGTATCCTTTCCTAAACACATGGGAAGAATAGCTGGTCTTCTACTCCAATATAAGGATATGGTTAGACTCGATTAACTTGAAAGTCTTTTCCAACCTTAATGATTCTATGATTCTATGAAATACCATATGATATCCTCTTCATGGTAACGCAACCATATGATGTGTCTGCAGAGATTGTAAAGTCTGTGTATCAATCTCCTTGAGGTCTCATTTTGTGCGGGGTGCCTACAAAAATAAATAAATAAATAAATAAATAGAATAAAATAAAAACAAAACAAAAATGAAAAAAACAAACAAATCTCTTAATTTCAGCTCAATGGTATAAAGCCTAGATTCAGGACGGCAGCCTTCAAGGACCTGCAGAGGAAGGGAAAGGAGTACTGACTTAGTAAAGTTATTTCTTTAAAAATGCATATACACTTTTATGAGATATATATCTATCTATCTACAAGTATATTCAGAACTATACATCCTTCAGGAAGCATTTATCATCTTTGTTCCTTTAGCTGAACTGTGGATTCACAATTTTGGCCAGGTCTCTGAGACAAGCAACCCTTCTGCCACGTAGCATTGCCCACCCGTCTACTAAAGGAGAAACATCCCTGTTTGTATAGCGACCTTTTCCTTCTTAAAACAAACTCTGACTCCTTTCAACCCGCTGTGCTTATGCTGCAAATTTCCAGACATGAACAAGCACCTTTTCAGCCTCTGGGCAGAGAGTTGTTTAAAGTCAGTGGCCCTGCTGCTAGCAAGCCCATTGATACACCGGTGTACAGCCATTAAGTGTTGATGGCCCTTGATTGCCCTATCAAAGCTTCCCAGCTATAGTCTCTTCACTAAGTGTCAACCTCCTGCTTTAAGATGAATGCTCTAAGATGCACTTAATGCTACCTTCAAAATGAAGTGTAAAACACAGCAGGGCATTCACAAAAGAGAAATGGGAATTATACGTCAACAATGACTTAACCCCAAATCCTCACCAACTGGTCAATTAAAAGAATATGAATCATTCTTTTTGTCAATTAAAAGGCTTTTTTTCCCCCTAATCTGATCTAATCTAAAATCTAATGAAGAAAAAGTGAAAAATGGAGTTTGAAAGACTACAAGTGGGAGAATAGGACAAAGAAGTGCATCTCTGAGCAAATGGTTGGATAACAGTCCCTGACTTTAGAGCAAAAGAAGGACAATCTGTTCCTAATGCTGAGGTAAATCAAGGACTATAAGATTCTTAAGTATTGTCAATCATGTTATTGGTCTATTGTAAAAAGCTAAGATGTAAATAAGAGATTAATGGGTTCAGTTGAACTCGCTCTTTGGTGCAGTGCTTGCTGATCATTTGCACACTCAAAGGATGAGTAAATTCTTATAAGTTATTGATTTATTTCTTTCCATTTCAACCAGTCAGGCATATAATTACTCACAGTTCTATAAAAACATGGGCTTGTTAAAATTCAGATATGAACATAAATACTAGTGCCTTTCTGACTGGTTTAATCTGTTAACTAGTATTTTGTAGACTGATACTCCAACTCATCCAACTCTCCCTTTATTGCAAATACAGATTTCTATCAACAGAAGAGGATTTATATTTTATCTTCTAAATATCTGCCAGATGCTCAGCTGCTCTCACCTGGTATAGCCCTATTAAAGGCAATGTCAGTTTATACCAGCTGATCCATGTGACTACATGTCTATGTGAAAGTAAAATTTTGTTATTTGTATACACAGAGTTCTTTGTTCCACTTCCTTGATTCTTTTTTAATGATAGAAAATTAGAGTCAGCTGCATATGTTGTTTTGGATAGAAAAAAAAAAAAAAAAAAAAAAAAAAAAAAA
>JAWLRI010000108.1:471627-534658 GCA_034781795.1 Crypturellus tataupa | reverse complement strand
AGAAAAGAAAAGAAAAGAAAAGAAAAGAAAAGAAAAGAAAAGAAAAGAAAAGAAAAGAAAAGAAAAGAAAAAGAGAAAGAGAGAGATAGAGATGAAAAAGGAAGAAAATGTAAACTAAAGCAGGACTGAAATGAAGGGGAGAAATTCATGCAAAAGGAATTTCAGTAACAAGCAATTGAAGATATTCTGAGCTGTAATCTCAGATGTTTCCACATACGATTTTTTTCCTGTGTTTTCAAGACTGACATGATCTGCCTATCATAGCCTCATATCAGAGTTTATGAAGGTAACTGCTTGTCACTGCTTTGCAGTTGTTGTTTTCAAGATGCTTTTATGTCTCATTTTGATATGCTAATAATACAGGTTAAAATGTTAAATCACCTACTAAGTAACATGACAATCTTATTTCATTCTACCTTTCAAAATGTTCCTCTCTCATCTGCTTTTTATACAGAAGGGGACTTCCTTTCATATGAGGAACAGAAATAAACTGGACTGTATAAATAATGGAATGATTCCAAGATTAACCAAATCAAAAATTAAAACAGCAGGAGCTGTTTTAAAGGAGCTGCTAGGAGAACTCCCCTGAAAAACAGCTGCCACTCTCCACGAACAGTCACAAAATCACAGAATCACAGAATGGTAGAGGTTGGAAGGGACCTCTAGAGGTCATCTAGTCCAACCCCCCTTGTTGAACCTCACATGGTTCCTCTCTGCCCAAGTCTCCAACCTATCGAAGTCCCTCTGAATAGTCCTACCAACTAAGGTGATGGAAATCAATGGGAGTGGTTAGTGTGCACAGGTTAGTGTGCTGGTTAGTGTGCTGTCTTTCGTGTCCATCTCTGGGGATCATGAATCACATATTTCATCCATGAAATACCGCAAAAGCACATGCTGAAGGAAAAGGAACATTGTCCTAACCAGTGTGTTAAGCAAGTATCAGGCAACACATCCAAAAAAAAAAAAAAAAAAAGAAAAGAAAAAAAAAGGAAAAGAAAAAAAAAAGGAGTACCTACACAGCAGAGCAAAAATAGTTACCAATTAAATCACAATTGGTCAATGATCAGTGCCTTCAAAATCAAGGTTTACTTTTTGTCCTTCCTTAGATATTTCAGATACTACAGCAAACAAGTAAGTGGCAAATACTGAGGTTTTCTTTCTTTCTTTCCTCTTTTCTTTTTTTTTTTTCCTTTGGCTTTTTTTTCTTTTTTTTTAATAGAGGAATAACTGCAGCAGCTTGAACAAAGTCAAAGGCAATATTAAGTGGGAATAATTAGCAATGAGAGAACAACACTTGGATAATCAAATCCAAATAAACAAGGTGCAGCCACCACTGAAATGGATCTTGGAACATATTTCAAAGCACTCAGCAAAACAGCTGTCTGTGAAGAAAAGGAAGACTAATTTTTTATTCAATTAAAATTAGCAGACAAACTCCAGGGGGGCAGAATGCAATTACTTGAGCTGGAGGTTGGCCCAGCCACACCCCAATTATCTTAGCGCTGTATAGATCTTCTCAGCCACAGACAGTCAGATTTGTGAGTCGCAGCACTGTGCTAGGATTACAGAATCTGCCTATATTATTACTTTTCTTTTTTTTGGATGGGCATTTTATAGACTATTCTACCGCTGAAATTGCAAAGCCACTTGAAGATCAGTACATAAAAATTTAACGAAGGTAGATCAAAAAGATTATTTTAAAAGTTCTTCTGGGAAATGTTTATTTGTACATTCAACATTGCAATATAAATTACTGTAAGTGAGTTAAGGATTCTAAACAAAGAGCATGCCAAATACTTAAAAACAATTGTTTTCTTATATTACTGGCTGTCGAAGAGGCACCTCTCTCTTGAGTTTAAGTATAGTTGACAACTGGTGAGATATTCCATAACACAAGCCCATTCGTGCTCTTCTGACAAAAACAATCATTGACTCCAGTTGAGCTCACCAAATTTTAGATCAGCAGTGTCCAGAGGAGAAATTGGACCAAAGACATCATAAAACTAATTAGAATGATTACAAAGAATAGTATTTTTGGCAGCCACAAATCAGGGCATATGTAGACTTCCCAGTGGTGGAACATAAGAGGAAAATCCTGCCTTTGGACACTGCTTTGACAAGCATGTATCTGGCAATTTTCTCTTACCATGCTATTATGTCTACTGTGCATTGGACAATATAGTCTGGCCCATAGTGCCTGTAGCTTTCCTCAGTATGCAGCTTGTAATGTTCTCTGTGTTACTCATTAGAGTCTGCAACCACTAACAGCCGCTGAACATGCTTTTGAAGTTTAGTATTTGAGCCTACTTCCTTGCCCTCTAACTGACTAACATTGAAAATGCTGTCTGTGGAGCCAGCTCATTTAGCTAGAAGATGTAGATATACTTGGTGGTACATATGTGAGGTTTTGTAAGAAATGAGATAGTTCTGTTTCAGAAGAAACTGTATATATACACTTTTCAGTTGCAGGGGCCGCGTGGATCAAACTTTAGGAATAATGAAGTGTTACCATAGTGGAGGCACAAGAGATTTTTATGAATGAAGTAAATTTAACTGGGAGAAGTATCGAAGCCAACACTAAAATTTTGAAATGGGAGCGTGTAATCAGGAAAATATAATTAGATTCATCTGATGCAAAAACTGAAGGAGTCATAATTTTCTGTAAACAAACAATTACCACATATATATTTCAATCATAAAGTCTAAGGAGTAAATATGCTATTTGCAATACATATTAATGATTATAATCTTTTAAGTGGGTGTCCAAATATTACTGCAGGAGTGAATAAAACTGTAATAGTGAGTTGTCATCTTTAGAAAATTCTACTTAGGGAGTGCACTGTGATTGATGAGCTGTCGCTCATGGGAGAGTTTTTTAAATGCTATACTGTACTAGAATGCTTTTATTTTCTATAGCTTCAATGGAGCGAGGTGAAAAAAAAAGAGATATATAGCTTTAAGGGATGGAGGCTATTTGTAGCTGAGCATACAAATGTTAAGGATGTCAGAATAAAAATAAAATACATACTGTATTTGTATGAGCACAGTCTGACCTGCACAACCATACTTTTGTTAGCATTAATAGGTCAGCATTAATGATGTGTCCACTGCTTCAAAATTAAGTTTTCTGCTATGGGAGTATATGCCTTTCTCTTATAATGTTTTTCTTAATGTTTCTTACCTGAGTATAGATTGTGATCTTTGTTCAATGCACAGTAAATGGCTTTTGCCATATAAATATTATATATCTACTTAAAGATATGCATAATTATGGGTTTGTTTTATAAGTGTATATGTTCTTAGAAAGGGCATGTAATAAAAGGATTGATAACCATGTTTCCAGATGCAGAAATCAAGATAAGGGTGACATTTTTTTTAGATCTCATTTATTCTTAAAACTTATTGTCACTTTTTTAAGCCCTTATCTATGTTTCAGAAATCTCAGAATAGACCTATTGGTAGAATTGTGTGTTTCTAATCACGAATAGCAAAGTTTGTCCTGAGGATTCCCCATTTCTACATAGTATTTTGTATGTATTCTCTTGACATAACTGCATAGGTTTCCATTTTTAGATATACATTCTATTTAAATAGAAACATTTGTAAATATATTCAAAGAGAAATTTTGAAGCTTTAAAAGAAAATAGTTGAGAGAATAAATGACCTACAAGTACCAGCTACTGAGCTGGTAATCAAATCTATAACATCATGTCTTGAAAGGGAATCATGGGATTGCATATTAAATACTTGACATTATTTTCTTCGCTCCCAAAGAGAATATGACTTTACTGTGCAAAACATTCAGATTGTAGTTTGTGTCCTGTGCTCTCCACCCTTCAAATTGTTTAAGACTTTAAAATTTAATCAAGGGATTTCTTAATGGAGGCTAAGGAAGAGTAACATCAGAAATACATTTGACAAAAGGGTAACAAATTTCTACTTAATTATTTACAATGGCCCTATACTGCTACTTAGAGACACAAAGTAGTCAGGCTCCTGAGCATCAGATCCAACAGTCTGGAAGGACAAGGGCATCAATTTGTCCTCACATCATGCAAACAGTTTTCAAGATTGTATCTTGTTGATCTTGATGAAATTACAAGCCTAGCATCTGATGCAGCATGCCAGTAATTTATGATCACAGGTCACTCCAAGCTGAATGTTTTCAGGGCACATCAAGCCTACTTGTCATTTGCATGCAATTCATTTTATCACCTAAAAGATGTTTTTCATCAGGCCACTGGGCAGGCATAGGCAGTTCTGGAAATCTTGTAGTTAAAAAAAATTGACCTCTTTTCCTCCATCACAACATTAAAACAAACATCAAAGCAAAATGTAATATTAAAGCAATTAACCTATTATCTTCAGGTGAGGTGTTTGCTATTTTGCCATTTACAGAATGACAAACTCTCCCACTTGGCTGCTGATGTTTAGATTGGGCCAGCTGGCTGTTCTTTATAAATGCTGTTTCAGTTGATTATGTGATTATGAAGTGCCCTTCCTTTTGCCATGTGGGATTACTCTGACTTAACTTTGTAGTTGAGTATTTTTCCCGTGTTGCCTATTCAAGAGGAGAAAGGGAGCAGGGAGAGGGGAAAAAAAAAAAAAAAAAAAAAGAGAGAGAGAGGATGACTGTGCAGCTTTTATACTATACTACTCTCATGCTGCAAATTTTAGAATAATTTACTTTTCTTGATGAATCAGTCTCACTCCTTATGTTCTAACAGGAATAAGAGAGAAAAAAAAAGTTAAATAAATAAAGTTCTTTGATATTTTTACTATTTTATCCCCCTCAGGGGGTCACAGGGGCCCTGCAAAATATAATAATAACAATTGAAAAGAGAGGCAACATTCTTCAAAACTGTTAAAATTGAAACTACATGACATATTCATGTCACATTTCATGAAGTCATATAGAGCTTAAATACCTGATCGGACTAATTTTGTTTCTTTTCAACTACAAGAGTATAATCCACCTGCACTGCCTTAGGCATCTTAGTTAGAAATTTGTGTCTGTGCTAGTCATCCTAGGCTCTCTTTGCAAGCCCCTCCTAAAGAGGATTCGTCCTAAAAATGATAGACATTCAAGGTAGGGTCAGATAGACCATCTCTTGGGATTCCTCCTTCTGTCTAATGATTACACCGGGAGCCCAGATGACATATGCAGAATATACACAAAATATAGACAAAATTCCTGCTACTTTGAAGTTATGTGGGACGAATCTTCTACTGGGCATCTTTTTACTCTAGCTGCGAGATGTTAGGTGGGCCAAACTTATGTGATGGATACTTAGTGCCCAGGTTCTGTACGGCACAATGTATTCTAGCTAGCTACCATACTACAGATGTCTGGCTTATATTTTGCCATATAACAATGAAAAGCTTTATGAGTCTATATAAACTCTAACACAAGGAAAAAAAAAGAAAAAAGTCCATCTCTCTTGCCATCACTGTACTTCAAGGCAGGCTAGTTTCCAAGTCTATTGCTTGAAACTATCTCTGTGAATGATACTCAGGGCAGACTAGATGCTGTAAACTACCCTGGTTCCTTGGTACATTTGGATTATGGTACATATTTGCATTATGCCAGGCAAGCAGCAGCTGAAATAGTAGCTGAACTGGAGATTAAGCCTAAATCAGACACGTCCACAGCAAATTGATTCAAATCACTGTTGTGAATGTGGACTAGATATATGAAGGTCCCATATCTTACCCTTCCAGACTCTGAAACAGAATAGTAAATAAATTCCTTTGAAAATATTTTTACTGAATAATCTGAGTTAAGATACAGTCTGACCTGCTCAGACCCACTTATATTTTACTTCTTTTGAAGCTTTTTGGTGACTAGAAGTGATGCATAACTTATATTTTTGAAGTAAGTTATCTTGATGTAGCATTTTTAAATCAACCGTCTGTCCCCTACTTTGTTGATATACTGTGTTCTACTTTGCACAGAACATTTCCTTTATGCTTTGTGTCTGTTTTACTTCATCAGCTTTCATGCTTCAGCTACTATAATTAGACAAGTCTATCTCTGCACTCTTTACTATTATCCACCTAATAAGGCAAACAGCTCAAGCAAACTTTCTGTCATGTCATCTTGTTGTCAATTCAGACTCAACAGAGAAAAAAAAATCTTCCCTTCTTCCCTAAAACTACCACAACTGTCACCCAGATTTACAACTCAGGTCATACAATTTCTCCAGATTTTTTATTTCTTCTGAATTCGAGGGAGATGAGGGTGCAAAGATCATTCAAGAGTGTATTATCACCTATAAGAAGAATCCCAATTACTCTTTCAAAAGTATAGGTTTCTTTCACTGTCTCATATATTTTCTGAGTGAGAAACCAAGAGTGTTTAGACAAAGAAGGTACTCCCAACCTCCAGCAAATGCAAATAAAGATTGCAAGAAAAATAAAACATTTTCTCTGTGTTCTGTTTTCCTAAAATATATGCCTATCAAGCTCTGAGCAACAGCACCAATTAAACTAACCATAAAGGCTTGACATTTAATGTTGAAACTGCTAATAAGCGAACACAAGTGAAACTGTTCAGGAGACAAAGGAAACTAAAGGTGAATCATAGCACCTAGAGACATCCAGTGAATATGTAGGAGACCTAAAAGAAAAATTACATGCAGATTATAAAAAATATAATTATATAAATGGATACAGCTACCTCGGCGCTGCAGTGCCATACATCTGTTTTATAGACTACTGAATAATTTAGTAATGAATTTTAAAATTAGAATACGTTACCGAGGGCTATTAATATTGCATGAAGCATTGTTGAATTTCACGGTATCAAAATTACATCTGTTGTAGACTGTTCTTCCAGTAATGACCAACTTTGCTTACACAAAGTCACTGCTTTTCTTAATTGTAGGTATTTTAGTGATGTTGTGGAGAGCAAAGTAAACAGATGTTATATAGCATATATCTCTTCCAGATGGTGAACACTCCTGATTTAATGGTCTAAACCAACTTATTTTTTAATCATCAGCACCTATAAGTAAACCATCACTACAAAACTTTTTTTTCTTGCAACTATTAAGTTGGAAAATAACTTTGTCATAATTTTTAAAATATGCCCTTAGAAAGATGACATGGACCAAACACTGAAGCCTTTATCCTGCGAAATTGTATTAGATTATTTCGGAAATATTTGATTATATAAGGAAAGTAAAAGTAGTGTTGCTATTGAAGAGTTTGTATCTGACCAAGCATCTCTATATACACTTTTTAAACTGTCATGCTTCTATGTTTCACAGAAAAAAAAAAAAAAGAAAGAAAAAAAACAGCTTTCTGAAATGGAATGGAACATAAAAGCATAAAACTTCCTTTATGTTTTTATAAAATGCAAGGAGGAGGTAGCAAATTACTCTTTATGAACATTATTATTATATGTTCTTTATTTATATACAATTCAGTATTATTATATAAGGATTATTTTAATCAGTATTTTTGCTATTATTTATACACAAAAAAGCATCTTTTCTATATTCTCTTAGTGAATGTGGTCTTCATAATATAATTACTACAAGAATGTTTTAACTATAGATAGACTTATTTAATTAGCATTTGGAAAGTAGTAAAAGTGATTGCTTCTGACCCTTTTGGTTCGAGAAGTATAACCCTTGGCACAGCTGTTGCAAACAGTTACCACTGCCTACTTTCTTTATCAGAGCCAAGTTAGAGAGATTTAAATATCTATCTTCTCAACCTATATTCATTTTGCTGCTATCAATTTCTACGTAACTATGAAATATAACAACCTAGATTGCTATAGTAATCACTACTACTACTAGCAAACTACTGTATGATTAAAAAATGAGTGAGAATTTTATTCCATTTCTCCCTTTTTTTTAGAGAGGAGGAGATGGAGTTGATATTAAGGTAAGTTATATATTTAGTCACAAGGTTCAAAGCACAACGAATCCTGCTGCTTTTGTAACCTTTGTCTAGGTATATATCACAGATGTACACAGTTTCTTTTTCTCCCACTCTTCTTTCTCCTACTACCTCAGAGCATAAGGTTATATCTCCACCCTTCCCTTCCTTGATGGGTACTCTCCAGCCAAATTTTGTTACGTAGCCACCTGCTTATTAACTACAAGCAAAGTACATCTTTAAAAGAATCAAGATTTTTCAGAGATACTAAGAACCCTTAAAAAAATCAATTTTCTGCATCCCAGTCTTGACAATGAATACTCTCTCCCTTCTGCCTATTTAAATCTTCCTCATTGAGCAAACAATGATCTTTTCCTTCATGTTTCTTGAGGGAATAGTGATCTTCCTCCCTCTCATGTATTTTGTCTATGCTCCAAAGTCCTTGTTGATGCAATTATTGTGGAGATGTATCCAAGACTTTGTAAAAGCTTGTAAAAATCTTCTTTCTCCTGTGTATGACTGAACACATAGTGAGTATAAATCATTAAAGAATCATAGTGCTAACAGACAACTGAATTATTGTCTTTAGGGTATTGAGAAGCTTCTATGCTAGTATAAAGAAAATAAATGAGAATTCAGAATCACTTTTCTTTCCGCTGTTCTGTGCTAGTAAAATTTCTAAGGTGGAATTAGACCCCATTATTAAAAATGAAGTGCTCTTTGGTACATTTATTCTAACCTAATATGCATGTGCACATGTGTAAATGCTCATACAGAGGAGAGTAACAGTAACAGCAGTTACAACAACACTAACAAATTCACAAAAGTTAGTCACAGTTACTGTCTGTCTCTAAAGTAGACATACACTACGCAAGGTGGCAGGTGCCCAAAGAAATTAGTGGAACTGAGAAAGTTGTCTTTTAGACGGAGGGAGTGAGCAATTTTTTGAGGCATGATTCCATATGCCTACAGACAGTGGGTTTAGTAATAACCTACAAGACTGACTGCAAAGAGCAGACAAAAAAGACAGAAGTATTATTAGAGGTCATTTGTTACTGAAAAGATTGAACCTTTGCACGTGTTTTTCTTAATCTATCAATAAGCACCATGACATCCTGCTATTATGTGCAAGTCTCAAATTTTAAGCCAGTGAGAGAGGACAAATGTTAATAATCTGTGTATTAGATATGTGGTTAGTAGACAGAAACAGGCATTTTTTCTAAGATAAGTTTAAATTTGACATTGTTCATAACTTCAGAGGCCAGATCAAATAGCTGTCTTGGGAAGAATTAAACACACAATGAACCATTTTGAGCACACACAGATGTATGTATGAAGCATATTTACAGCTAACACAGAAAAATAATTACCCTGGCAGACATAATTTCTAGCGATATCATAAGTATGCCAGAAAAATACCTTTTGAGATTACCATTTTTTCAAAGATTTTGAAGCTTTTTAGGCTTCTGTGAATTGTTCCAGATAGACCTTGCTCTATTGCAGGAGAGAAAAAGTGGACAACACATGCTATCAGTGTTGACAAAATACATTCTTCATGTACTTCCTTATTCAAGATGCTTACAGGTAAGTCCACACTTCAATGACATCTTGAATAGAAATGCTTTCTACAGCCAAGGCATTCTCAAAGGTACTGCTTGCAGATAGGGTTCTGTATAGTAAACAATATAATTGAAATAAAATGTGAGTGAACTGGGGAAAAATAAAGATGTCTTAAAAAGCCTCTTGGCACAGATAATTTTTGTACAGATAAGCAAACAATACAGTAAAACTCTATGAAGACTTCACAAAATGGCCTTAATTTTAACTCTTTGATATATATCTCTAAATGGAAAAGATATAGTAATTGTATATTATTGCTTATTTAATACAGGTCCATTGCCTTCATTACATTTCAAAACAGTACTTGCTGCTTTTCAGATGTGAATTAGTCTCTCAATCTTCCTCCAACAGAAATCCACCAACTGTGACCATCAATTGTGGAGGAGTTCCTAGAGGAAAGAGGCTGCAAGCTGTCGTGAACAATCCCTGCTAGAAAGCTGTGGACTGAGTGAAGAGTCACTGGAGATCGAGGGAGGGGAAGAAAGCCCATTCTGTAATGGAATAAACCGCCACCTCCTGGACATGAGGGGCAGGCCTTACTGCCCGAAGGAGCGTCCTCCTGAGGACAACATTCGCAACGGTGACCAAAGAACAGGTCCACAGATTGAAGATCCAATATAACAACCAATCATGAACTAAGTTTGTCCTTGAATTGTGCTTAAATACGTGCTATTTGGACTGAATAAACGAGCTTGATGATAACTCACACTGAGTGAATTCTTGACTCTGGCCGTCTCCTTCGTCAATCAATAATTCTTCCTTTTTGACATAACAAAACATGTAAACATGTAACAAAACATGTAGTGCCAATTTGTCCAGAGACAAATTAATTTTTGGGGTTCAGAGATGCGGGAGTCAGTAGAAATCAAAAAAAAAAAAAAAAAGAATTACCTAGGAACAGAACTATGAGACTGAGAACAGAAGCATGCTGAGAGTAGTGCAGTGTAGATAGATATACAATCTAATCAGCATAACAGAAATAAAGAGAAAAACTTTTTTTTTCTTATTACATTTCTGGATTTTATTCTACTTTCTGACAAGTTAAGAATCAATTATCTGAGGTAATTGTAATAAATAGGTCTTCCCTTTGTTTCCATTAACTGCAATAGATATGTGCTTTTTACCTCTATGAGGAGAGATACCTAATACAGTTACCAAAAATAAATATGCTAAATTTGAGAACAAACATATCTTACATTTCTGTCTCTTTCACACCACCTATTTCAATTCAGCTACATAGATGTACTTAAAGAACAGAACTTATTTCAAAGTAGACTTCTATGATATAAAGATCAGATTTACACTAAAATTGTATTTGTTTATAAAAGAATCCTTTAGGGATATATGCATCCACCAAGAAGAACTGAAGGATCTGGCATTCTATACACAAGAAACTGATGTATTAATTCTTCTTCAAAATGAATTATGACCCTTTGAACCCTTCCCTAACCCTAAGCATGACAAATCTGCTTGTGGTTGACAGAAGGAGCTTGCAAAGAGAACTTTCACAGAATCACAGATGGGTTGAGGTTGGAAGGCAACTCTGGATATCATCTAGTGCACCCTCTCTGCTCAAGCAGGATCACTTAGAGTACATAGCTCAAGATTATGTCCAGGTGGTTTTGAGTATCTCCAAGGATGGAGACCCTATAACCTCTCTTGGCAACCTGTTCCAGTGGTCTGTCACCCTCACAGTTAAGAACTTTTTCCTCAAATTTCCTCAAATTCAGGTGGAGCTTCCTGTGTTTCAGCTTGTGCCTGGCCTGTTGCCTCTCATCTTATCGTTGGGCACTGATGAGAGGAGATGGCCCCAAATGGTTTATACCTCCCATTCAGATACACATTAACAAGGTTTTCCCCTCAGTCTTTTCTCCAGGCTAAATAGGTTCATCTCTCTCAGACTTTCTCTAGATGAGAGATACTCCAGTCCTGTTAATCATATTAGTAGTCCTGTACTCCACCTTAGATGCAAACCTTGCATTCGCCTTCTATTGAGCTTCATGAGGTTCCTTTCCACCCACCTCTCCAACTTGTCGAAGTCTCTCTGAATGGCAGCACAGCACAAATGTTTGTTACTGGTACCTTTTCTGTTACACACACACAAAAGTATAGTTCTATAAAAGAAGATAAAGTAATCTGGTTATTTTGTAACTGAAAGTCAGTGAACTATCACTCACTATCTGAACACATTTAGGACCACAAAAAAAAAAAAAAAAAAAAAAAAGAAAACTTCAGAATCATGATCAAATATTAACACTCACATTCAACTTCATCCTACACTGAAGCTGCAATGCATTCCTCTTAACCATAAGGAAAGAGACGGCAAAACAAAATGGCCCACATAACTCCAGCACAAAAGGTTGTTAGTCATCTAGGACATGATTCCTATCTCAGTTAATATCAGCTCTCTACAATATAGATAATTATGTCTTAGCTAATCACATCTGTCACTCTTTACTGTCAGTGGAATAAAAAGGCACTTGTTAGGGCACAGTTTGTCTTGTAGTTGAATAGATATATTGGCTTGTATAGTAAAAAAAATAAAAAAAAAAAATAAAAAAAAAAACACTTTCTGTACTCCTGTTGCTGATTTGCACTTAGCCTAAAAGAAATAATGAAACACACAACACAAAGTTAATGAAATCCAAGAGGTACAAAGTCTTTCTCAAGGACTTTACTCTTTGTTACAGGACCAGTGTGGTGCCTGAAGAAAATTGAATAAATAGCTAAATGAAAGTCTGTTTTTACTCAGTTGTCCACATGCTACAAGCTGCATATTCAGCCCACTGTAATTGTTCAGCTGCAATAGGAAGACATCATAGTTACTGCTGTATTAGACCATATTTAGCCAAATATAAGCCCTTTTATATAATCTCAGATCTTCAAAAAATTCAGTGGGCTGAATATTTGCTCAGATCCATCTATCTTAAAAATACAGAAGAGAAAACAAAACAAAATCAGAAGGCGGTGCTAAAAAGCATATTTAAATATTATTTAAAATCAAAAAGCAGGATAAACTGATCAGCAACTCTAGAAGACATTGTGAGAGAAAGGTGCTCTGAGCAATGTATCCATGGCCCATTCAATGAAAATAATAATGAGATAATACATTTTGGTTGGTCTAATCTGGCACTAAATGATAATCCTTCATAAGACAAAACTGTCTTGAACAGTTCATTGGAGCGAAGCCAATCCTGTGCTTACTTATATTCACTTCTCACTTAATTTGGAAAGAGAAGTAGGCACAGACGCTAACATTTATCCCTGTTAATGTAAAGGTACCTATCTGTTCCTAACAGATCCTAGCGCAGCCAATGGAGATAAGAATCACCTATGGCAGCTTTGGTCCTAATTTAGTCACTTAAGTAGGTACCTTAAGTTAAGTGGAATTAATGCAGAATGTATAACCTGCATAAAGATATCTGCGAAGACCAAATTTCAGGCATAAAGGTTTAGGAAGGAAGTTATTTACTCCCATATGCAAACTTTTTTTATTCAGGATATTCAGGTGAATTACAAAATGAATGTGCATGTATGTAAATATGGTGGTGGCACAGCTGAGAAAAGCTGGTGATGCCTTAGACTAAAGCTGAAATATAATTGGTTTAATAGGTAAATTCAGGGCAGATGATTGTTATTGGCTTTTGGCACACATTATATAATTACAGAAACAGAACAAATGACCTACCTTTAGTAAACACAGTTGCAAAACTATCTGACTTTCATATTTTTTTCAACTTACATGTGATCAAGGTTTAGTTAGACAACACAACAGTTTTTTTTTTTTTTCCCTAGAGGACAAGAAGGGCAGTATCAGTACGTGACAAACACAGACCTATATGGGCTAGAATTTTTCCCCTTATTTCAGTAAACTCTGTTAGGCAAATTGGTAGCCTGTCTAAAGCTTTCTGGTTTTCTAAAATGGAAAGTATTATGGAGCTGTGGTAGTCATTCCATTGTTGAAGTTGTAAGTACCTTCCATTTTAAGCTCAATTAGGCCTTTCCATCTAATTTTAACATCAGACTGTTCTATTAGAAATCTCTCTTGTGTGGTGTTCTGCAAGAAGATGATTTTTCCCCCTAGAAAGCTTGAGGGTAATTGGACAAGGCATTTGTGAGATTTGAGAGGCTGTAAAATCAGTGGTAATTTGCATTTGGTACATTATCTTAATGTATTTCAGAACAGCATATCCCCAAAACAGCATGTTATAGAAACTGCAAATGTGGTTTATTCTCCTGTCTTCACTGAGGAGCATGTGGGAGTCATGAACTTTACAGGACTAGACAGAACTACCAGGGCTAGGAAGGAAGCAGAGCTTAAAAGGTTCCCAGGAGCAGCACTGCTATCAGAGTTTCTGTTTAGTACGTACTCTACAGGAGCAGAACTTTGGGGCATTTTTTCTGCCCTAGACTACTTTAAAGTAAAGTATGGAATTAGGAAGAAACAGAAACATTAGATCAAGCTTCCCATCACTAAAATAGACAAAACCCCTTAAAAATAATGGACATAATTTTTCAGATATTTTCCCTCTTTGAACACTCTATAAGAAATCAGAAATTTGAAGCAAAAAGAAATATATTATTTTATATATTATTTTATATTATTATATAGGGGATAGATTATAAAGGGGATAGATAAAATATATTATTTATATTATATTATTTATATCTATCCCCCTATTATTTTATCTATCCCCTTTTTCCTAGTTTGTGCAGTATTTCACATCAAATTCTTAAAACACATATCTAAATTTCTTAGATCTATCTTTATTATCACAGTCAATTCATACACCTTTCTATAGTTTCACATTTTAGTTTCAGTAAGACACATAAACTAAAAAGCATAGTTTAACAGAAAGTGCCATATTACAGGCCTCTAGATTGGGCAACTATACATATTCATTACAAGTTGAGGATCATAATCATCCTCCAACTTTCCATACAGGCAAAAGATTATAATATTATATGCTCCATTTCTCATGTTTATGTTTTATACATTTTACTATAGATTTTAATGTATTCCACAAACTTTTCAGTATTCTTAATATGACACATATCACAGAACAAAGCCTGAGTTTTACAGTATACAATATAGAAGGCATGGAAGAAATTATTTCATCTGAATTAATTATTCTGATATTTAGTCCTCCGTATTTGGGGAACTGGATCCCACCTACCTGCCAAGTCTAGACTTCTCATTTCCAAAGCACACACCCTCCCAAAGCTGGAGCGGGTTCAAAGAAGGGCAGCAAAGCTGGTGAAGGGGCTGGAGCACAGACCTTCTGAGGAGCATCAGAGGGAGCTGGGGTTACTTTTTCTGGAGGAGGTCCAGGATGGTTTTAACATTCTCCACAACTACCTGAAAAGAGGTTGTAGTGAGGCAGGGATCGATCTCTTCTCCAGAATAACTATGAATAGGACAAGAGGAAATGGCCTGAAATTACGCCAGTGGGACTTCAGGTTAGACATTAGGAGAAATTTCTACATGACAAGAGTGGTGAAGCCTTGGAACCAGCTGTCCAGGGTGTGGAGTCACCGTCCTTTGGCAATGTTCAAGAAACATGTAGATGAGGTGCTTAGGGGCATGATTTAACAGGTGTGTTGTTGAAAGGCTTATGGTTGGACTTGATGACCTTGATGGTATTTTCCAACTGTAATGATCCTATATTCTGTAACTTCTTGGTGACTAAAATTGGGTAAGAATGCTTCCACCCATATTTACGGACATAGATGTAAGTCTAGTGGGTGGTTTTGTTTGTTAGTGGCAATTTGTTTTTATTGTTATTTACTCCACGTTACAGGAGAGCAGTTCATGCAGGACTTCTAATGTACATTGAAGTCACATTTTGCAGTTGTGGTACAGCCATATCTTCATAGAGATAAATAAAATAATATTTTTTTTACTGAAAGAGTAAGCAGAGAGAGGAGCTCAATCAGCCCTTAACTGGTAAATATATCATTATTTAGCAAAATAATTAAACATTTTCTGAAAGTATATTCTCAAGTCTTACTGTTCTTAAGCATATGCTTAAAAGTAGCGTTTGTTTTTTTCTTTTTTTTTTTTTTTTCTGAACGCTTAAAAGATGAATAAGCACGAGAGAAAAAGATTATTGGTAAAAAACAAGGATATGAAAACTAAAAATATTTCCTTCTCTCTGGAGTAATACATTTTCTTGGAAATACACTAATGATCTAACTACACTGACACTCCGCTTACAAGGAAAATTTATTCTTAAATGATTTAGCAATGGCAGTGTATGATGAATAAATTATACATGAAGATTAGGTAAACCAGCATTAGAGTGTCAATTGCAACTTTTTTTTACAGCATTAAGTCAAGGATACTTCAGTGATGGTTCTAATGCTTGACAGAGCTGTGAAGAAACTAATTGCTCCAAAATGTGAGTCTAGTTTTATATAAATAATTTCATAGTTCTCTCTTGTATTTATTCTTGTGTTCTAAGAGGAGGTGACATTATGGCATGCATCTCACAGAAAGAGGAAAGGAAAAGGAAAAAGAAAAGAATGTTATCTTGATGGTTAATATATAAAACCTGAGATCTGCAGTGGATTTTAGAAAATTCTGAATTCTTTGAGGCAAAATTTACCAACCTAATCTCCTCCTTCATGTGTAAATGATGCCAATATTCAAATACAGTTACAGGTGCCTGCATTTGGTGGAACACTGAAGCAACCAGAACTCAGGAGTTGAACAGTAAATGCTAGTTCCAGAGTGATTAATTGTAAAAACAAGAGTGTGTATGAAGAGGAATTTTGACTTTTTAAACATTAAAAAGGAATACAATCATAGTGTAACAAATTCATAGTTTGCGTCAGCTTGCCAAAGTGAATATGCGTAAACATTGTTTTTTCTGCCTACAAACCACTCCATGTACTCTTCAAATTGCACTGAGTGATGGTTAAGTACTGTACAATGTCACTTAAGTTACATTGGTAATATATCAAAAGAATGAAATTTTCACTGACCTGAAACAACTGGTATGGAGTATGTCAGGAGCGTGCTCTAAATGTTTTTTTCTAACATTCACTTAAACTGATATCCTGAGTTGTGATTCGAGTGATTTAGTCTTAAAACGAGAAATTATAAGGTTAACTTGAATGAACGTGTTGCTGAAGAGAAATAACCATAATCAAATTCACAGAATTGGTCTACACGTTCCTTGCAGTATGACAGAGACTTGTGGAGAAAATGCATGTGCAGAGATTTGAAGTTCTACTCACAAATACCCTTCTTATTCCATAAGCCATTCTAATTCTGCTGCTCAGCCATTTAAACATAAGTCAGTTATATGCAAGCTTCCTCAGAAATCAGCTGATGGCAAAAGAATTTTCAGTTAAGGGGATATACTGTATACAAGCATGGGAAATACTTGAAAACAAACAAACAAACAAAAAAAACACCCTTTTTTAAATAGTCTCCTAAATCAATATGTCATACTTCATTCCATATTTTCACTCATCTCTCTTCAAAAAATTCTAATTGCCATATCCTATTAAGACACTAACAAAGAGAAGTCATTTCAGATCAATTTTTAATGACAGATCCGTCTTGTGTTTGCTCTCCATAGTACAGAGTATTTATTTGTTAAGTTGACATAGATAATTAGCCCTGTTTTCCTTTAAAATTCTTTCCTGATAACAAATCAAATGGATTGAATATCAGCAAAATAATGAAGGTAGACAGAAAAAAGATGTTCTTTAAAATAATGTATCATTTTATAGATACTAAAAATATTGTTAAGTTCATCTCCTTTAGCTATTTGGTGTTAGATTTTATTTCAGTCTATATTTTTTGTCTCTACATTAAATGAAACTGAAGAAATGCATGGCAGACAACTCTTTATTCAGGGAACTAATAAGCTCGCTAAGTCAAACCCTGTCTCAAATGAGCTATCATTTTTCACTTTTCTCAAACACCTGGGAGACATTAAACAATTTTTCCTATGAAGGGGACTCCTTTCCCTTTACAAATAAAGAGACCTTATATAGCCTCTAAATAACAAGCTGCCTTTAGGTAAACTTGTTAATAAAAGAGGGTCACAAGTATCCAATAGCTGGTGATGAAAATTCAGCCTCTCAGGTTTTTTTTCTGACTGCAAGAATCTTAGGTATTGATGAGGATTCTGCTTTCTTTACAGTTGAGAGTTTTAGTCTTCTGCAGTAAAATTTCAGTAAATTTGCAGTAAAGTTCAAAGTTTCAATAAAACAGGACACTAGGAAGTGATTTGTGGTCTGTGATCACTGAGGTCATGCAAAGTAGGTGTCTTGTAGAACCCATACTGGACACTTGTCTGCAATTCATGGAGTTAGAACTGTCTTATCCATAGGTTGCTTCCAATCCTGTATTCCTACTATTTGACCTCCAGATGACAGCATATAAGATTATTCTAAGGGATATATATTTCATTTCTAATACCCATAAAATGTTTTTTCTGACTTTTCAGTCCTATTTTTGCATCTGTATAATGTTTCTGAGGAAAATTCAAAGGATTGAAGTTTGAAAAAGAAATACTTAGACTAGAATTCAGTGTGAGAAGAGAATCTAGTACAGATACTGAGGAACATGGTATTCCATGCCTTAAGAAGACCAAGGACATGTCTAGCTATTGCTGCTGATTAAAAGGCCTTTTTGAATGAGATACAGAACTTATTTGCATTACATTGCTAAAGTAAATAATAATAATAAAAAAATCCTCTTTCTTTATTCCATCTCCTGATGGACTAAGCCCCTGAGAATAAATTTGTCATACTGTTTAAATATACAACAAACCTGCTCAGCACAATACACTTCCACTTACAGTTTTCAGAAGCCATTATATCTCACAGAAATTACAATTTTAAGTAAGTTGTTTGCAGTTTGTCTTCTCTGAACACAGTTTAGTCCCATGGAAAAGATAATTGAGCCATATATAGGAGAGAGTGGGTGCAAGGAAAACGCCACAGTAAGACTAAAAAGGCCACCTGATATATGATACCTTTCTCTCTGTCAAGGCACTTCTCAGGAAGTACTGACTGGTGCCTCAAGGAAATTAGTGTGAATTATAGCCCTGGGGAGTGGAAGGAAAGAAAGAGGTTAAGCTTGCCTTTCTTGCTTTAAAGGTTATTTCTAATTATCATGTAATCTCTTTAATGAGAAGTGTGTTGTTACTTACTTTAAAAAGGCATCAGATTCAACCCCAAACCTTAAATATTAGAACATACCGGTAAATTACACATTTTTAATACACATAATCATAAATAAAAATAACATCCAAAAATATTTGGAGAATTCAAAAATTCACAAGTGGGCCTGAGTTTTAGTTAATTTGCTGATTCTCAAAATAAAAACATCCATATTCCAATATTAAGCATTATGTCAATATTAAGTAGCTATAATAATGAAAAAAATGAGGATATTTGCAATTTATAGACTGTGTTTCATATTCAGGCCTAGTACACACTATTTTATAAGTGCCCAGCATCACTTAGAACATAGATAAGCACTAGACCTTGCTCATCTTTTCTGTTGACTTTTAGCTCAGCATTGTGCTAAATCCCCCAGGTGGTATTATGAGAAATTCTTGATTTTATCACAGAGTAGGCAACAAGAGTCATTAAACTTTGATGACTTAAATGAGATAATGTTCAACAGAGAGATGCATGCAATCCGGAAATTTAATTTTACTTATTTATTTATTTATTTATCTGAATGTGAAAAATATTGTTACTTGGTAATAGATGACCCTGGTTACTTGTAAGAAAAGTATATCGCAAATTTTAAGAGAAAGGTTTGCTGACTTTCTCTGCTGCAGGTTGGCTACATTCCATAATTACTTCATAGTCCTTACCAAGTTAGCCATAGGAGACCTGTTAAAAAACCCAGGACCTTTCTCTGACCATCAGCTTAGCTTTCATCCAGAACAGCCAGAGCATCAGTGGTGAGTATCCAGATCTGTTATTTACCTGAGAATTTCTCTCTGGTTCTTCATTTCACATGTATATCATATACATGTGAAATGCATACATGTGAAATGAAGAACCAGAAAGAATATATATCATATAACTGGAGTAAGACAGATGGGAAACAAAGTTAACTACAGAGATACGAGGATATTACATGGAGGAAATATCATATCCCAGAAAGATTGCAAAGAAAGGCCTTTGCCTCCTTTACAAACTTTTTTCCCAAATTTGAGAATGTTCAATAGACACATTTGATCTGTGTAAGTGTGTGTAGGGTTTGGGGGGCTTTTATTTGCTTGTTTTTTTCACAAAGATCTGGATTTTCAGAGAAAAAATCACTGTGGAGGTACTGTGACTGACACCAATAAATGTCAAATGTCATTTATAGGAAAAAGTAACAGAAGACCCATGTTCTGGTTGCCGGCAAGTTGAGAGAGGTGATCCTCCCCCTCTACTCAGCTCTAGTGAGGCCACACCTGGAGTACTGTGCACAATTCTGGGACTCACAGGACAAGAAGGGTGTGGAACTTCCAGGGAGGGTCCAGCGCAGAGCAACAAAGATGATTAAGGGACTGGCTCATCTGTCATATGAGGAAAGACTAAGTGAGCTGAGCCTGTTTAGCCTAGAGAATAGAAAACTGAGAGGGGATCTGATAAATATGTATAAGTACCTGAGGGGAGAATGTAGGGAGGGTGGGGCCAGGCTCTTCTCCGTGGTGGTCGGTGACAGGACAAGGGGTAATGGCTGCAAGTTGAAACACAGGAAGTTCCATCTCCATGTGAGGAAGAACAACTTTCCTGTGAGGGTGACAGAGCCCTGGAACAGGCTGTCCAGAGACGTGGTGGAGTCTCCTTCTCTGGACATCTTCAAATCCTGCCTGGATGCCACTCTGTGCCATGTGTTCTAGGTGTCCATGCTGGAGCAGGGATGTTGGACAAGTTGACCTCTAGAGATCCCTTCCAATGTCTACCATTCTTCGATTCTGTGGATGGATGCTAGAGGTATATCTACATATCTACACTGCTAAATGCATCTGCTCCAGGGCCTGATCCCTGGGTCATCAAGAGGTATAACACTGTTTCGCGCTGCTGGGCACTAGCACACCTGAGCAGATTGTTTGATATTTGACTTGAAAATAAGAGGCTCAGGGGAGGCCTTATCACTCCTTACAACCACCTGAAAGGAGGTTGTAATGAGGTAGGGGTTGGCCTCTTTTCCAGAATATCTACCAAAAATAGGACCAAAAATAGGAAAGGGCCTCAAGTTGCACCAGCAGAGGGTCATATTAGGTATTAGAAAAAAATTGCTCCATGGGAAGAGTGGTGAATCATTGGATTAGGTTGCACCAGGTAAGTGGTGGAATCATAGTCCCTAGCAGTGTTGAAGAAACATGTAGATGAGGCAGTTAGGGTCATGGTTTAACAGTTATGTTATTGAAGGGCTTATGGTTGGACTTGATGATCTTGATGGTCTTTTCCAACCATAATGATTCTATATTACATGGGATTTTGATTTGGCGGGGTGATACAGCAATATAGGAAATCACAGGTGTAAATTACACTTAGCAGAACTTGGCAATTGTAATGTACAGCTGAATCATGATACAAATTTGATTCCCATTACTGGTCTCTGTAGTATGCACAACATCATGGAGCTGAGCATTTCCAGAAAAGAACATAATGGCTTAAAGCCAGCAGAAGCTCTTTGCTCTCCTCAAAGGTTTTTTTTTGTCAGTTGTTACGCTTTCCTCTCTGCTTTGGGCTGAGCCACCTA
The DNA here is from genome assembly GCA_034781795.1 of Crypturellus tataupa. NCBI lineage: Eukaryota > Metazoa > Chordata > Aves > Tinamiformes > Tinamidae > Crypturellus > Crypturellus tataupa. Next base: position 513,411 of record JAWLRI010000108.1, on the reverse strand, counting down.
GGCCCTTTCTCTATGCTGGTCTGTCTAGCTCACATTCTTTTGATTAACTCCCAGGGATACGTTTACACTACATTTACACTAGCTATTTCACTCAACTGATACAACTCTTTCTCTAAAACAAAGGCTATCCTTCAGTCCCCTTTGTGTTGAGATAAATTCAGCTTTCTTGGCAGTAGCTGTGGTCAGCTCCTGCATTCTTCCCTGAGCTTCTTGAGCACCTTGCTCTTACCCATCTCCTCTCTTGCCTTCTTCCATTGTGGGCGTTTATTGATTGTTGATTGTTCAACTCTACCACTATGTGCAGTAAAGACACAAATTCAAGGTTAAGTTTCCCCCTTGTACCGAGGAAAAAAGTATCTGTGATGGGTAAAGCTAATTATCACTTCAATATATATCCTTTTCTTTTGCATCCAGCATTACTTGATGCTAAATGATTTCTTTTTCATGCCTATGTGAAGCAAATTTATCTCAGCAGAACAGATATCAAGCTTAAGAGCAAGTCAGAAATACAAGGAAATACAGATTAACATCACTTATAAAGTTTTATGCCAATGTACAAGAGGTTTATGGATTAATACTTTTTTTTTTAATCTCGTTTTTTAAGGTAGTAGCAATATTTCCTGTCCCTGTCTTCTTACTATAAATCCAAACTTCCCCATGCATCCACTGAATATTTAGGTAGAAAAATACCCTAATAATTAAAAAATCTTTTGCTCTTTCTTTGATGTACAGTTTCTACATATTAGTGCTACATAGAAATAGTATCACCTTCCTGACAGTGTATTCATCAACACACACACAAAAACTATTTATGGGTACATACCTGCTACTTCAATGCTCATTTATATGAGATGATAATAATAATAGAACTTATTCAAGGTTTACACTGACACTCCTCTGGCATTGTATTCTCTATTGGTGCCATATGAGCAGATCAAAATAAGTGAGCAGCTTAGGGTGGTGTAGAAAAAGACCTAAAATGGAGAAGAGCAGATACTTCACAGTGAATCATTTAATAACACTTAGCCTCTTATCATCGTGTCAAGTGCCCACCAGTAGCTTAATACTTTCCTGACTGTATTCATTATCAGCAAATATTCACCACGTAATTTCTCTCAGTAATACAGATTTTAAACTGTTCATTTGAACTGTTTATTCAAGATGCAATATTATTTTCATTTTCATTGGACATAGGAATTTTGTTCAATGAATGAATGCAAATGAAATCAGGTATCTGGTGGGAATATCTCAGATTAAAAATTCATCATTTACTTTCTCAAATATTTGCTATGTGAGGCGTAAACACATTTCTAGTAGCAAGTTTTCACTGGAATGACTGCCATGTAACTACAATTAGAAGAAATTCAGTGGCTATATTTCATTTTTAAGACAGTCCCAGAGAACGGAAAACAAAAACAAACAAAAAATCTGCCAACACTTCAACCCCTAATCCCCCACTGCACCTCCCAAAAAAGCTCTGGCAAAACCAGAAGCTGGAGAAGGCTATTATTAATTTCTTTCTTAAACCAGGTTGTTCTTCAGTGTTCAGGGATAAGTTTTGATTTTTCTCCCCCATCCCTCCATTCTTTTTCCTTTCTGTGAAGAGCTAAGATAAACATTAATCAATCTTATCTGTGAAAATCTATCTATAGCAGCAAAGAGGTCAGCTGGACCCTTTGGCCAAGAGTCCTTGGAGGAGAAGTTTTAGAAGTGTAATCTGGTCCTTTTTTTAGTAGCAGATGTGACAGCCCTTTGGCGAAGCTTTAATAAACTCTTCCTACTTAGTGCACATTTCAAAGTGCACTATTACATGTCACATATTCTTTCTCTAGAAGCTAGTTCAACAGAAATGATCTAAACAAATATTAAAGCAATGTACTACTACTGTGCTTTCCCTTCTACCTCACAATATTTCAGGATGGTAACCAGACTTTCCATAGAAGATCAGTGTGATGTTATATAGTGTTTGTTATCAGTACATATTGCTTTTTAATCTCATTACTCTTTTACAGCATGCTAAACCCATTTTTTGACACATTCGTATTGTGCAAAGCCTCATTCAAGCATACACAAGCTTGAATTCCTCCAGCTGATACTACTGTGCTTGACCATAAAGAGGGAACAGATGATGCATGACACACTTTTTTGTAATTGTGATGCCTATGACACATTATTTTTCTTTAATCTTATCTGTAATGGGAACTCAGAGTGTATTTTATCCTAAACAACAAATGCACAGTAAAACTAGATATGGATTTCTGAAACCAGTGGAGAAAAGACTAGTAAAGACAAGGTGCAGGGTTTGAGAGTAGTCATCCAAAGGATTTAATGCTTGCTCAGTTTTATTTTTTTAGACATATTCAAGATGTTTTAGTGGCTGATACTTAGTTCTCCTTTTATTCATTTTATTCTGTCCATACCACCTTAAAGTCTTTTCTTCAGAGAACTGCAAACAGTAGGCGGTAAACAGGCAGATGCCAAGTTAAACTGGGAAGTCAAGTGAGCAAGTCAGAGTGACGAACTGATCATATCTAGTAAGCTAGGTCAGGCACAGCCCAGTGATCAACAGACAAGACAACAGTGATAAGCCAGGTCCAAGATCAAGCCAAATAGTCCAGGATGCCCTGCTCTATTCACCCTTCTTTCTCTAAATCTTTTTTGTATTTGTACGTAAATTACAAGCACTAGCATCTATACAAATTAAATGGGAAATACAAACGGATCAGCGGATTTACTACAAACAAATATATGCTGATGTTTTCAATTTTGTTCCCTTTTTTATAGGAACAAAATAACTTTTTAAAAAGAAGTTAAATTATGATAAATTTGTAAAGGAAGAGTTTCCTCAAACTCCACTGATTGTATTGCTTAGCTCAGCACCACCTATACTGAGAATCTCTAATTTCTATTCTAACTATGGAAGTGAATTGCACACCAAAAGTGTCTGGATGTGCATTCATCCAATGTATTTATTTTAATAAAATTAGTTAGGGAAAATTGACATTGTATCTTCCTTTCAAAGTGGACTTCACCTAGTTCTTTTAGGCAATGACATTAAGGAAAGATATATGTGTGCAAACTGAGGATGACTCATTTTCTGTGGAATAGACCACGAGAGGAATACTCAGTTTACCTAACTTTTGTGTAATTTTTAACCTTTATTGAAACAGAACCTCTTAAATGGAGAGAGACACATTTTCAAGCCTTCGGAAGAATTCAGTCTGCTTTATTCAGGGAGTCTGAACTTTAGCAGATACAATTTCCATCTTAAAAAATCTTCAAAGGCACCAATTCCTACCCATGAATTACAGAGGGGGAAATTACTCTGTTACTTTACTATAACTAGTTCACAGAGGATCTAAAATTTTTACACTAAGATCCTAAGTTAGATGAATCCATATTCTCTGCCTACCTAAGGCAAAATGGGAGTGACCTACACTCCTACAAAAAGGTTAAAAATTAGTTTAAAACAGGAAAAAAAAAAAAAAAAAAAAAAAAAAAAAAAACAAAAAAAAACCTACTGCTCTGCAAAGTGGGTACTTTCAAGAAGTTGTTTCCATAAAAGTAGATGCACACAAGTGTTGGAAGATTCAAAGAAAGATTAGACAAAGTTGTGACAATCAATATGTAAGTCCTTACTAAAAGTAATAGATATGTATCTTCTAGCTTTTCTACTACCACAGTCTGTATACTAGAGAGGAATGGAGAGAATGGACCATACAGCATGGCTAGGTTCATGCACTTTCTCTCAAATTTCTTTGTGGAAGAAAGATTGGGGGTAGAGGGACTGTGAGAACAACTCAACAGAGTTTTTTTATTTTGTTTTGTTTTGTTTTGTTTTTTAATATCATATACTTACCATACACTTCACATACCCCTGGTATTTCCAATGAGAAAAATAAGTGCAAAATTTCTCAAGAACAAATTATTTTTCACAAGGAAACATTGCAGGTCTGTTTCCTTGCTAGTAGCATGGTATGATTCATATTTTGAGTCTGTGTTATGCCTGAATCATAGTTTTATTATATACTCTTTCCCCAAAGTATCTTCGGTGTTATCCTGCTGAGTGTGTCTTGTGAAGTGATGTCATGTCTTTGAATATCTCTGTAGTGGGGAGATATTACTCTGCTTCTCATACTGTCCCCAAAGTAATTCAGTATCACAGTTACTGAGTTTTATAGATAACAGAGACTCTGAGCCCCTTTTCTATCTTAAACAAATCCTGCCAAGATGTAATATCAGATAAGCCACCTTGGCAACAAATATACATAAAATTCCCTATTCCTAATCTATGTTAATTGCTCTGGTTGGAGATGTAGATGTGAACATGATTTTAGCTTGGCTTTTGTTCCTAAAGCACTTGTAATTGTGGGAGAAAAAAAAAAGGCTAGACTGTCAGTTTAAGTCTGGACTTTTCACTTCCCTTGTGAAAGTATGCAAGGAGCTGAAAATTGGAAAGAAAGTGCATATCACTTTATTATGCATGACACTTTATTCTTATAGCTACAATCTTTCTATTACACTTGAATCACACATTAATTTACAGAGTCCTGTGGCCTGTGTTAAGAAGGTCTAGCAAGATAATCTTTTCTGGCCTCAGAATTTGTGAATCTATGAAATAACTTACATGTGATATGTTGGAAAGGTGAGTCTTGTGCTAGTAAAGTAAGTTTATTTTACATATGAGCACTTTTATATGAATTCACAGCTGCAAATTTCCTTTAAAGCTGATGATACGAAAAATTTGAATGCATGAGTTTGCATGCCAAAGAGAGTGAAGACAGTATAGGTCGAATAAGCTCCCAGCTTACTTTAACTTATAACTTCCTCTTGCCTCCTGCCATAATGGTTGAACCAATTTACAGTCATTTATACATCAGCAGGAGAAAAGCAAGTAGAAAAGAGTCCAAGTGAGTTTAATGGGAAGGATTCTAATTTATACCATGCCATGAACCATTTTTGGACTTTCTCATAGAAATTAATGGTGTGGAATGTCTATTAATTCACCTATTCCATCCCCTATAGTACAATCCATTTACCCTGTCCTTATGTGTGTCTATTTTAGATGAGAAAGTAATGAGAAGCTGTTTTAGAAATCACCTGCTTGGCCAATGATTTGGGAAAAAAATCTGACCATCCATGAGAGGAAAAATACAAGTTTAATTTAGATATATGGCTCTCAAGTAATTGGCCAATTAGGAATAAAATATACATAGCAATAGGAATCCCTTCTAATGTGTCTAATGTTTAATATACTATTCACATCAGAGATTGCACACAAAATCATTTCTGTCTAATTTTCTAATAGCTAGGTACCACAGTGATTTTCTTTACATAATATTAGTAAGATCTCTTTATTTTTACAACATTTTATAAAACAAGAAGAGGACATTGTGATCATCCAGGTAGAATGAACTCCCCATATCAGCTCAAGATTGCCTTGTTTGTACCTACAATGTTCACAATAGACCTTTCAGTCAGAGGTATTAATGGAAGTTTATATTATGTCTGATGTAACCTTTGATATTTGAGATTATTTTTCTCTAGTCAAATATTCCTGGAATAGATTCTGTTTTCTTCTTAGTTCTTCGGTATGTAATCAAACATTCAGTATGAAACCAAAGTTTATAAAATGCAAGTGTATTTGCTTGTTCCTGGTTTGAAGGTAACCAGATAGCTTTCTACCAACACTCCATTCTTTCCATTATTTAATATTTTCCTGTCTTTGTCAGTCATGTTTTATTACGTGCTGTAACAATAATGTTAAATAGCATGGAACCAAGAATCCATGACCGTATCGATAATGATAAATCTAAGGCAGTAGGTGGCAGATCTCCATTTCTCAAGCTAAATCTAGTGCCCTTAAACAGCAGATTGGCTGCATTCATAGCCCCAGAGTATAATTTCTGTTATTATCTGGGGGAAATGTTCAGGTCAAACATTTGAAGTAATGTTTGGTCTATGCTGCAGTCAGTGACAACAGTGATTTTATTTCATGAAATATTTTGTAGGATGCCCCTGACTATAGCCTGAGGATACATGGAGGTGTTTGCGAGTGCAAATCTAGCTGACAGTATTGGAGAAATGTGGACAGCAGAAGGACCAAAACTTGATTCATTCTCATTTACCGTGGATCTTTGAAGAAAACCATCCTTCTCATTATCCCCAAAAACTACCTTTGAGAAAATGTTTAAACTGGTACAGAACAGAATCAATCTATCTGAATGATGGGTCGTGGTCCTTAAGTTCACTCACTGACCCTCTTATTAAACAGTGCAGGTAGACACAGCCTGAGAATGCTCTGTAATAATTCAATGTTTTGATACTAGTGATTCATTACTTAAAATCACTTTCTGAGTGCTACAGATAAGATTTTACTACAGTTAATACCTATGATATCAAGTGTAGTGTAGTATGATATTGTGCTACCTATTCTAATTTTTTAACTGAACAAAGCCATAAAATATGTTCTACCCCGAAAAAAAAAACATCAAAATTAAGTAAACTACATAGTACTTGCACCTTTATCTGGGGAGCCTGAATAATAACCAAACAGACAACAGTCTAGTTTGACTACTCTATTAATAAATATCCTATGTTATTTGGTATTAATGATATCACTCTACTTATGCTTTTTATATTTGAGTCCAATATTAGCAGTTCAGCAATTATTTTTCTGAGAGAAAGTGTCAGGCCAGCAGACCTATAGTTTTGAAGGTCATTTACCATTTTTAAACATCGGTACTGTATCCCACTAATATTCTTTGAAGTACTACTATAAATAATTAAAACTAAGCTACAGACATTAAGTATAGAATCACAGTATACATAGGATGTCTTATTTTTGCCAATGTCTTATTTTGTGTCTTTGTTGGTTTACTTCAGGGAAAATTCCACCTTATTTATTAATTTATTACTTAGCAGAATTCTTGTTTACTTGTATGTGCGTCCATAAAGAAAAAGGTATGAATAATACACTGATGCTCCTGTCACAATTTTATTGGTGTGTCTGCCATATGCTCAGATTAAACCACTCACCCAATTCTTTGAATAAAATGGGCATTTCACTTAAGAAAATCCATAAAGTTGAGGAAATTTAAGACACTGACAAAAGTGTTTATCTTCTTTCTTTTAATTGAATATAGTGGTTTTTGGTTTTACATGCTCCACATTTTAAGTTGGCTCAAAAGTTTTGATGGACAGTTCCAAAGACAGACTTTGGGACCAAACAAACATAGCTTAGTTGCTTGAGAGTACAGAGAAGGGACATAAGGTCAACATGATATGGCTAGTCAACAGCCACACTTAGTTTAGTGGTCCTTTGTTCTAAATGGGCTATTAATTATCTGCACTGTGTTTTATTAATATATAATGAAAGAAGAAAGCAAAATCTGTATAAGATAACATATATCATCCAGGGAAAATACTTCTATTTGCAATGTAATTAGCCTGGCATCTTCTTTTAAAGAACATCTATTAACATAAAAACTATCATTATATTTTTAATTTCAATGAAAACAGCAACTGTACCCATCTGTTATTTCTAATCCCAGTCTATGGCTACTGCTTATTAATAAGGACTGTTACAAAATATTGCCAATGTCTTTCAATGCTAAAATGTACTGGGGGCTTTTGGAACTGTCAGGTCCTTTGCAGCAAGTGAAGTGTGCTGCTTAGAGAAAAGCAAATAAAACTAACCATGTATTTGATACTGATTCAGTCCACATAACAGATGGCAACATGGATGCAAATACAGTGCTTGTGCTTTTATTATTATTAGTTAATATTTACATCACTGGAATGCCCAAATGCTGCGATCAGAAGCAGAAGCCCATTATGCTAGACACTACACAGATCACACCAGAATATTCTGTTCCTTCTCCACACTGAACTCATTGTTGATTCATTTGTATTGCCCAGAGAGTCATTCAAACATACAAAGGGTTGATTTCCTCCAGCTGCTCTGAAAAGTTTACAGTCTAATCAGCAAATGATAGAAGAAAGGAATGGAAAGAAAGACAGGTTCTGAAATAGAAAATTTTGCTTTGAAGGCTTTGCTTTGCAATTCTTATTCTACAGATGCGTTGGAATACACTATCACTTTGCAGTTTCTCAGCTTCCCTTCTTGATCCCCCACTGCTTCCTTTTTTACTTTCTATCTCATCTCTGTTTCCTTCTGTGAAAATGTTGCAATTTGAAAGACGTTCCCAAATACTATGATCAACTATAAGCTCGACTCTGGCAGTATCAGATTCACAAACAGTCTGTCAACTGTAGGTCCGAACGCCCCCTCGCAAACAAGTAGTCGAGTTCAGAAATAGCAGGATTTATTCAAATGCAACACTTTCAAAGCAGGTTTCGGGTGTCAGTATAGGAAATTCTCTACTATAGCGTGGGGTTTTTAGCTAGCTCTAATATACAAATGTGCAATCATCACTCACCCCGGAAGACAGGAGAGGGTCTCGAGTCTCCTCAGGCAGTGTTCCGACCTGAAGGGAGGAAAGAGAGGGGGTTCAGCGCATCAACTGACCCAGAAGTTACAATGGAGTCTTTCCTCTTCCTTCTTCTTCTGCTTCCCCTCTGCTGCCTCTGCTTCTTCCTACTGCTTCCTCTTACTAACTTGCCTTTTATATATTTTCTTGTACATTCATGTGGAGCTTGAGTGACTCTAGTCATATTTGCTTTCGTTATTCATTGATTTATAAAAGTCTCCCAAGTTAACCAAAAGTCTAGAGAGCTTGCTCAGTGGGATGGGGTTGTGTATTGGTATTATGATGAGATTAGAAGGAGGAGAAGTTTGAGCAAAGCTTATCAGAAGAGACTGATCTGTGTCACCATTGTCCCAGCACCAGACATCGCACTATGTGGCTCATTAGCTGTGTGGTACCACCAGGCTGTCACCTCTGCAGGGAGTACAACAGAGTTTGACCACGGTGTCTTCACTCCGCTCCACCCTCCATTCACCCGTCCTCTGCACTGCACCATCAGATTATCCGCTCTTCAGGAAAGCCAGCAAAGTTTGACTGTGGTGTCTCCGTTTTGCTCCACTCTTTGTTTGCTCTTATCAGTGTGTGCTGGGAGGGCAGATTGTGTTGCCAAGGGAAACGTGGAGAGGTAGATTCCACACATACCAGCCATGCTGGATGTGTATCACCCCAGGCAAGCTTCTGTAATGCCCTAGGTTTTCTCTAAGTTTCCCCTTTTCGAGGTCATTCTTCCACACCTTCCCACTGCTTATTCTCCTTACTTTTTCCTCCCACTGCTGTTGTGGCCTGTGCATTTATCAGAACACTACCTCACATCTTTCAAATCTGTAGACACTAGGAGCTCTGTAAGAGTTACAAAGCCTAGGGTATCTATTGGCCAATGTTTTGGCATGAACAAGGTGAACACATCTGTAATTTGTAATTAGCCTACTGCAAAACATTCCACTGTTTTCATACAGAAGTATCAAAATATTGATGACTTCCTAAGTATTATGATTAGTGTTTTGCCGCAATGCATATGGTTGTTTCTCTACAGAAAAGCCTCTTTCACACTCAGGTTTTGTCTTAGGATCATTTCTATGAGGTAGCAAGAAAAAGCCTCCCAAAATTCATCCTTCTTCTCAGTAGGTACATCATCCTGTCTCTCACAATTAAGCTCTGGTAGAGTTTGAAACTAGATTTCAATCAACTGCTCTTTGATCCTGTGAATGGGCCTCAACTATATCAGTAAATAAGATTTCTTCTCTCTTCCTGCTTTCTCACCTCTTACTTGGAAAAAATGAAAGGCTTTTTTTAGAAGTCTAGTAAGTGTTTTGATGTTTAGGATTGAAATTCGGGCCCACTTTTCGGCTTATTGGTACATGTCCAACTATCCAATAAAGGATAAAATCTATAGTTTTAAAATTCAAGAGATATAAAACAATATATATATAAATATATTTGGCACCATTTAGTACCAGGTATCATAGTATTGTCCTCATTTAAAGAATATTTGTTTTAAATATGAAAGAAAATATTCCTTTGCAAAATAAAAAATATTTACCAAATCAGTGAGTACTAAAGAATAAATATGACCAGAATGTCTTACTCATAAGAAAATCATGCAAATATGGAAAAAATAAAAATAATACTTAGTGCTCACAATTTGTACTTCCGAAAGTAATCAAGTGTTCCTGATATAATATAAGGGAAGAAAAATCATATAGTAATTAGTCATTAGGACTAAAGGTTAATACCCTTTTCAAGAGAAGAAGCAACCCTATACCTCTTCAAAAATGCCATTGTTAGTGCTCTGTGTTTATGCTCTTACATAGCATTTAGAGGATGAATTTGGACATTGTTTACTTGTTAGCAGTACCTTTCTTCAGCGAAAACTCCACATAAAACACCTGGAGCTCTAAGAAATATGCTCACACAGAGTGATGATACAGAATAATATAAACCTGCACTCCAAGATTCATGGAAATCAGTCAAAAAGTATATTCATACTAAGTTCTTTTGGAGCTATCTGCTAATATTGGGTAGTACTGAAGTTTGCTAACGGAGTACTGATGTGATCCTTCATCTCATAGTTTTGTAGAGAAGGAAAAAAAGAGATTTTAGTAAGATCAGAAACAAGAATAGTCAATTACATACAATTTTCATATATGCATATTGTTGCAGTTGGATGGGGGAGGTCAAATTTGGTAAGAGATGAATCCCCTTGCATTCCAGCTAATCTTCAAAGGTTAGAGGGCCTGGGGGCAATTGGACTCATCTCTTAATAGGGATATCAAATACTGTGTTAGCTATACGCCCAACTCTGGCAGTATCGGATTCACCCACAGTCTGCTGACCATGGGTTGGATTGCCTTCCTAGGACCGAATCGAGTTCCCAAATAGTGTGATCAACTATAAGTTCGACTCTGACAGTATTGGATTCACAAACAATCTGTCGACTGTAAATGTGATTACCTGCAAGACAAGTGGTCGTGTTCACAAATAGCACAATTTATTCAAATGCAACATTTACAAAATAGGTTTCAGATGTCAGTATAGGAAATTCTCGACTACAGGATGGGGTTCTTAGTTAGTGCCTAGTGTATAAATGTACAATCATCACTCACCCAGAAGATGGGAGAGAACTCTCACTCCCGAGAAGTCTCCTCAGGCAGTGTCCTGACCTGAGGGGAGGAAAGGGGTTCAGTCTGTTGACTGATCCAGAAGTTATGATGGAATCTTCCCTCTCTCCTCTTCCTTAGTTCGTCTTCCTCCATTCTTACCGTCCCATTCTTCCTTCCTACACTATCCCTCCTTAGTTCGCCTTTTATATATTTTCTTTTACATTTAGGTGAAGCTTGCGTGATTCTAGTCATATTTACTTTCATTATTCATTGATTTAAAAAAGTCTCCCGAGTTAGTCAAAAATCTAGGGAGCATGCTCAGTGAGGAGTGGGCTTCTGGGATGGGGTTTTGTATTATAATGAGATTAGAAAGAGGAGAAAATTTGAGCAGTCTATCAGAAGGGACTGATCTGTCACCATTGTTGGCCCAGCACTAGGCATCACATTATGCGCCTTATCAGCTGCCTGTAGTACCAGGCTGTCACCTCTGCAGGGAATGCAACAGAGTTTGGTCATAGTGTCTTCACTCCGCTCCACCCTCCATGCACTCACCATCAGATTATCCGCTCTGCAGGAAAGTCAACAGGCTCCAGTCTTCGTACAAAGTTCCCCTTTCTTGAGCAATTCTCCTACATATATATACATGACTGACAAGGCTATCCACTGGGCTGATCAATTCTGAGAAATGACAAACACTTCAATATTCCCCCACAGAAAGCAGGTGTGTTCTGCCTCGTACTGATACTACCATTTGCCTGGGGCTGTTGGCTGCAAAATAGTTCTGATATGTTTATTTTGTTAACTGCGCTTCCTGTAAATTAAATAGAATACTAGGTTTAGGTCTTTCTTTGAAAATTGGAGGAAAAATCTATTATCTGCTCAAGTTTGGTAAGTATTACTTCCTGATACCTTACCAATAATGCTAGCTTTACAAAGAGTAGAAAAGTAGTGATTGCCAAGATTGACTTAGTGGTTAAGAGAATAGTAGAGCAAAGATGCTCCAGAATGGAATTTCGAAGTTTGGGAAATAATCAAACAAATCAAACAATCAAACAAGATTTGCAAAAGTCCTCACCTCTGAATGTCTGACAACAGAAATTTTCTTGTGACTTGAAAAGCTATTGACATTCAGTAACTGTCCTTCAACCTTCCTTCATGTCCCACATTATCTCCGTCTCCAACACAGGCTATTTTCTAGTATTCATAATCCATATTTTGAACCCACGGGATCAAACAGAATGACTGTGACTCTGTATTAGGCCGGAGCAGTCAACTTGTCTGAAAGCTCATTTTTTTACCAAATCCCACCAAGGAGCTCCATCTGTATCAGTTACATGACTATATCATATCACCTACGTGGAAAAAACTCTTTGGTTTATCTCTCAGTTTGATGAAAACAGCAACTCTGGAATTCATTTTGAAGCTCTGACTTCTGAAATCAATTGTGTATGTGATTACTGATTCTACACACCAGAATATCCTATAATATTTTCTATAAACATCACATGTCCTTTGTAAGTCCATAGCACTGTATCTTGGATAGTACAATATGAGGATTACAGTAATTGCAAGTAAGGGGCCTATTTCTATTTCAAAGTAGTAATCTGAACTCTGTTCAGTTGGCATTTTTGGCAGAAGCACACCCCAGCTCATGCCAACTATGGGAGTGCCATAACCTTCACTGACAGCCTTGATTACCTTCTTTTTTTAGGTAGTCCACCTGCGCAAAGTAAAAACAAAACAAAGCTGAGGGATGACAAGAACATCGTGTAAGGTCACAAATCCAGATACTAGCAGTAAATCATAGGCTTACAAATGCCAATAAAGCTAGAAATAATGAATGCAACCGATAGCAGGTCTTGACATGGGAAAAAAAAAGGATTTTTAATGCTTTTTAGAACACGTAAGTATCACTTTAGAAAGTAACACAAGCTTATTCTCACGGTGCAGTTGGTGATAGCAGTCACTGCAATAAGGTCAGATTTGTCTATTTTATGTCAGGGACTCAAAAAAAAAGATTCCAGGTTGACACAGATCACGAGGAAGGAAGAATCTGACCTTGAAAGGCTTATATTCAAGAGAGGAAAATTAGTTTCTTGCCAAATAGCTCATTTGGTGAGTAGTTTAGCAAATGTTCTTATCATACTCCCAGACTTAAAAACATTGATTTCTTGCAATTATCTTTTAAATACGGAAAATTAATATTTTAGCACTGATTGAAACTCCAGGAATACAAGCAGGTCAAGATGCTTAAACTATATATTTAAGGAGATATATTTTGCAATAGGAACTTTGAAGAAAATGCTGCTGATAAAATCACTCTGCAAATTATGCAAAATTTTTCCAGTTTTTGACTCTTCCTTTCCATCCCTATTTCCTCTCTGAAAAAAGCGTGATGCAAAATTAGAGAAAGGTACATGTTTTTTCACCAGAAACAAACAATAAACACCTAAAATGGTGGCTAGCAAATTTATCTTGTCAAAACATTGTCTTTGCAGATAAATTCTCTTGCTTCCAAAAAGTTAGTTTTCCATTAAAATAAATATTGTATTACTTTGATTAACAAGTTTCATATAAGTTTCATATAACAGATATGTCAAGCTCTTGCAGCTCGTAAGATCTTGTACAACCCATGTGTAATTATTTTTCTTTTTCATTATGGAAAGGGAGACCCAGACATAGTTTTGATATGTTAACTCTGTATAGGGCTTGATCTCTCTGTTGCTGTTCCATATTTTTATTGATGGAATTCAACCAAATTCTGATGATTCGTTCAATTTATCCCAGTCTTATGAGAGAAGAAAGGTCCAAATAGCATGAAAAACCAAATGAATGACAGACTTATGTTGACAGTATATGTTAGAGAAATTTTCTTAACTATTTTGGCTCTATTTTTGTGATAAAAAATAATATGTTTTGTTCCTGAATCAGGAATTCAGGCCATAGATTGTTTTCTGTTAAAGTACTGTATGAGCCACATAATTTGCCATGTATCATTTTTTAAGTATAATGGTTATTAATGCTGTTCATCTTGAATTCTTTGCTAATTCATCCAAATCATCCAAAAATTCTTTAGTGCTCTCAAATAATACAACTTTCTTGTAAATGAGAATCACTCAAACTAAATATAGAGAAGACCACGAGAAAGCAAGTAAAAAGCCTATCAGCCAAAGGAGACACACTTATTTCTATATCAAATTACAATTTACAGTGACTGTCACTTTTACACTGAATGTGACTCTTGTAGCCTCCAAATCACAATTCAGATTTGCTTGGGCAAATTTTCCCAGTGCGCCAGCAGATCCATTCCTTGCTATAGATTGTAGTCTAAAAGAAAATACATTTTAAATGCTGGTCATAGTTTACCAAGTCATATTAAATAATCTGATGTAATGAATCTATATTGCATTCTGTTTCAGAGGCTGGCTTGTCCTTGGTTAAATAATACCCTTGTAAAATTGCAAAGTAAAAACAAACTGTTTTCCTCTTAACCAAACAGAGATAGTCCTGTGATGTGAAATTACTGAAAAGATGTGATTTGGGAAAATTACAGTTCCTTGCTTAGTATGTATTGTGCATGCCCTACAGCCTTCCCTAACCAGTAGCTCCCAATTTCATTTAAATTGTAATGATTTCCTTTAAGGACAATTACGTTGCCTAAGAGCAGTGCATGCATAATAACATTGCTTTGGCATGGTTCAGTATAGAATGAGAGTAAAAACTGTTTATTAATATGATAATTAACTGTTAATGCTTAGCAACCTAATTATATCTGTTAAATAACTTACATTTTGAGTCAAATACTAGCAAAAAGAATTCTACTAAAATAATAAAAAACTATGAATATCACAGTAAGGCCAGTTACATTTTAAAATGCTGGATTCCAACTTAATTTACACCGAACAGATTCTGGATTTCTGCATACTGTGAATAAAAGTGGCTGTAAGGCTTTCCTTGTTCTAATAGTAAACAGCTTGCTGTTAGAACTCAGGACTTATTGAATTCTGACTGCGTGACTGAGCTGTGAATATCTGAAAATAGGAAGCAAATGAATGAAACTATGTGTAATGTATAGGGTTATTAGAAATCTGTTTCCAGAGAGCTGCACAAG
Source organism: Crypturellus tataupa (assembly GCA_034781795.1). Lineage (NCBI taxonomy): Eukaryota > Metazoa > Chordata > Aves > Tinamiformes > Tinamidae > Crypturellus > Crypturellus tataupa. The sequence goes on along the minus strand of JAWLRI010000108.1, from coordinate 498,211 downwards.
TTTTGCCAATGGTGATTTTACTGAATTATATTACTAGTTTCCTTGGTCCAGCATTTACAACTGTCTCTATGTTGAATAATACAGACAAAGGCATCCCTGGCAAGGTCTTGATAAGGAGCAATAGAACTTCAATACCAGACCTCATTTAGTCTAAAAGTTAAAAATAAGAATGTCAGAAGACTAGAAGGAAAAAAAAGAAACACTGAAGGGGAACATAACACTCCTCAAGTGAGAAGCTAAGTAGAAAGAAAGATGATGTTCTTCATATCATCAGTGAATTCAATGCAAAAAATGTGCTTAAAAGGAAGCAAAAACGTTGAGTAAAGGCAATTGAACATACTGCTAAGGATAAATAGAGCAAACAGTATTTCATGAGGAAACTGTAGAGTTTCCGTCATTAGTAGCCTTGAACCTAGATGGGTTAGATGATGGGCTTCTCATGGATTAGATGATAGGCTGAGTTGACTCTGGAGCAAGAGGATGGCTCAGTTGCGTCTTGTGGACTGTCCCAATCCCGTGACTCTTTGATAGGTTGTTTCCAAATAAGCATATAAAAGTATTGGTCAGAATTTCAAAAGTTCATAAGCAGTCTACATATTGCTTTAATTAAATTGGGCAACCATTCTATCACAGCAGTAAAGACCATTAAAGGACCTGTAACCTGTACAGCAAGAGTAACATTTTCAACTGTCTGGTTGTTAACTTCTTATGGATTTTTTTTTTCTTGACCATAAAATACTTACAAAATGTTGCAGTTTTTACTCTCTCCATTCTGTAGACTTTGGAAGAAAAACTCGAGAAGCAGTTCAGCGAAGATCACCTAGAAAATCAGCAGCAAAGATAAGAAAGCAGATCTCCTGAGCCAATGATATTTTATGGTATTTGTTTGTTAGATAACTCTTTAATAGGTCCCTTCGTAAGAAGGATTCTTTTTGAAAACAGCATATGGTCAAGATTGTAGTAGAAATCTTTCATCTTTGTTTCCTGCAGCAACGTATTTTGCTCCATTATTGAGAGCTGTTAGTTTCCATATATCTGGTCTCACACTAAATCTGAGTCCAGAATTTTATGTTACAGCTACCAATATTTCTGAGATCTCGACCATAATAACAACAGCATGAATCTGGGGGGATTTCTGCCCCTCCTCCTCCTTGTGGTTACCATTGTTTTTGAAATAAAAGAAGAATTTATGTAGTCCTTTTAATCTCCTTTGGGTGGTATTTCATAGATCTGAAACTGCTTTTATAATCTGCCTCCTATCAGCTTCAATATCATAACCTGCAATTTCATTTTTCAGATGAAGAATACAACTGGACTCAAAATTGCAAATCATTCTCCCCGTGATATCCAGATATATGTCTCTGAAGGTTTTGATCAACAACAACAAGAATTTGAATTCAGTCTTGTTCTGGAACTAAGACCAAGAGTAATTTACAAGATACAATATCATAATAGCCAGTGTTAGACAGACAGACTTATTCAGCTAGCAGACTTCTTCCATAGGAATTAATTGACCTGGTAAGGTTAACATACAAGTGTATGTTAAAGAAGATTAAGAACAGATAATGCAGGGATCAATTCAAAATCTGCTATAATGATCTAGAAATTTTGTAGTAACTTCAGTAACACAAGATCAAACTTTACAATACAGACATTGCAAAAGCCAAAAATTAAAACATATTTTAATAATGGTCATTTAAATCACAAAGATAATAGAAGGCAAACTGGTTGACACAAAGGGTATCCTCAAATGTCTTATTAGCCCTACTCTAAGAGAGTTTCATTTGTAATAATTGAAGGAAATAAAAAGGAGCACTGAAATATGTGATCTTTCATTATAGCTGGAATAAATCAACTATAAAATGGAATGGTGTAACAGCATCACTCCGTATTCTCCACAGTGGGGAACCTCATCTATCTCTTAGAAGAGAAATGGATTCCTGGCAAAATAAACTGGTTAAAAGTTTTCTGATTCCTTTCAGCTAGCTATATCAGGGGTGATTCATTTGTTGCATTAGAACCTATTAATATAAAATTTAAGACTCCTGTCTTTTCACTTTTTCTCTATTTCAGAATTAGAAATTTTGCTGCAGTGAGGTCAATTAAAAACTGTATTATTACAAAGTTACTAAAGTAAAAGACTTTTATTTTCCTATAATTCACTCATGGGTTCTGCAGGCAGACTAAGCAGTGAACTGGAACTGCACTAAAATCAGAATCAGGAGTTTCACTAGACTTATGTTCACAATTCTAGGAAAACAAGCATGCACAAATTTGTGTATATATGTATGTATGTATGTATATATTTAAACATATATGTATGTGTATATACATAATATAAATATCATGTAACATAACACATAAATTACAATATATGCTTGAGTTTTTATTCCTTAACTGTACCAGGAGAATTGATTCCACTGTACAGTTTTCTGTTATGCAAATAGAAAAAGAAGAATATAATTGTAGAAAACAACCTAGTGCTTACTCATATCTATGGAACTCAATGACCTGACCCTCCTGTTATCATGTAATTCCAAATGTAGACAGCTGTCCCTAGAAATGTGGCTTGCAGATAAAAGCTTAAGTATCTGCACAGAATCATTAGCAATGACTAAATACTGGTGTGAGAAAGATGATCTACAAAACTTTAACATGTGTCAAGGAGCCATGTAAACATAGTCAATAGAAGACATTCCTTACACACCCTTGGATACATATCTTCCTCTTCAGACATTAGATACGCATATTCATTTAAGATAGAGGGTAGGCCCATTTCTGAAAGACATGAAACTTAACTATGTAGACTTATATTCCTAACACAATAAAAAACAGCGATGCTTGCTGCCTGTATACAGTGTCATAATGGCTACTTAAGTAGCCATGCTCAAATGTTGGAAGACTTGTGTTTGGTCTGCCGCTCACTCTGAGGAAATTTGTGTCCACATTTTATTGAACAGTCTTGGTAAGTGCATTATTTGCCTTCTGTCTGAAGCTTTATAACCTTATGAGAAGAAATGTGGTATTTATGGTGGCAGGGGGACAACAGGAGAAAAGAAGAACTCAACAGTGAGGTTTTGGGAGTATCCTGCTTAGGTGTGAAGGAACTTGATCTCTGGCTTTGTCTACTTCTACTTTTCAGATTCAGAGTCAAGGTCCAAGCATTTGAGGTGTCTTTTTATCAGGATAGTGTCCTGGCCACTTGGCTGAAAAATCCAGTTTCTTAAATCTCTCTATCTGGCCCCAGAAATCTCATATTTCTTTCTGCAGTCAGTCCCTATTCAACAGTAGCATCAGGAAACATCTGTGAAATTGCAAGCTGCTATAGCTGTCACTCACCTGAAGACTGGAGAAGTCTCTCAGAAGAGGAAAGTAAATTCTAATTTCCTCCATAAACTGAAATTGTTTTGAATTGGTTACTGGTAACTTGCTGCCTAAGAGACACTTTTCTTTTGGCTTCTGCTCTTTTCAGCAGACTCATCCTCTTAGTGCGCTTTAAGAATGCTCCAAACAAGTCTGTAGGACCAGGCCCATCTGAGGGATCAAAGAGAGTGTAGGCAACCAACAGCCTCCTACCATCATCATCATCATGTGTGTTGGTCTTCTCAGTTTCCAGGGAAGATGTTCTGTGCATGTGCAGGCACCCAGAAAACTTTACAATCCCCGAAGTGAAGGTTTAACAGCATTAAGGTACTAAAATAAATAAATAGCACACTGTGAGCTTTCTGGAAACATTTCCGTATACATACTTCTCTTGGTGCTCACTCTTCCTAATTCGAACTACATAAGTAGTTTCTTAATCTCCTGGCCTACAAAATAAATAATCCAAATTGGACTCTCGCATTCATCAGTCTCATTCTACAACTGCATTTTTGGCCTAGCAAAAATACAAGATTTGATTGTATTATCTACAGACCACTGGATATGTAATATTTTATAATTTGTCTGTAAAACACCAGTGGGGTGATATAAATAAGAACAAAGGAAAAATAAAAATCACTCATTAGTTGATATAATCCTCTCCACATTATCTTGTATCATTAAAAATCTTTTCTTATATCTCAGCATTTTTTCTCTAAAAATTAGTAAAGTGGAGAGAAGCTGTTCTGTCATATGTCAGCCTCTCTGACAGACTCTGGTTCACTTTCATTTAGTGAAAGACATTGCAGTTTACACATGATCCAAGATCATGTTCTCTCTTACTGTCATGTTATTGTTATTTACTGTATAGTGCCCATATACAGCAATTTGTGGAGTATGAAAGGAAAGCCTGCTTGACACTCATCAGCTTAAAATAATATCATACACATAAAATAATATTATCCTACACATGATTTAATATTCAACCACCAAAAGATCTAAAAGTCTTAGTATGAAAAGGAGAAATAAATCACAGCTTATATGCTTATTTATTTTTCTCATTGTATTTTTGTCTTGACAGGAGGTGATTTTTTTTACACATGTGTAAATACAGACATGATTAAAACTGCTGATGAATTTAAAAAGTAAAGCAATAAAAACATTGTTAAGGAGACTATTGCAATGTCATCTAGAGAAACGGGAATACTAAGCAATTGGTCATGGGAAAAGCAAGCAGAAACAAAAGAAAAGATATCTGGAAACTAAAGAATCCAAGAAAAGTTGAGGGAAAGAGAAGGTAAAATTAATTAAAGGCTCACAAAATAATGTTGTTGTGGGGAATGCTTTTTTCATGTGTATGTACAAAATGCATACATATGTATGTGTTTGTGCGTATTTGAGTTCCACGGATGCACCAAGTAATATTGTTCTAATGCCCTCATTATTTTCAGGCTGATGAAAAATTTTAGAACAAAAAAAATCAAGGTTAGGAAGAAGAAAAATAACTCAGATAGAATAAGAGGGAACTATACAGCACTGAAAAAAAAAAAGATTTCATAGAAGAATTATTTCTGGTCTACAAAATAACTGAGCAGATTATAAAAAAAAAAATCTTATAAGTAAAAATATTCACAATAATGTATGCTGTAATCAGAAAAGGCATTTAAGAAAATTCTGACAGTATCCCATTGTACTATTTTCGATCATCATTAGTCCTCAGCAATTTTTTTTTTAAAAATGATATCATAGGTAAGTGTGTGGTGCAAACGTCTCCACACAGCTGAAAATGACTTTATAATCAATCAATGTCACATTTGAGCCATAAATATTTGTACAATGTCAGAGCTGAGAAATGATGTCACAGCAGTACATTAGCAGTATCCAACACTAAAGAGCTGAGGGTCACCGAATAATTTGGAGAGTTTACAGAACCAGCTGATATTGTTTTCTCTTCCTGACCCACCCATGAATAACACAGCCATTTTGGGGAAGCAATAACTATGTTATCTTCATATGAGTTAATCAAATTTACCTTGCTTAAAATCAGTAAAAAGTATTGCACCTTAAAAGTTCTTCTTTCTCTGTTATTTATAAAAGGAGCCTAAAAGGGCTTCAACAGATGTAAACATCTACACTGCAGATATCTAAAGCTAAGTGAGAAAAATTTCACTAATACATAATAAATTTTAAATGTTTATTTTCCTGTATAAAGTCCTGGATCCACATGTCCAGAAGTGCAGTTAATGCTCCCGTGAGCAGCACTACTCACTCTGCTTGCTTTAAATCTTCCAAAATTCTGGCAGAAAAGAATAAAATATTCCAAATATATGTACATTGAATTGTCTTTAACATTTTAGGTTTCAATCAAAATACATTGTCTTTAAGGTAATATTTTCTGAAGGTAATTAATTATTCATCCTCTCAGAAAATATTAGATAAGAAAGAACAGTTTATGTCACTTAATTTTAGACACCTAAAAGTTAGAGATATAAGCCTGAGCTTATAACCCTCAGTTCCCTTGACAGTCACTGAGAAGAAATTGGCAGTTCCAAAGGGCAATTCATCTGACCTATCCTGGATACCATTCCTAAGATAGGATGAATCATTCCCTTCAGGTGCCTATTTCTCTTCATCGACTATAAAGAAAGAGTAGGGTGAGTTAGAGAAATTTAATTTTTGATGTCTAAACTAAAGCATATCAATCCTACCTTGAGAAGAAAAATGTTAGGCTACTTTATGCTGAAAGTTCTTAGAAGTATAATAGATGCCTAAAAGAACTGTTCTAAAAACAAAGTGGTAACGCTGAATTTTGGTGATTTTCTTCCTAGTGTACTAGGCTGAATTTTGATATAGATTAACCGGTCACTCAAGAAAACTCAAAAAATGTAAGCAGTAAGAACTTTATGGTGGTATCAAACACAGAAACACAGAATAAAATATCTGTTCAAAGTAGTTATGTATTCTGCAAATGACAAGAGTTATTTTTAGGAGTCCAGACATTCAAAACAAACAAAACAAAACAAAAAAAGGAACACAATTTTTAATATAATAAATTAATCCTTCTGGATACTGGCATCAGTATCAGTACAAAATATAAAGATTTATCCTCTGTATCTGGGAGATTTCCAATAAGAGCTGCAGACTTGCAGCCCAATGAAGAACCTGGCCTACAGTGAACACATGTTTGGAAATCAAGGTTAGGTGAAGAGAAATGGGAGACTTGAAAGCAAGTTGACTGTAATAAAAGAGGAGTAATTATTTCTTGCTCAATTACTTCGCAAGAACTAGCTTATTATATATAACCAAATGTACATTTAAATATTGTAATTTAAATTGTAATTTAAATTGTTGTGAATAACCAGCAATTTCTCTGAAAGAAAATTTATTTTGCCGTACCTTGAATTTTCCTTTCTTAAACTTGCCAAATGGGATGTGAAATGATTTAAATGGCTTTGCCTTTTCTTTTGTCATATTAGCATGAAATCTAAATGTCATACTTTCATAGAAATCTCAAACCAAAGAAAGGCATTAAAAATTTTAACCATAAAAATAAAATTTTAAAAAATTACATGTGACAACATGCAACATCTGTAATGAGGGGTGCTCTGTGGAGGGGAAAAAAAGGAAACTTAAATAGACTTAAATGTCACCACCATGCCAATTGTTATCTACAATAAGAAAGAGAAAACAGGATGATTTTGGAACACGTGATTCACATCTTCTTATTCTGGAGTTTATTATAAGTTTTATCAATGCTAACAAAATGAGACTAGGAGTACAGTTTTCTGTAACCATAATTCTGTTTTCTAATTGTCCTTTTTAAGTGCCCACAGGGTACATTAGAAGGAGAATGCCAAGCCAGATAAGGTCGGTCTGATACTGTATAGCTATTTTAATGGTCCAACATGGAAGTCATTAGAGACATGATCCAAAAGGTAGGATGGAACATAGAAATATGAAGGAGGAGAATGGAATATGATAAAGGATATATTTGGAAAATATTTTAGCATTAGATAATACAGATTTTTACTTTGAACCTAGTTTGGATAGAGGTAAGTCCAGACAGGAATATTTAGTTAACTGAAAACACATCCTTGTATGCACAATTTGCATTTTTCTTATTTATTTAATAAAATAATTCAGTGACCTAATGTTTTGATATTATGGACATCATGGCTTTCATGAATCCTTGTTCTCCTTCTTAACGTTTAGCTGTATTCAACAGAATGATCCATGGGCTTTCATAGTGGATAAGCACACAAAGGTCGTAGATTCAGGCTTTACACCTGGCTGAGCTACTCAGCAGAAATGCAGCTGGACTGTGGAGCCAATTTCGCTAAATTCAGCAGGTGCCTCCTGAAGTAAGTTGCCAGGAACTACTTATTTCACTCAAGCCAGTTTCTTTAATTCCACCCTTTCATGTGCATGCTCATTCAAACAGGCCTCACAAACAAGCTTCTATAATGAAGAAGACTTAATGAGAAAATGAAGCCAATGTTCTGGATTAATGCCTTCCAAAGTCACAGACTGTTAGGTAGGTGCCCAGAACAATTTTCAGACAAGTTCTCTAATCATCAAAAGGTCCTTAGTATCCAGGCAGTGACCTCAAGCATGATTTTGTTAATGCTTATCATTATCTTATTGTTACTGCGTTCAGTTTTTGAACAGAAAGTGGCTGCCAATCAATCAGCTTTAAAATAAGCCTAAAAATCTCACTACTTATATGAATATCAGTTAAACTGCTTATAGTATTTGATACCAGGTTTTAATTATGGAATTAGAGAAATATTGGATGATGATGCATCAGTAAGCCTAGGACACGTAACGATTTAGCATTTGTTAACATAAATGCAGGGATACACTATCAGACATAAAAATCTAGGGCAAGAGTTTAAGAAAGAATCATTTAAAGTATATATTTTGCTTAAATAATATATTCTCCCAAATATAACACACTTCTTATGATCATTGTAGACGAAATAATTCTCTAAAGGAATTTGAAAAAATACAAGCTTGTGATGAAAGTGTTGCTGACCCTTGATAAAATGTGAACATGAGGACAGGATGGAAAAAGAGTAAGGAGAACAGTGAAAGAAGGGAGTGAATTGGGTATGAAGGTTAGAGCATAAAATTGGGGGCAATTAGTCTGGAACACTGCAGAGAGGCCACTGTTCCTGGCTACGATGTTTGCTGAGTCTGCAAATCACATATTTATTTATTTCTGCTGACTAGCCTTCTAAGTAATAAAGTACTGCAAGGGCACCGACCAAGAACAGTAACGTAATTCATCTGAAATTAAGTCACAGCAACCAGTTTATAGATAAATGGATAAAGAGTTACATTTTCTCCTGGCATAAATTGGTGTAACGTCACTGGAGTCAATGGAATTTTGTCACGTTACATCAGCAGAGAATTTGTTCTACAGCACAAGCAATAGTTTTGGCAGTTATGTCCCATTTTCAGTAACACCAAAGCTACAGAAAAATCCCATTTGCAGTTTCTTGTCGATCTGTCTAATAGTTCTGTCTAACGTCTGGAAGGGTCCCCCAAGAATTAAAAAAAGAGAAATCAATTCCACTACTGGTGACATCCAAAGACAAAAGGTATGGAATGAAATTTTGACACTACTTATAGCTAGCAGTTTCACTGAACTCAAAACACCATTTTATGGAAAAAGAAAAAAAAAGAAAATGCATTCTTTTCAGTAGCTCTTTCCATTTAAATATCTGAATATTTGTAATTAACATAAAAGCTGCATAAATACAGATTCTTTGACTCCATCAGCACTTACATTTCCTCCACATAAATTTTAAACAATAGAGGTACAAGCTGGGACAACTTCTCCAGATTGAACATTTAAACAGTTTCACTCCTTAATGAAATTTCCACATTGTATTTTCTTCAGGCAATTAGAAATTATATTGCAACTTACAGCAATAATAATTATTGATTTCATTTAAAAAAACCCAGATTTTTACAGAGATCCCTAAATGTTTCATAAATTAATTGACGCACTCTCTGCAGACATATTGCAATTATTTCTTGCTCATTTCTTTTGCTTTTTTTTTCTTCCTTTCTTGTCTTTTTTGTTGTTGTTCATTCTGATGTGTCTCAGGTGAACAAAAATATTTAACCTCTCTGAGAAGACAGATGGAAGTAAGAGAAGCGTAAGTCTTACTAAGAATATGCCTTATATTCTAAAATGTTTCTATATTTTTAATTTATCTTTCTGACAGATTATAGATGCCAACAGAACTGGCTTTTACCAAAAGGAAAAAGAAAGCTTGTTCTTGAAGATGTTAGTCATCTCATAAACATTGCTATCTCTGTCCTCACGATCATTCAGCATGCTACATGGACTTCTGAGAATCTCTAATACCATGCTATTTCTTTAAATTTCTTCTTCAAGGTGCTTAAAATACAGATAAAATAGGAAGAGCATAATAAAGTCCTAAAATGGAGTTGTCCATAATGTACTAAATAACACTTAGAATGGGACAACAAGCTTACACAATCTTTACTGTTAGAACACTATCACCCAGAAGACATACTCATTTTATCTATTCTCTCAGTAGTCTCCTAAGATAGAGAAACTGAGGGCTGAATCATGAAATTCAACACTTTGCTGCACATATCTTATTGCCATATTGAGAATGGCTAGGACTTTCCTAAAGGCTTTCTTGTTGCTCACTTTTTATTTGTTAGCTTTTGGGTGGCTGAGTGCAAAAGAAGTGTCTCAGACTCTTACTTATATCAGTGGATTCCTTTGTCAGAGGAATAATTATCTCTTCTTGAGGAAGGTCCCTTTCCCCTAGCATTTTCAGTGAGCTTGACTAATTCATGTAGCTTCACGTTCAGCTTGCAAGTTTCTGAGAATTTAATTCTCAGACACCTTACTTTCCCCATTCATTGTAAGTGGAGAAAATATATTTTGGCCACCAAGCTCTCAGAAACTAGGTAATACTGTATTTAAATTCTTCTCTGGTTCCCAGTCAATCTCCCTGATAATCCTGGAAAGAAAGAAATCTTGCTGCATTTATATCCTGCAGAGCATATGAATTTCAGCACATAACTCTACTATAATTATAGTTAGGTACCTTAGGGAAGGAGATTCAAGGTATTATCCATTGCTAATGGCCTCACATCCACATGGAGATGTAAGTGAAATGTCATAGATGTGCAGAATATGCTACCTCTTCAGCAGTGACCAGTACAGAATTCTTGTAAACAGACCATTTAACTTCCAGTCCTTCTCTAGCTAATAATGTTTTTCAAATTATTGAACAGGTGAAAAAGACAGCGAAGTTTCATGAGGAATGTACTTGATTTTGCAACAGCAACAACAAAACAACAAAATAAAGAAATTTATCTGTGATTCATTAATATCAAGGAATCCAAATTCCTTTATAAACAAAGGAATCAGTTCAGCTGCTAATGAAACACAATCACCCAGAGGTGAAATGAAGCAGATTTTCTCCTTTTATAAACTTTGCAAAACAGTTCAGCACTGTAGTGGAAAAGAGTATCAGAGACAGGAGAAACAGTCTGCATTTGATTTTCATTACTTTTAATGTCCCTGAATACAGCAAAACATTTTGTAAAGTTTTAGGGTGCACCATTGCCATGGTTTCAGAGAAGAGGAAGGTATAATTAGGCCCTTAACACACAAAAATGTGTAAGTGAAATGACTTTCAAAACCACTGATCACTAACTGTCTCACGTTTAGACCTGCTTGATGAGCCACTTATTTAGGTAGGGACATTGGATTATTAACAGAGGTGTATGCAAGGACAGAAAAGGAAGTCTCGCAGTGAAGGGGTTTAGGATGTCAATAAAGTATGTTTACTGCAGTAGCATTAGGCAGTTAACTGTGATTCACGGTTTTAAAAGCAGAAGTCATTTAGCTTGCTAATTACAACAACAGCTGCAAAATTAAAGAATTCTTCAACTATTTATGAGGTATGAAGACAAAGAGTGGAAACAAAACATTAGAACATTTGAGATTTGGCCGTTAAAGATTTTCTATTAAAACAGTCTCAGCTGAGTCCAGCAGAGTCTCACCAAAAGAACTTTAGAAACATCCTTGCTTTTTCTTGCTCAATACCTACCTGTGTTGCATTACAGTTGTATACGCCACTGGTCTTCCAATTGATGGTTTAGCACATTGGCTGGGTGCTTGCTGCCTGAAAGATCTCAAATGGATATCGCCTGCAGAAGGCTTGACTCAATGAAATAAAAGAATGACCGAGCCATAAACCATGAACCTCTAAATTCATCCAAACAGTAGCTCTTTACCCCTTCTTTCCTGAGGGTGCCACATAAAAAGTAGGCTGTGAGCTATGCAACAATTACTGGTGGACCATAGCCAGTTCTGCTCTATCCTACTTCCTTTTTGAAATGACATGCTTTTCTTCCATTGCCTGCACTATTTCAACCAGCATACTGTATAATCTAGCAGATAAACAGTCAATTCTGCAATGGCATAATGCACTTGGTTATGCCCTTAGAAATACACCTTTCATTTTGCATCCTCAATGGTTATATGTTGCAGGGTGAGGGAAAGGGTCCCTCTATCAGACCTCCTTTTTTCCCTCTGTCCAGTTCTTTTCTGCCCACCTGCCAGCCTTTCAAGAAATCTATATTGAATATGCAAATGTTAATGTAGATGTAGTGTAGAAGTTGCCATTGAATAATGTTATTTAGCTAATAAGGGTAGATTGCTAATAGGAAGATTGCTAGAAAGCTAATGATGATAATAACAATTTTGGCAAGAAGAGGAGGGAATTGCGGAGGAGAATGTGACTGCTTTGGGTGTCATAGTCACTTTTTAAAGTGCTGTTTTCATGTTCATGAAGCAAGTGCTGTTAGGTAGAAAAAAGATTGTACTTCAGAGCTGGGTGAACCAGTAATAACTACAGAACAAGAAGATGAAAAGGACTTTAAGATTCTAGGTACCTCTCATCCCAGCTCAGTGTTCTCCAGAGAGTTTGGAAGCTTGAAGGTACTGTCTTCCAGAAACCTATCGCCTTCAGTTGCTATTGATCAGCAGCTACCAACTGTTGTGCTGGAGGTTCAACTCATCAGCACCAAAGTGTTGTCAGCACCAAGGGTGTTGCACAACTATGCGCAAAGCTTTTGGATGGCTAAGGCAAAGAGGGAGAGATCTTTGGATAAGGTCAGAAATTACCTAGTGATAGCATGTTTTCATGTCATCTGCAAAAGCTTCACTATGGCTCACTTGACAGAGGTGGGATACTTCTCTAAAACAGTGATAAAAATCATAAAGGATACCTTGTTTTTTGAGGTAGAAGAAATTTCTTTTTCTTATTTTTATCCTCATTTTTATCAAGCTGAACTTGTGCTATTTTACTTATATTTTATACAATAATACATAAAACTTCTTTGTGAAAGAAGATTTATATATATATATATTAGTAAAATGAACTTTCTAAAGAATAAAAAATTGAAAAGTATAATAATTTCTCTGAAAAAAACTACAGATATTCTGAAATAAGTATAACACGAAAAAGTTTAAATGTGGTGGGGAAAAAAAAGACTTAAACTCATGAGAAATTTGATGCATGAAAACCACCAACAGGCATACATGCACAACCAATTCATTTTACAACCTAGTGAACCCATGGGCTTTCTGCTAACTACTTTCCTGGAAACCCGAGGGCTGTAGAATGCTCCCTCCTGAATTTCAGGGTCCAAAGCTTGGATACAATAAACCATTATTTTTGCAATACTCGGTGGAGGGAAAAGCCCTGTGCAGGTTGCATTGCGAAGGCCAACTAGGACTGCTGAGCAGTGCTAACTGAAGTCTGGTTGCAGTGCTCTGTGTATGGTTTAAATGGCCATGTCTGCATCTACCAGTTCTCTGTAGTCTCAGAGATCATGGCCACAGGCTATTCAGGAATGCAGTTGAAAAGTCCTTTGGAAACCACTGCTTGTCATTCTCAGGCAGAAGAAATCCTGCCTTGCACCGTCTGACTTGTTTCCTTCAGGAAGCTATCACAACCTGCCTCTTCTCAAATAGAAAAGAGTGGCAAGGAAGGCTCTGTATAAAAACGTGTTGAGGTCTGATCAGTAGGCAACTCTGCTAGAGATACTCAACAAGGTGACACCCAGCTATCCCTTGAGGACTTTCTGGAAGGATGCATCAGCATGGACTTGACACTTTCTTTTTTCTAAGTTTCTGCAGTTATTATCAATTTGGTTTCCTATACCAATACAAGCATCACATTTAAACTAGTAATATTAGCATAGTCATTGTATAACAGGGTATATTAAAAACCTTCCTGAGGGGCAGAGTTTAGAGAAATCTGTCTGAAAGATGGGATGTTCCTTTTTTATCAGGCCCATTTTTCTGATCAGTAGCTGATTTTCTCCTCTTACAGTGGTATTTGCACTTTTATTTACATCTGTGTTTGCAACAGCAATTGGGAAAAATTAGATAATATTTACATGGCCTTAATCTCAGGCTTTTAGTATATATATATATATATATATATAGGCAGACTATTATTATATAAAAGTGTTTGTATTTCATGGCATTTATGTATGGGAAGGCAGGGAATAGGGGTAAATCTAAGCCCAGCCTTTAATGTATACTGTGTATTTACTCTAATGGTGAAATGCTGAGTTATTAACAAAACCTGAGAAGTTCTGCAGCCTGCTATTACAGAAGCCCATGCTGGGCAAGCTTATGAAAAGAGATGCCCTTCAGACTGCTTTCAGCTTGCCCTATCATGTCTTTTTCCATCTTCTGCCTTATAACATTTTCTATGCTTTGTAAACCGAGAGGAATTCATTCCTCAGTGGTCCTAGGTGGAGGTTAATCAGCTCCCAGCAGCAGCTGACTTGGCACTAGAGAAAAAATACTCTCTCCTACACCCACTTCCAAGTTGTTACCTTCACATCCCCTTCCCTGTTCTGGGACATTGTACTGACAGCAAGTCTTTTTTCCACTTCAGTTCTTCTGGCTACAGGCTGGCCATGCAGAAAGATTTTTTTTTTTTGATGTTTTCTTGTAAATAGGAGGGGAGTTTATTGGTGTCAGGGTGAAATTGCTGGTGAGTGTGATGTGATACTGAGTCAGCCAGAGCTGAGGTAGATATGTTTCTTTTTTTTCTTTTTCCCTTTTCTTTTTTTTTCTCCTTACATCATACCAAAAACACAAAGCAGCTCTTTGAATCTTAAAACTAATTGTATACGGTAACTCAGGGCAGACCAAGGTAACCCTTAAATTAGAGAAAAATTAAGATCTTGTGAGTGAAGTGGTCTAAAAGGTCTGAAAACAAATCTTCTCCAGCTCCCCTGTGTCCTTCCTTCTGACCTTGTCCTCAATCCAGTAGTTTTCCTGGGCTGCAGCCCAGTCCCTGCGAATTGCTGGGAAGTTTCCTTCCCGACACCCTGGGTAGACGCTGTCTGCCTCACTCCAGCTCCTCTGCTCACAAGAGGGCTTTCCAGCTCTGTGTTTGGCTCCCCCTCGGAGAAAACATTGTTCTTCCCTCCTTTCCAGCGCAAAATCCAGGAGGAAACAAAGCAGCAGCCTCTGCCTGGCGCAGCCTTTCGGCAGGAGGGTCCACGAGCTGCCGTGAGCCAGCAGCCGTCACGGGTGCTCACTGAGCCGCAGTGGTGGGGCAGGGAAGCGGGGGGAAAGGAACGGAAGAGATTACGGGAGGACAAGCACCTGATCACATGCATGTTTCTCCCACGTTGTCAAATGTCATCTCCGTGAGCATCCAGAAAGCAGGGAAGTTGCCCATTTAAGAAGAGCATTGAGTAATAGCATTGCTATTCCTCAGGAGGATCCCCTCCTGGGTGATAAAAGAACAGCTACACTGGAACAAACAGCCTTGCAATATTAGAACCAAAATGTCACACTTTCCATGCCTTAAATTCCATTTTGTTACCCTCTGAAGACAGGGACAAATTCCACTGTAAAATAAATAGAGATTTGTGCCATGCGTTGAGAGTTTTAGAGGTTAGTATTCTCTGGCTTTCGCCTCTGTGGTGCCCTGCCATCTCTCTATATTTTCATGCATATCCAAGCAAGAATCTGCTGTTAAAAATACTGTGCGTTATACCTGATAAAATGCCAAGATAAAATGAAATTATAAAAAGTTGAGGAATACATCTTAGACAGCGCTAAGAGCTCGCTCTGTGAAATGTACTTCCTAAGAAACTTGGAAACTTGCATCCTACAGCGTGGTGCCAATCAACTGTAGGAAAACTCATATGTATGGTGCCTAGTTTTTGTAGTACTCTCTGAACATACTCACATGATAAGGTTTTTATCATTTGATTGTGCTGCAGCAGAAGGGGAAGGATAAACAGCCTACTGTCACCAGGTTGCAGTGAGGTCTGTAGCAGTCTGCTGGAAAGAGAGTGGGCCACAAGTGGGAGGAAAGGAGATGTCTATAAGGGTAAGCTTTCCTGCACAAAGAAGCCAAAAGAATGGGAAGACATTTTTTATACCTATAGATTTCGCTAGTATCATCCTCAAAAGGCCAGGAGAGAGTAATTGATTTAATTGCTGAAATTTCCTCAATTTATCTTTTTATTTTCTTTCTAATTGCAATTTAAAGCAATAAAATAAGAAATCTTGGAAGGATTTTTTCCACCTTTTCCATATTTACAGATCCTCATTTTTAAAAAAAGTTATGAAAGCACCAGAACAAATATTAAGCCATGTAACTTTTTGAGTCTGCTAGTTTTTCAATATTCAATTTTTACAAGCTCACCTTTCACCATTCTGTAATATTCATAGTTCCAGAAATATGAATAGAAAAAAAGGAAAATACAAATATAAAATTAAACCCAAATATTAATATCACTATAATTGATATTGAATCAAGTGGCAAAGTGAGTTGGAAAAAAATATGAAGAAGTTTTTTTTAAATACATGTTTTTTTGCTTGTAAGTCTTTTTTTTCTTAATTTGGTCTTTGCAATACTGGCAAACTTTAATATACTGTTTATTTATTTTTTGGCTTTGCACAAATGTTGCTCTGTTTTTCAATAAGCTGTACTCATAACACGTAAATATCTGTGGCAAAGACCATCCCCTTGGAGTGATACAGGATGCATTGCTAAGCAACATTTTTTGAGTTTGCTTTATTTTGTTGTTGTTGTTGTTTCTCTTGTCATTTGCTTTTACTGCATGAACACAGAGGAAAGTTTCACTGAGGCCTCTTTCTGCCCATAATATACACATAGCTCTGCAAAGATGTCTCATTTTTCAGGTAGCTCATGCAGAAGATAATGATACTTATTAAATAATTTTAAATCTGCTGTTTGGAAACAGAATCTCATTGTAATTTAGGAATATTGACCTGAAGTATTTCCAGTCTAGATTACCAGTTAAATATCTGTGATTCCTAATTTCAGGGATCGTCACCTGCCAAGTCAGGGAGCTATATCTGTCTATATTTCGTCATGAAAGAAAGTATTCATTGCAAGAAATAATTATAAAACTTCATTACTTTTGTCATGGACAGTGAAACTATATCAGGACTGAGGAACTATAAGCAAGTCCAAACTCTTAAGTCTGGGAACATGAACCGCTTGCAACTTAACGCCATGTCAAAGCGAGATGAACTTTTCTAGTCTTTTTCCTCCCTCTGCACCTCCAGCTTTTTATAAAAGAAATCTGGCCACATAGTTTAAATGGGAGTCAGAGTACTCCAGAAATGTCCACTATATAACTGAGGAGAGTGAGGACCTAAAGACATGCTGGAGCATACAACCCTTGGACAGGTATGGACAGAGCCTCTGTTTGTCCAAGTCCTGTCCAAGTCATACACACACACACACAAAGCAGAGCTCCTCATATCCAAAGAGGCAGCATAGGGCTTTAAGCCCAAAGATGTAAGATGTTTGAAAATTATTGCTGGACACAGAACACCTACAGAGTAATCTCCAATATGCCATAATATTGCCACCTAAATAGAATATGATTACTGCTGTCTTCATAAACTTGCAGTCATGCAAAGGACTCCTAAAACAGAATATGCTGGCAAAACTTAATATCGCATCAATCTTTTTGATGTTTTTCTCAAACAAACAAGTAAAAAAACATACAAAGTGTTTCTGTACAAGCTGCTCCCGAAGCTGTCATTTGAGAACATGCAGATCTTCAGGTTCCTGAAATCCTAACACCAGTGCAACTGCGTCCCTTCTTCTTGAGGGACTTTTGGTATTTTGGTTGTTGCCAGTGCACACATGACATGGCAGCAGTTTCAAACAGATCCACAACAGATCAGAAGCAGTCAGAAATGGTAAGCTTCCAGATCGTTATGACAAAATACATCTTTGCAGACAAGAAAATCTTACACTGGTATCATGCCTCTGCAGTTCAGCAACCTTGTCATAAATTTTCAGCAAATATATTCCTGCCATTGCTGGCCACGCTACTCTATCAATTCAACATGATTATCTAGTCCAGTATCAGAAATCCACTTTTAATAGATGGTTCCTGCAGCAATCCTCCCACACCATCAGTCAGAGCTCATCCTCACTATCTTCTTTACTCTCATCTTTATTGCTGTCTGCAAGACAGCTTCCCAGCTGCATAAAACAGTTTGCAAGGACAGGCATTTGCTTCATGAACTCTTGCTATTTCTCAACTATTCGTTGGTGCAATGGAGGATTTTCAATACACCATGTAATTAGCTATTACTAAGCAACTAAAAACAGAAGCAAGAAGTGTTTGTTGTAACTGTAATAGGAGAAAGTATCATCTGTCAGCAGTGTTCCTTCCTACATTTTTAAATGCCACCTAAAAATTATTTCATGAAAAAATGATGGTATTTCTACAGTGATCTCTACTTGTGTAAATGGAAACTACTGTCTGTCCTTCAGAAAATAAACTCTTCATAAACCAAAACACCTCTCCTACACTGCATGTAGCAGGGCAGCACTGAAAACATTATGGGACATCTAGGCACAGTGAAACACAGATAATTTACGGACCCTCCCTACTCTATTTGATGTATATTCGTAATGAGTTAATAACTCTCACTTTGAGCAGAAGTTTTGTAAAAGTAGTTACCTGAAGATTTTTGTGTTGAACTTTCATACTTCTGGCAATTGTATTTATGTGACCTTCTCCACTGAACACAGAAACCACTTTTGCAAGCACTGAAACTACTCAGTGGGGACAGTCTGAGACACCCTGCTAGTGTTTTTAACACAGAGCTGTATCATTCTCTGAGCACACTCTCTCTCTGCTCTGCTTTAGTTTACTGACAGCTTGACAACTATAGAACTTCACTGTGGTATTATCAACTATATGCAGAATTTAAATGTAAAATATTTGTATTGTACTAGTAAATAACCTGGGAAGTATGACTGTAACCACCAATCAAAAATCTCCCTTTTAATCACACAGAATTTACACTGATGCTGCTCTTTTTGTTTCCTAATTCTGGTGTTTCATTTGTGTTTTGTTCTGTTGTTGGCCTTCCTGACTGCTGCCCTTTCTGCTCAGGATACTCCCACATCATCTGCTGCCTCGTGCTTCCTAAAGGTATGTAATCACTAAAGCTGAGTTGCATAAAGCATAACTTTACCCACAAAGCCCACTATTGTCACTAGGAACACATTTTCCTATTTGGCTTCTATGGATCATTTCCATTTCCCCAGCTATCTCAAGATAGGACACCCAGCTGCTTGCTTTTTTCACTTCTTTCATTAGCGTTCACACTTTTCCTCCAGACACCCTACTAGAGCAACTGTCTTCCTACACCAAAACCCTCTGGAGATGTAGAAAACATTAGTGATCATGTTAGAAGCAGTAATGTGAAGAAACTTACCCTGTATTGCATATGCTGCCTCCTGAGTTTTGCACAAAGAGCAGTTAGTCTCACAGTGTTCCTCAATTTGGAAAGAGGAGAAGAGAGGGACAGGAGAGGGACAGGAGAGGAGACAGAGTAAGAAAGGTTCTGTGCAGCTGTGGAAACATTTGTGCCTGGTCACTTGCCCTTCCAAAAGAAGCTCTGTGCGCTTTGCTTTTCCCACAGACAGGCACCCCAGGCCATTCAGTCTGTGTCCCTCATAGCTGGCTGCACCGTCAGCTCTGCCATGCCCTTCTTACTTGAGAGGTCACAGCTTTGTAGTAAAATCTCTAAGTTTTTCAATAACAATACTAGCATTTTTCATTATTATAACTACTGTTACCACTCTGAGATTTTTCCCCATCATCTTCAAATGAGATCACAGCCCCACTGTCCTAGTTATGAAACTTTATGAGATGGAGTCCCTGTCCTTGCTTGCATACAGTTTAAACAAATAAGATACATAAAGAAAATATATATATATGATCTAAACCATTTTGTAGATCAATTTAGATATTAACTAAAACAGGAAAGCATCATCTCACTGTCATCCTCATTCATCTAGTTTGATTCTTGCGACAGTTGTTTACAACTTTTCTTGTCAGGCAATAAGGCACAGAATCCAGTAGTGTTTTTAATAATCTCATAACCATTCTACTGTACTTATTCTACTCAAAACTAATATGGGTAGTTTTGCCTATATAAGCGGAAGCTGTTGAATCACTGTTGAATGTAAGTCATGTCGACCTTCGTAATCAATGGTCACTTTAAATGCAACAGAATCATAACACAAAAACTGCTTGTTAGCCCGTATTATTTTTGTCAAAGATTTTATCTGTAACTAGTTTACTTGACAGATTTACTGAAACTTGTTACAATTAAATCCCTGTATCACGTGTCTTGTTTGACTTTATTTCATATTCCAGTTTTTAATTCATTTAATTAACATTGAGCCTCATTAACCAAGAGTATGTTTTTAATGCAGATCATCTGTAAAACAGATAGTAACTTATATTCTAATGGACCCACTGCACTCCACTTCTTTACAGATTCCCCTCTTGCTCGAGACATGACTAAAATTAGACACATCCTTAGATATTTAAATTCCTGTAGCCTCATCTAAAACTGTGACAAACAGGAGAGGAAAAGCACACAAAATTTCTAAGAAGTCCTTCTTTTGGCTAAGCAGACATAGCGGAAGATTATCTGATGTGGACCTGTTTGTGGGCTAGAAAGAAAACAAAAAAGCCCCAGTTGAGGCACTTCTCCTAGCATTTTATATCACATTATATCTAGGAAGAAAAACCTTACTAAAGACACACATTATATCTAGGAAGAAAAACCTTACTAAAGACTTTAAGCCAGAAAAACACAGAGTTAATTATATATATATATGCATATACATATATATGTGCACATCCATGTATATATTAAAGGGAGGGTGGAGGGGACCTTCATAGGTCAGGGGTTGGAGAGGGTGTTAATTGTTGTTACTCACTGCATCTGAGGTTGGAAATAGAAACCTCTTACTAACGTCAAGCTGTCAATGTAGGAAGAGATCCATAATTCACCTCTCTTTTAAATCCTTTTAAAGAGAGAGTTTTCTGCCATAGTACTGCTGCTACCGTTTGATGAGTTATTTCAAAAGAATCAACTCTTTGGAGCAGCATCTAGAACATGTTAATGAAAAATGTGTGACAAAAAATAGTGAGGTGAATCTCTCTGAAAGGAATGAATGACCATGATCAGGTAGTCAATAAGATTTTTGTTCACATACACATATGTTTGAAAATGGCATATGCTGCGGCTTGTCTTCATCTGCACATTTTTGCAACATCTGGCAATAAAAGTGTGTAGGGATAAAATAGGATTTTTTTTGGCTTTTAGTAGTTAGTATTTCTTAATACTTTAAATAAATTTCTGAATGCAATTTGAATTATATCACATGAAGTCCAAATAACTGAAGCTAATTATTTAAGTATATACTGGTCAAAACTACATGATATTACAATCATGTAATTGATTTGAAAATCATTTCTTTATTTTCTATACTAGCAATCTTATGTAATATACATAATATTGTGTTACCTTAATTGAACTGAGCCAAAGATTCCCAACAATAATCGCTGTTAGCTTAGTTTCTTTAAATGACTGTCATTAAATTAACAGCCTTAAGGCATCCAAGCATTTTGTTGTGACAGTATATTAAAATTTCTGGTGTTCCAAAAGCAGAGCTTTTTCTATAATACTTTTTTTTAAGATAATTACTATGGCAACTGTCTAGCTTCATGCTTTCACTTTGCTTGTCAAAATCTTTGTAGATCAGAGGTTGGTCAATGACATGCAGTACTTGAAAATATCCTCTAGATGACACTGTTTACTGTGTTTAGAAAATTTGCAGGCCTTTATAAGAAATAGCTGCAAATTGAACCAAATGCATTTGACAAGTATTGTTTGAGCCTAATCCTGCTCTCTTGACGTCAATGGCCACATTTTCAGCAGTTTCTGTGAAAATAAGAGGTCCTATATTTATCTATGAAACTAAAAAAAAATCTCATACTTTTATTTCAACATAAAGGACTCTGCTTTAAAATGCAATTAAAAGAGTCTTCATTGTATCCTAAGGTATAAAACATACTATAGGAGTGCATCTTAATTATATAAAGCCCTTTTTTCCACCTGCACACTCTTTGTTTAGAAATGACACTGAATAAATATTAATCTTTTTCCAACTATTCTTTGTTCTGTGATATACATTCATTGTAGTTTGTAAATTTGAGTTCATTAGATCAGTTATTGCTATTTAGATGTAAATGTCTTCAAGGAGATTAGTTACTCTCTTTTTTTTTAAGTCCGAGTAATTAAGACATTCTCTGACATTTCTCTGATTAAAAAAAAAAAAAAAAGATAACTTCCCCTGTTCCGCTGTATATCACAATTCATAGCAGATAAAATTCTGTCTGAGTTGCAAGAAGACATTTAACCACTGAAGAATCTATGCTCTATACATCTGTCCACTACATGAGCATCTTGGTTGTCTCTGGTTCTTCAAAATTTCTTCAAAAATGAATTTGAGGCTACTCTTTTCTTTACAAGTCAGTGTGGAAGGAATTGCTACTACCATAGTGATTTATGTAGTTGCACTGTGTTTGAAACAATGTTGAGAACAACTTCTCAGTTTCCTACAGATCATCTTAAAGAACAAGAGGAGCCTATATAAGAAATTGAAAGTGATCATTAGCAGACATGTTTTTTAATTACTTTTTGTAGACCACTTAGAAGTAGCAAGTGAACCATCATAAGCCCTTGAATTATGAGCTGGAAATCCTTGACAGTTCCCCTGGGAAATGGGAAAGCCTACAGTTACTTCCCTGTCTCGGGTGATTCAAATGCCCGCATCTCTCCATTACCAGACTGTCTTAACCTGAGAATTATTGGTTATTCTTAGAGGGCTATGCTTACTGACACCGCCCAGGATTTTATTCAATGACTGCTTCATGTAAGGAATATAAACAGTTCATGGAGTAAGGAATGCAAGCATAGATCTCTCCCTCCCATCTTAATCACTTGGCTGAGAGTCTGTGCACACGCAGGTCCTGTCCCTATGGAGCTTTATGTGTATTATCAAAGTGAGCAGTGTTACCAGGAGAAGCAGTTAAGATATTCTTTCAGGGGGAAAAAAAAAAAGCAGTTGCGGTTTTGTGGTGACTAAAAAGACAAAACCTGAGCAAGCACCTTCTGGGCTAAAGGAATATCCCTGTCTCCTTCCATGGGAGTATTTAAAAGTAAAATAAAATGCATTGCCTTCGGCACAAAGCTTGAGTCTGTAGGTACACACAGTGCCAGCGGTTTACGTAACAGCGGGAAGAGGAAAAAAATTCATTTGTATATCCTGATAGGGCTTGAGAAACATGTTGGCCAAGTATATCAAGACTAGAAGGCTTCTGATGAGCTACAAAAAGCAGAACCTTAGTGTTGACATTGCATATTGAAGCAACCTGTGGATTTAAACTTCCTCCACAGTGTAATGACATGTAAATTCAGACTTTCCCGATTGCCTTTTGGGGTAGATGCCCTCATTCTGTTTACATCTTAATTTAGACAGCTAATATCTCTTTACATATGTCTTTTGACTTGTTTTTTATCAGCTATTTTCAGTGGTCTTACCTTATTATGTTGAAGAGGTTAAAAGCACATTTTGATCTACTTCATATCAGACTAAGCAACATTAGTATTAATAAGAACAGAATTTGTGAGAGGATACTTTAAATCGGAGCTGCCTGTGGCTATATGGGATCACTGACACAATCATTTGTAATGCTAAATTCATACAATAAAAATAACGTAAAATTATGAAAAAGAGCCTAAGGTCTGTTTTTTTGTGAGGAGGATCCAGTTTTTCAACACTACTTCCTCTTAATATTATGAAGAGATGCAGTTTCTGAACCTGAAATGAAAGCTGTGTGTGAAGGCCTATGTCCAGGCTTCAAGAGCTGGTTCAAGATTAAAAAATGTTTCTGCTTTCAGAAAAGCTGAAACATAATATTTCTTCTGAAAGGGAACCAAATAGGTTTGGCCTCTATAGCCTGGTTGGAAGTTTGCATCCATTTAACTAAAAAATCTGAGATTTCTCTCAGCTATAGATCCATCACAGACAAACAATTAGCTCTGACTTTTGCTTTATGACATTTTACCTTAACTACTCCTAAGTGACTGATGAGACTAATTGAGGATGACTTGGATAGTTGTTTGTTAGCGAAAGCTCAGGACACTCTCTCATTACAACATGCAATGCCAGTGAAAAGAAGACCAAAGCAAGAATAACAAATGCTTTTGTCAACTAAAAGAAGATTTTTCATTCATATTCAAAGACTTAGCTTCAAGGCCAAATAATTAATGGGGAAGAAAACTGAACAACTCCATTGGTTGCCTCATAGCTACATAGATACATGTACAGAGAAGGAATGCTGCTATTCCATCTGTAAAAAAAATGCATATCTCTAGGGCTAACAGAGATGATCTTTTCATTCACTTAAATTTAATCATCTTAATAAGATTTCCACAGTTTCAGTAAAAAAACAAAACAAACAAAATCGTATCTGTAATGAATAGCTTATTGTTGTCCCCAGTGCAACTGGCTACCTCATTTCGTATCAGGAGATCTTCTGGTAGTCATGCTACAAGAGAACAAATCCTCCTCTTAAGATTCCCTGCATTTCTCAGTTAGACTGAACTAACTAAGTCAAATAACAGTTGAAGTTTAGTTTTGAAATGACTGGTGTTCAGTTAGGCGAAGTTCACTAAATTTCACAGGTCCTTCTGAAGACTGACAGCAGTGAGAAAAAAAAAAGTCTTTGTAATTATTAATCCTCACTGGCATGATAATAGCACAGGGAGGGTGGATATAGTTTTACAGTGACTGATATACTCTGTAATGCCTAGAAGTAAAAGACTTACCCAATTATATGACAGGAGATAAATATATCATTTTTATATTATACCTTCCTTTACACCTTTGTATTATACCTTCCTATATCTTCTAGCATCACATGTATTTTGTCAAAGTCCAAGAAAATCTGTAGCTTTATTTTGCTGTTATACACATGTACTCCCTTCAGCGACAAATAGTCACAAAAACGTCTACTAGACAGAAGAAAAAAAAAAAAGTCTAAATAAACTTCAGTTGCTGGTTTCCAAAATGCCATACCTTGGAAAGAAGCATCTCCTCATCACCTTGCTGAGGTTTGCAGGTATGGATATAAACTAATTAGAGAGAAGGCCTTCAGCCTACCCTAGCTTTAGAAAGATAAGAGGTAAAGAGAGAGATATGAAAGCGAATATGAGCACTGATCCCTGTAAATACATCAGAAAATAACAACTTTCTACCATGCAGCAGAACAAACTTTACTAGGAAACCTATGGCAAGTCCAAGCAATTCCCAATATTGTTTTTTTTCTGTTTTCCTGTGTGACCTTCACAGCAGGGAAAAAAATTCCCTTGCCTACTGAATGCCAAGGCGTCCAGGCCCAGATCAGCGCCCTGCTATTCTCTTCTGTGAATCATTGTGGTCCCCTCTTACCTCCGTTAGGACTAAAAGCAATCTAATCCACCTGTCTAGACAAGGCTTTGCTCTGGTCTGATCCCTCTCTGTGGTGTTTCTTGTGACATCCAGAAATTTGACAAGGAGAGCAATTATTGATCAGTCTGATGTGTGTTTTGCTGTGATAATTGTCTAAGTACGACTGAGTGATGCCCCTGTAGATAGGTGCTTACTTATTTCTTGAAGCATGTCGTCCTTAGAGCGACAGAAACATTGATAGGGCAGAGGACCAAATGACTAACTTTGATAGAGTTTGTGTTGAAACATCTGCTGCTTGTCAATGTGGGAGGCAGAAGATGTGATTTATTAGCAGTAAGAAAGGGAAAACAAGGAATTTCACCATTTATTATTTCCCTAAACTATTTTCTGTCTATGAAAGTCTACTAAATTCCCATGAATATAAAGTTCTGTCCCATTATCTCTGCATTTTTGATTTGCTTAATTTGCCATATACATAATAAAACATTATTAAGACCTTCGAGTCGCTTCTGGCCATTGTGGAATTTCACCACTAAGTCACTCAATGAAAAAAAGTGAAAATCCATAGAGAACTAAAATTGTGCATTTAGAGTCTTTAGTCTCTTTTTAAGAATCTAAATAATTTTAAGAATCTTGAATAGTATATAAACATGAAGGTATTTGGTGACATCTAGCTTATTCTCTGACTGTATACCCAAGCACAGTGCTGAAATTCTGCCTCATGCTCTAAATGGGATTTTTTCTAATGGAGTTTTTCTAATGGGTTCTGCTTCTTCATGGGGACTTGGTACAGTTCTGATTCTCATATGAAGAGAAGTTCTGGGAAGAATTAGCCTCCAGAAAGTCAGAATCAAACCAAACTAAATCCCCAGAAAGCAGTGGTCCTGAAGAAAAAAGATACTTCGCGAATCATAACTCCTCCACTGAGGTCAGGGATGTGGTTCCGGAATCTGTGCTCCTCCCTTTGCTGAAACAGTTCAAATATAGCTGGACAATAACCTGCTCAGTGAAAAGGCATAGCTGTTGCACCATCTCTACTGCTAGAAGACATATCACCCCCAAGTGAAAAAAAAAGGCCCCAAAAGTAAAAGAAATAATAACCCTAAACTGTAGAATCCTTGGTTTTATCTGAATGTTAAGAAGGGCTGAAGTATTAAAAGTAAAGTGGTATCACAACAACATGGTGTTTTTAAACAGAAGCCAGTCATCTGTCTATCCATCTATCTGACAGTGAGGGTGACAGAGCACTGGAACAGGCTGCCCAGAGAGGTTGTGGAATCTCCTTCCCTGGAGATCTTCAAGAC
>JAWLRI010000108.1:454294-466251 GCA_034781795.1 Crypturellus tataupa | reverse complement strand
GGGGGGGCGCCGCGCCGCTCGCGCCCTCCCCCCGGGCTGGCCGAGAGTTATATCAAGAATTTCAGTCCGGAGACAGAGCGAGAGTGTGCGGGAGGCTGGCAGGGAGGAGAGCGGGGGGGAGCCGCCGCCGCCTCCTCCCGTCGCTACAGCAATAACCTATTAGGATTTTTTTTTTATTATTTATTTTTTTCCTTCTTTTCGTGGGCAGCTGTCACCCCCAGAGAGAAAAAGAAGCACCGCCAGCCCAACTCTGACATTTCCAGTAAGAACTTGCAGACTTAACGTAGCTGCCGCTGCGCTGCTGAGAAGGGGATGGGAATGGTGTGCAGTGCAGAGTGGAAAATACCCCCGATGTAAAGAAGTGCACCGGATCTTTTTTTTGCTCGCTGCCTTGTTTTGTGTTGTCGCGTGCACGCTAAAACCCCCGAAGGATCGCCGGTTAATAGAGATGAAGCGTGGAGAGGATGACTAACGGCAGAACTGTGAATTTGTTCCTTGGAGTTGCTAATTTGCCACCCCGAAGCAACACATATCTCAAGGAGGAAGCGTTTGGCTGCTGCTGATTTCTCCAAAACTGGTGGTTTACCAGATGCGTTGTGCTGTATCTGCCCGAACAGATCATTGCTTAGCTACAGCAGATCGTCAAAGGTAGACAACCAACGTAAGTGCAAAGTTACCCATGCACCGGGGTGCATTTCATTTGAAAAAAAGGACACACAGGATGCTTATGTAGGGGAAAGATCGGCAATTCGGATGCAGTTGATGCTGGTGGCAAGGGCTCACCTACTCGCTGGCTCTGCATCCCTACCTGCATCACTCTGTTGGAAGTAATCACGGGCAAGAGCTACCGTGCAGCTTAATGCAGATAAGATTAGTGCTCTGGGGCTGCCCGGTGCTGCCAAACTGTAGATGCTGAGAGACTGGCAGCCGTGTAATTCGCGGTTAGCAGAGCATGTAAGCAGAAGTCTTTCTGTTGCATTTTCTCTCTCTCTCTCTGTATGTCTTTTTTTTTTTTTTTTTTTTTTTTTTTTTTTTTTTTTACCTGCATTATTATTCTGCAGTATTTATGTGTGGCAGCTGCTAATAACATCCTGGAGGGAGATCAGTGTCAATGGTGAAAGGCTGCACCTTTTTTTCCTCCTCTTATGATCAGAAAATATATCCTCCCCCACTCCCCCTCTGTAAACATACTCGCTGCTCCTAAGTTACATTTGGAATTTCTATCCCCCTGCCCCCAGGCCCCCATTTTAGGTTATAGCTAAAAAAACCCCAAAGTTAAAGGTTTTAAGCAGAAGGAGAAGTATCCAGCATCTGGAAGGGGAAACCTTGAGCTGAGAGTGTGAAAAACTGTAAGTCCTGTTATTGTCTCATCAGTTAATAGGGATGTGAAGTAGCCAGTGACGACTGCTGCAGCAGCAGCATGTCCGGGTGGTTATTTCCTAGTATGAGAGCAACAGAGGGGGATGCAAGGCACAAGGAGCAAGATCTGGGTAACAAGAGCAACAAAACACGTATGGAAGCAAACAACAAATTACATTTGGCAGCTGACATAGCAGTTAGCACCGAAGCCAGAAGTAGTACAGGAAGGTTTTTCACTTGCACCAAATGACTGGGTGGAGGAGGGTGGAGGGGGGAATGCACGTTACAGATTACACAGTGTACTGAGAAATTATTCAGAAAGTACGTGCCGAAACTGTAGCTGCCCTTAATCCTGCAAGTAGTTATTTCCATTCCTGCTCTGTGCAAATGCAGCCAACGGGATATTGGTGCATTCATCTGGGGGGATTGCTAGCAAAAGGAAGCAGTAAGAAAATGTACTGCTGGAAGTGTGCATTGCAAAAACAAGTAGTAGTTGGAAATTATGGATTTGTTGTGCCTTAGGAAAAAAAAATAATGG
Source organism: Crypturellus tataupa (assembly GCA_034781795.1). Lineage (NCBI taxonomy): Eukaryota > Metazoa > Chordata > Aves > Tinamiformes > Tinamidae > Crypturellus > Crypturellus tataupa. The sequence continues at coordinate 464,354 of JAWLRI010000108.1, read as the reverse complement.
TGTTCTGTATGGTTGTGTTGACAGTGCTGTCTCCAAATAAGAAATGAGATGTAATGCATCCTGCAGTCCATGCATGCCTCCTCTTGCAAATCGCGCATCATTCCTCTGTGGAAACCTTTAAGTCCTAAAACCCGGGAAAAGAGTATAAAAACATTATCATGGACCTGAGGGATTTTTACCTTTTGGCCGCTCTGATTGCCTGTTTAAGGCTGGATTCTGCTATAGCTCAAGAACTTATTTACACTATTAGAGAGGAGCTGCCTGAAAATGTACCCATAGGAAACATACCAAAGGATCTGAACATTTCTCACATCAATGCTGCCACGGGGACCAGTGCCAGCCTTGTCTACAGACTGGTGTCTAAAGCAGGGGATGCCCCTCTGGTCAAAGTGTCCAGTACCACTGGGGAGATCTTCACGACATCGAACAGAATAGACAGAGAAAAACTCTGTGCTGGAGCTTCCTACACCGAAGAAAACGAGTGTTTCTTTGAACTCGAAGTGGTGATTCTCCCCAATGACTTTTTTAGGCTGATCAAAATAAAAATCATTGTAAAGGATACTAATGACAATGCACCTATGTTTCCATCGCCTGTCATCAATATCTCCATACCAGAAAACACTCTGATCAACAGTCGCTTTCCAATCCCATCAGCCACAGATCCTGACACAGGTTTCAACGGTGTGCAGCACTATGAGCTGTTAAATGGACAGAGTGTCTTTGGACTGGATATCGTAGAGACTCCAGAAGGCGAGAAATGGCCTCAACTGATTGTGCAGCAGAACTTGGATAGAGAGCAAAAGGACACCTATGTGATGAAAATCAAAGTGGAGGATGGAGGTACCCCTCAGAAATCCAGCACTGCTATCCTGCAAGTCACAGTAAGTGATGTCAATGATAATAGGCCAGTTTTTAAAGAGAGTCAAGTAGAGGTTCATATACCAGAGAATGCCCCTGTAGGCACTTCTGTAATTCAGCTTCATGCTACAGATGCAGACATAGGAAGCAATGCAGAAATCAGATATATTTTTGGTGCCCAAGTTGCCCCTGCAACTAAAAGATTTTTTGCTTTAAACAACACCACAGGGCTGATTACAGTTCAGAGGTCCTTAGATCGGGAAGAGACTGCTATTCACAAGGTGACAGTGCTGGCTAGTGATGGTAGCTCCACTCCGGCTCGGGCAACGGTTACCATCAATGTCACTGATGTAAACGATAACCCTCCTAACATAGACCTCAGGTACATAATAAGTCCCATCAATGGCACAGTGTACTTATCTGAGAAAGATCCTATCAATACAAAGATTGCTCTAATTACAGTTTCAGATAAGGACACTGATGTGAATGGCAAAGTAATCTGTTTCATTGAGAGAGAGGTCCCCTTTCACTTGAAGGCAGTTTACGACAACCAGTATTTGTTAGAGACCTCTTCCTTGTTGGACTATGAGGGCACCAAAGAATTCAGCTTTAAAATTGTCGCCTCTGATTCTGGCAAGCCCAGTTTGAACCAGACTGCCCTGGTAAGAGTTAAACTGGAGGATGAAAATGACAACCCTCCGATTTTCAGCCAGCCTGTAATTGAGCTGTCAGTTTCTGAAAACAACCGCCGTGGTCTATACTTAACAACTATTAGTGCCACAGATGAAGACAGTGGGAAAAATGCAGACATTGTTTATCAGCTTGGCCCTAATGCCTCCTTTTTTGATCTGGATCGAAAGACGGGCGTTTTGACAGCCTCCAGAGTTTTTGACAGAGAAGAACAAGAGCGTTTCATTTTCACCGTTACAGCCAGGGACAACGGTACCCCTCCTTTGCAGAGTCAAGCAGCTGTAATTGTTACTGTCTTGGATGAAAATGACAACAGTCCCAAGTTCACTCATAATCACTTCCAATTTTTCGTGTCGGAGAACTTGCCAAAGTACAGCACTGTGGGAGTGATAACGGTGACTGATGCAGATGCTGGGGAAAACAAAGCGGTGACCCTTTCCATTCTCAATGACAATGAAAACTTTGTGCTGGATCCTTTCTCTGGAGTTATAAAGTCCAACGTTTCTTTCGACCGAGAACAGCAGAGCTCCTACACCTTTGATGTCAAGGCCGTTGATGGAGGACAACCGCCTCGCTCTTCTACAGCGAAAGTCACCATAAATGTCATGGATGTTAATGATAACAGCCCTGTTGTCATCTACCCACCCTCCAATACATCTTTCAAGCTAGTGCCACTTTCAGCAATTCCAGGATCGGTCGTCGCAGAAGTGTTTGCTGTGGATATAGACACTGGAATGAACGCCGAACTGAAGTATACGATTGTAAGTGGAAATAATAAAGGTTTGTTTCGTATTGACCCTGTGACAGGTAATATCACTCTGGAGGAGAAACCAACTCCTAATGATGTGGGGCTACATCGTTTAGTGGTCAACATAAGTGATCTGGGTTATCCCAAATCCTTGCATACTCTCGTGCTGGTATTTTTGTACGTAAATGACACTGCTGGAAATGCCTCTTACATTTATGACTTGATACGCAGGACTATGGAAACACCTTTGGACCGGAACATAGGGGACAGCAGCCAGCCCTACCAGAATGAGGACTATCTCACGATTATGATTGCTATTGTGGCAGGTGCTATGGTTGTCATAGTGGTGATATTTGTCACAGTTCTCGTGCGTTGTCGTCATGCATCCAGGTTCAAAGCAGCCCAAAGGAGCAAGCAAGGTGCTGAGTGGATGTCTCCCAATCAGGAGAACAAGCAAAACAAGAAAAAGAAAAGGAAGAAACGGAAATCTCCGAAGAGTTCCCTTTTGAACTTTGTCACCATTGAGGAGTCCAAACCTGATGATGCAGTTCATGAACCTATCAACGGGACAATAAGCCTTCCAGCAGAGCTGGAGGAGCAAAGTATAGGAAGATTTGACTGGGGCACAGCACCACCAACAACCTTTAAGCCTAACAGTCCTGATCTTGCCAAGCATTACAAGTCTGCCTCTCCACAGTCTGCTTTTCATCTCAAACCTGACACTCCAGTTTCAGTGAAAAAGCACCACGTGATTCAGGAACTCCCGTTGGACAACACCTTTGTTGGTGGTTGTGACACCCTTTCGAAACGCTCTTCCACTAGTTCAGATCACTTCAGTGCCTCAGAGTGCAGCTCCCAAGGAGGCTTCAAGACAAAGGGCCCCTTACACACCAGACAGGTAAACGAGCACTTTTACTGGTCTATAAGTACTGCATACAAGTGCCCCGTCAACCAGTATTAAAGTGCCAGTATGTTTTTGTATAAGTCTGATTTTAGCTTAGTTAGTTATACTATGGGGGGAACAAAAAAGGAAAAAAAAAAAAAAAACCAAAAAAAAAAAAAAAAAAAAAAACAAAAAAAGAAAAAAAAGGCAAAAAAAAGGGGAAAATAAAAAAACGCTTTACCCCTTCATCATTTACCTGGGGCTCAACCATGCATTTGCAAAATGCCTCTGATTCTTCATCTTTTAAAGAATACTGATTGCTAAAGGCTGTATGCATTTGTGCACATGCACAGGCATGTGTATATATATATATATATAAAAGACTTTTTTTTTTCTCCCCAGCATTTGACTGTCCAAATGTAAAAGTTATTGAAGAAGAAAATCTGTTCCCTTACATGCCAAATTTAACTCAGAAAAATTGACCGTTTCAAGATTAAAAGGATATGTACATTCAATTTCAAATTTCAAATAAGTGAGTTGGCTTGAGTTTCTCTTGTGGTTCAAAATGATTTGAACATTCTTAAGTTATCGTTGCTAAAGGGGTTAATTTCTTTCCCTAGTAAAGACAGCAGAATTTCCAAGATACTTCATCTGTGAAGCACGTGGTTTGTTGGTAGGATAACTAAGCCATATGGAAGTCTTCCTCTGTTTTGAGTTCAAATGATTTTGTTGTAATAGATTAATGTTGGTATCTCATAGACAGTTTGTTGCATATTTAAAAAATGGCCAAAGCATACTGTTGAAAGGAATGCATTCTCTGAGTACATCTGAATTATGCAGAAAAAATCAACCCATTGTAAATATTTTCTCATCTTAGTAATGCATAAATGATCTGTCATATCTCATTTTAAACTGTGAAATACACCATATGAAGAGGGATTAGGAGGCTGAGAAACTCATATTTCAACCAAATCCAGCATTAGTTTTTCTTAGGTCTAATAATTCCTTGCTAATAAAGATTTAAATGCAGCGCTGTCTAATTTATTTTATTGGTGCTTGTCTTTTGCCACTAAATTAGAATGTCAATATAGCCTGTAGATGGCACTAAGGTACTACGTGGCTTACGCTGGCCAGATGCCAGTCCTGCAGTAGATAGGAAAAGGGGGGAGGGAAGGATCAAGCTGATATTACAGCCAAAGAACCTTTTATTTAATGATAGTTGCACTGGAGTGGCCAGTAGTTAAGCTTGTGTGTTTGCAAAGGAGCTGTCTTAGCGCTTAGCTGTTATTGCACCAACTTCTTAGGTGTTGGTAGTCACGTTCATATTCCTGCTGGCGTTGTACCCTCCAAGTTATGGTGATTTGTCTGAATTTATTAGGGATACGAATCTCGGCGAATTGAGCGAGACACATTTAAGCTTGTCTTTGCAAAAAGATTTTGACAGTAGCCAAGTTTAGGATAAAGTCATTCTCCCACTGCTGCATTAGCCTTATCTAAGATGAATGTGATGTTCCCAGAACTGTGTCTTGACTTTGGGTGTCTGTAAGGTGTCACACTAACAAGATACCGAGAATAAAACAAGCACTTTTGAGGCAGGCCTGTTAAACATAGCTGCTCTAAAGCTGCTCGTGCTTAAAACGAAACACCAAAAACATCTTAGAAAATTCTCACAAAACCTTAACCTTTCAAAGGACTTTAAAGCACAGTAAACTCCCAGAGCAGTGTTCAGGCTGTTATTCAGTACCGTATACATACTGTCAGTGTAAGTTAAAAAACATAGCTTTTTTTTTTTTTTTTCAAAAAAAAAGAAAGCATATGTAAGCATATGTGCTCTGGATAATCTGTAGATCTGTGGTTAAAGTTTTCATGAGAAGAGCTTTCTTTTCCCGTTCTAGTTAGAAAATGTAACATCCCCCACCCACATATTCCTTTTCTGCTCAGAGATGTTGTTAATTTATCTTAAATTAGCTTTCCAAATTCTATTAAGAGACTCAGATTTCCCCCCCTCCCCACCCAGCATCTTGAGAGAGTTAAGATCAGGAAAGAGATTTACCTGACAGGATGTATAAGCTCTGCACAGTGACATTGAATATGAGAGGAAAAAAGGACACACGACATTTTCAGACTCACTTGCGTTCATTTCATTACATACGCAGGCTTCATCTTAATAAAAACATCAATATATTTATAGTATTATATATGGTCCTGATTCTAATACCATTTGAGTTTTATTAAGTCCTTTTGATGTTAGTGGATACTCATGTATGATTTGGATCACTCCATGCAAAAGCTGTAATGTAAGTGAAAATGCAACTCTCTCTTAGGCAGGCAATCATTTAAATTGAGTTTGTGTATTTTTAGTCTGTGGGGAAAGAGAAAATGTCCTCTTTTTTTTTTTTTTTTTTTTTTTTTTTTTTTTTTTTTTTTTTTTTTTTTTTTGCTTTTTAATAATAATAATAAAAGTTACAGGAAGTAAGCTTTTTACATCCACTTGTCACTTTGGGCTGGAGGAGTGCAGCCAGCAATGTTAGTAATCAGTAGCAGTCTTAGTATTACTCCATCTGCAGTTCTTGAATTTAGGATACATCTTGGTTAATATTCTGTTGACACTGGAAATAAATACACTTTCATAGGTCTTTTTTTTTTTTTTTTTTTTTAGACAGGATATAGAGGATGGCAAGTATTCAGTCTTTAACTCTTACAGAATAGTAGAGTGTGCTAAAGTCAGTCTCTGAAAAAGCCTTTATGAAGAGATATTTAATTTTGTGTCACTGTATTGCTTTCTTGAGGTTTAAAATGATTAATTTCTCTATAGCTTATGTTAGAAGTCACAATCAGCATACAGAATTCACCTATAACTTCAGCAAGTGTTTTTTATGTGGTTGGGAAAGGGTGTGGGAATTAGTGTGGAGAATGCTAAGACAGTGAAAGAAGAAATAGTAGATTTATATGCATCTAAGAAATATTAGCATCTCCCACTTTTACTTGCTTTTTTCCCCCCTCCCCCGTTTTAAGCAAAATATGCATACAGTATAAACTTACAGGTAAACTTACCCATGAGCTGAGACCCAAGTCCACTCCTGGGCTTTATTCAAGAAAAAAACATTACTGTTGATGAGAGTTTGTCCCTAGAAATCTGTTAGAAATGGGTCTTAAGTAAGAAAGCTTTTAGAATTCAAAAATAGATGATGGTTTAATCTTTTTTTGATGTTGTTGTTTTGCTGGGCAATTTCTGTGCAATTGTCAGTAAACACAGTGGAAATTCTGTGGTTAAGTCCTCACATATCACTTTGAATTGCACAGTTCGATGTTTCAGAAATACCCAGTCTAAAAACCAAAGCCTTCTTTAAGTGCCTATGTTGCAGAAAACCTGGTGGATGCTCTGAGAAGAGCATTTTTGAATACTTGAACTTGGGATTGTTCTAAATGCTAATTAACGTAATTAGGAGTATGGAAAGGATGTTATACAGCACCAGCTCATATAGCTAAGCTTCCAAAATCAGTATTATGACTCATAAAGAATACTGAAATCTATGCGGGCTTCTCAATCAGTGTTCTTTTCAGTATTTGATTGAACTTTAAAATGTGCTTCAAATTTAGTAAGTCGTTACACCAAACAACTACATAGAAATACATCAGAAGACAACATGTTGTATTCTTCTGTGTGAAAGACCTTTTATAAAAGCAAATAAACAAACAAAAAACTCTTACTCACTGATGCTAAAGTAACAATAGATTAAATAATATGGGAAAATGCAGCCAATTTACTATGGTTATTCCAGTTTTAAATTATAACAACTTCATTTAATCAGATTTGAAGTACAGTGACAAATAACACAGGGCTGAAAATATCTATCAGTATGGGTTATAAGAAAAATCTTCAGGCTCCATTCTTAATCAGATAGCATTTAGGCATGTGCTTAACTTTCATATAAAGTCAATGAGACTGAAGTTGATCCTTAAAGTCCAAATTACTTTAAATGCTGCCTTCAATAAAGATAGCCACAGGCACATTCTAAGCACTTCCAGTATCAAGATGATAATTTATTAATCCTGGCAATGTGCACAGTTCTAGCAGATTCAGGAAAGCTAAATATATGTTAGCACTATCCCTTTGTTTCTGTGCTCTGATAACAGAAAGTGAGGATATAGGGCTTGACTGACACATTAAAGGCCTTCCAGATAGATTTCTAATCATATAGTCAATAACATAAACTCTTTGGAGCTTGCTTTACTCTCTTTTCAGTCAATGGACTTTTTGCCTGATCGAGGAATGAGTAGCCAGGTTCCCACTGATCAATTCAGATCTCTTCTGCTTTTGGTGGCAAATGCAATTGATGTCACTTTACTCTTGAGTGTTTAAATTTATAACTTTAATATTTATGTAAGGGAAAAGGAAAGCTGAAAACATTAATGAGATTGACACATTGGGAGTGACAATTTAAGGTGCATAAGATGATGGAAATCTGCATTGGAATAGCAGTGCAGAACCTACGTCACCTGAAAATATTAAAATTCTGTAACCATAGCATTCCATAATTCTGTATGTGATACTGTTTTTAGTGACACTGTTTTATAGCTTGATGGAAAAAATACAATTCTGGTTTTTGCTTTCTCTTGTTATATTTTCTTTATTTTATATGTTAGCATGGGTATTAGTCTTGGTTGAGGACCAGTGGAAAATAGCTGCATGTAAAATTCAATTTTAGAGTTATAAATATATATATATATATGTATACTAAAATATTAGAAATGCTAAAAATGTACAGTATATTTTTAATATCCTTGTATAACTGAAAAAAAAAAAATAGGTTAACAGATTTTGCTCAACTCTCTAAAAAAATTCCTCTTTGAGCTGAGACCAAGCATGGAAAATTTCAGCTGAAAAGAAGAATTTTTCAGAAAGTACAAGCATGTGAAAACTAAGGGTTATATAGAAATCTGAACATAACCTTAAGCTATAATACCATTTTTGATAGTGACAGTAGAAATGCTAAACTAGAATAGGGAGCATTTTTTTGTATATAGTAAAAGCTTTGCAAGCTTCCATTTTCTTTAAATTAGTTTCCCACGCAAAAGACTTTTTTTTCTGAATCACTGGGATCACTTCTGTCCTGACTGGGCATTCACAAATGCTGATATGTTTATGTGCCACCTGGGACAGAGAATTGGATTCTAAGACTTTAATACTATGGGAATTCTGTGATAATGTTCTTTTATATATAGGAGCAAGGAAGGATCTTTCTAGTTTCCATTTCAGATTTTCACTTCCAAACAATCTATTCTTCTAGCACAGCAAAACCATATCAGCTACACTTTATTGACAGCAATTTTATTGTAGCTAGAGGCTTACAGTAAGCTGTTTATTGCTGTTTCCTAACTCAGTTGACAGCAATTGGGGAATTAATTTTCTTGCCCCTGATGTGCTTTCTTGGGTATAAACAACAGATGTTAAAGATATGAAAACTGTGACCCATTTACATTCAACAACTCTTTAAGTATACAGCTTACCTGTCTGAAGTTTGTATTTCAAATTCTAGACAATTGCTTCATCAGATCTAGAATTCTTATTTTTGCAATATAACTTTTTATCTGTTTCTGAGAAACAGACTGCATATTAAATCAAAGGAAAAGGACTAGCTGAGTTCAAGTTTAATTTTTTTTAAAGGTGCTGTAGATTCTTGCTCCAGGACTTATTTGCACCTAATATACAGAACATAACCGACCAAAAGGATTTAACATGTTATATAAGATCTAGCAGAAAGTACAAGTGATACTTGCAATTTTGCTTTCACCTTCTTCTTCAAAATACCATGGTGGTCTTTAAAATCTATACTCCTCAGTTTCTTCAGTTGCTGCTCAGGCACAGCCATTTCACATGCATTATGTAATGTTGGTGTTGACTCCATATCAGTGCTTAGGAAAAAAAATACATTACTTTTTCCTTCTTCTATCACTACTTTAACTTTACAACCTATGGTACAATGTGTGTAAAATGCTTTATCCCAGTAGTCTGTTATAGGCATTTAGTCATTAATTTCTGGCTTACATGAGATAGCAGTCCACTGACTGGAATAAGTTTTTTTTTTTTTTTTTTTCCAAGCTGCAGATAAGAAGAGAATATATCCTATCATATTTTACTGAGTTAAAAAACTTCAAGGGCATCTTTAATTTTACTTGAACTGGTGTCTCTCAGCAAGATACTTGTAGTGTAACTGTTAGCGTTGTACCTAATTGAGCTTTTAATTGTTTGTCTAGACACAAAATCTTAAATTACCATCTTAAATTCCTTTGTTTCTTTATAATTAAAATATCATATCAAAGAGTTCCTTCTAATATAGTTGCAATAATTTTTATTTTTGTTGTAGTGAATTGTGTTCCAGTGAGCTATAAAGTCTCTCTGGCAACAGAAATAGCCACTACTGACAAAAGACACCTTAAATTGATATAACTGTCACACTATATTGGCTGTGCTATTATGAAAACTTAAATAAATGAAATTATTTTGCGAAACAACATGGGTGCAGTGGTACAAAATGAAATGTATCTTATTTCTTTAAGCTAACTGTTCAGAGAAGCATTTGGTTCATGATAACTTTTATATTAACTACATATTCATCAAACTAAAAAGAAAAAAAACTTCAATTTCAGATCTTGGAAAGATTTGGCTTGTGTTCTCACTTCAATTTTCAGTTTTCTGAATGCCATGAATTATGAGTGCTGATAAGGAAGTGCCTACAAATCTGATTTGTGGCCATACTGAGGTTTCTAAAACGCAGTAGCATCAAAAGTTGTGCTTTAATCTTTCTTTCTCTCTTTCTCTTTCTTTCTTCCCCTCCCTCCCTCCCTCCCTCTCTTCCTCCCTTCCTCCCTCCCTGCCT